>JAZGLO010002867.1:65000-605000 GCA_036873155.1 Biomphalaria sudanica
ACAACACGCACGCACGCTGACTATCGCCTTCGATGAAAAAAGTCACGGAAAGATAACTCTTTTATTCATGCAAGTCAGAATAGAGTTACCCCACGTAACTTTCGCGGCAACAGAAAGCGCGACTCAGAAAAGAAAAGAAAGGGGAGGTGGGCGTATGATAATCTGCAAGTAGGTTCTTTTTTGTTTTTATATCTTGATTGTTTTGTTCCTATGAAAAATAAAATTAAAAGATGAAAGAATGAGAATCGCTTTCTTGATATGTTGTCAGCAATGGTATGAAAACTGAAATATGAATGTGCGGGTTGCCACATTATTTAAACATAAAGTAGGACTTGAACTTTTGTTTAATGTGTTGCTTGTCATGTAAATAAGAAACAGTTTGCATAATGTTTCCTTATATTGTAAACGTTATGGTATACTGTATATCAAGAAAGACACAAATTTTTAACATTCTTTTTAACTAGTTTTATTTGTTTTTTTCACTTTTAATTAAGAGTTTATTTAAACATTTTTTTAAACGGTAAATTCTTCTATTATTTCAATGTAGCTTATACACTATAAATAAGCAATATTGTCCGCAAGTGTATATTTATATATGTGCTTCTAACTAGAGACTGCTCGGTCACTCCTGGGTCACTCCTGACCCATTCACATAAGGAGAAGAAAGCTTATATGGTGTAAAATGCCAAATGTAGATCATTTCTGTTTGGAAAATAAAGGATGTTTTCTTTAAGTTAAATAGACAGGTATGCGCTTTCCGGTATTCCAAATCGAATAGCTACAACTTCAAAACTAATCTAAAGAGAACTGTTTTAGGACTTACAATAAAACTTAATTTCGCATAACTAGTTTAATTAGAGTATATTGAAACACAGTGATTTATATACGCAATTTAGATCGTCTGCCGTCAACGTATTTGTGTGTAGTAGATATGTAGATCTCAGCTAGGACTGCTTGTAACTTGTTCTCAAACTTATGACTCGAAGACAAGCTGTATTCTTGTTCTGAGATAGTTCAAATACTATATATATTATATATTATCTAGTTTGCCTCACTTACCTTGTCTATAATATAATCCGTTTCAATTCCATTCTAAGATATCTGTTAGGGCGATGCAGTTACATCAATGTCGACTGTGAAATAATGGTAATAAGTTGTTTCAAAAATTACGCAATTTGCAATCAAATAAACAAAGTGATATTTTGTATCACTCGGTTAATGTAACATTGATTTAATCTTGTTTTTATATTAACAAAACTCCTCATATTGCTGTAAAATGTGTTCAGCTTCTTTATCAGAGCTACTACTGTCGCTATACACTTTGGTCAGCGTTCTTATCACAACTACTACTGTAGCTATACATTGTCGCCATCTTTCTTATCACAGCTATTCATTTATCTATACACTTTGGTCAGCTTCCTTAACACAGCTACTGATTTAGCTGTACACTTTGGTCAGCTTTCTTATTACAGCTAAATATTTAGCTGTACACCGTGGTCAGCTTTTTTATCTTAGCTTATTCTGTAGCTGGACATTATGGTGATCTGTTCAGAATACAGTTTCTTCTGTTTCTTTTTTTTTTTTTTTTACAGGTCATTTCCTGAACTTTAGAAAATGAAATGTTTCTTTGTTCACGATGACTTGAATCTCATTGATAAATCAAGTCACTTAAAAATGTTCGTCTCTAAATTGACAAGTTGATGCCAAAATGATTTTTATGATTTACTTTGACTACCAATTGATTCGATTCCCACTTTAAGTCATGGAATATGCAAGAAAACTATTATGTTTTGAAATCAGTAACACAGACTAAAAATGCGAAATACCTGTGTTTAAAAAAAAATAAATGAAAAACTGTCATGGAATCCCAATATCGATGAAACTATAAAAAAAAAAAAATCCAACAAAGCATTAGGGTTTATTTGAAGACATTTTTGTAAATCAAATAAGAACATAAAACTAACACTGTATTTAACCTTGGTTAGGCCAATAAAAGAATACGATTGCTCTGTTTGGAACACTTTAACTCAAGAAAACTGCAAGAAACTGGAACAGATAAAAATAGAGCAGTGAGATTCATAACTAACGAATATTCATATTTGACTAGAGTAACAACCATAGTAAAATCACAAAATATAGAAAGCCTTCAGGAGAGAAGACTCAAAAGTAAAGTTGCAATTAAAACACGGAACCATAATCTTCAAATACAAAAACAACATCTAATGAAATACTTAGAAAGACACAAAGATAAATGCACATGCCTTGTTCCATATGCTAGGACATATTTGTACAAAAGCTCCTTCTTCCCAAGTGCTATTAGAGCATGGCCAGGAAAACCAGTGACTTGGCAGAATTTAAGTCACTGGTTAACATGCATAACTAGATGTGTGACGCGTAAAGAGTAATCATACTAATTTTTGAAGTAATGTCTTGATTATATAAGATAAGATGCGACAACTCTTTTTTTCAGGATTTCCCGTTTTTGCCCCTTGTAAACATGTTCAGTTAAAACAGATTGCAATGGTAACAGAAGTGGGTACTTCGCCTTTGCACCTCTGACTATGTATATCAAATCTTCCTCAAAACAATGCTATAAATCGATTTTTTTTTCCGGCCCCTCGAGTAACAAAACAACACAGGGAGGGGAAACTTCCAAACCAGAAGATGAAACTACATCCCCTTTTTTTTAATATGTTAATTTTTGAAAACATTCTTATGCCATATTTACTTGATTAAATTAATGTTCTCTCCATAAAACTAAAATTAACACTACGTCTCTACATTATTGGTTTTGGGGGCATACATTTCCTAAACCTAGATACGCGTGTATCTCTCTTTGCTACAGCTTGGAGGATTTTTTTTTATTACATACGCTAAGCGATTAACAAAATGTTTGTGCACTCTAAACTATGGCTAACTTTTCTTAATGCTGCCACCCGACTGAATGCCTACTGATTGCCTGCTAAATGCCTACTGAATGCCGTTAAATGTGCAATAGTCTTATGAGTTGAGACTTGGAAACTTTTAACAATAGGAAGCTATTTGAAAAAAACATTTTTTCTTAAAAGACCCAATCAGGTGCAAATTCCGTGCAAATGTATCACATCCCTGAAAGTAACGCCATATCCCAAGAATCTCGTGACAGGAAGCGAGGCCGAGAGATGAGCACAAGGGGAAAACTCCATTTTCCTTCAATGTATCACAGGGTCCAACAATGGCCCTTTCAAACATAGTGTTCGGATCGTAACAAGGCTGTCCGGAGTCTCTCACATCTCATCCAGTCCAATAAACACCAACAGGAGCGTCTATTTTTTTTTCTTTGTTTCTCTATTTGCAAAGCTGTCTCTTATTAGGACTTTTTCCATTCGGTGTCCTTTTGTTCAGGCTGAGAAGCGTAGACCATACTAAATACCACTACACAACATTATCATGATCATTATTTATTATTACCTCACTCCTTCTGTCTGTCTGGGCGGAGTCTTTGACACGACATTTTTCCCAGTTCCCTTTCACTAGTCAAGTTTAAAATAAAAATAAAAATCTTTGTCAAAGACAAAACATAAATCAATCTAAATATGATTCAATCATTTAACCAATCATTTGCACTTTTATGTATTTTAATGCCTAATACTTTTAAATACTGCTGTAAAATAAGTATTTATCTTATGAGATAATTATTTAACTTTAAAACATTTGAGTACACACGTTAATTAAAATACATGTGTCATTAAATAAATTAAATATTAATGATTTTATTAGCTATTTGTATTTAAGTAGATACAAATAATAACACTTGTAATATCTTGTATCTCCACATATCTCCTATAGAGGATACCTGGCATCAGTATGTTGCAAAAATCAAATTCACGCAAATGAAGTCTTCGAAGAAAGGCACAGACCTTGTAACAAGAACATAAACTGAACCTCAGCAACAGACTACTTCATTTGATTCGTGCTAACAAAATGCAAGTCAGGTTGGGTGATTTTATATTTACATAAAATAACACTATCCTACTTGATATTTAGCTTGAAGACAATAAGGTAGTGTGCTTAGTAAAACACAACTATAAGTAATCGACACGTTGAAATATGGGATGTTTGGTTTAAACCGCTTGGCTACGTAACAAGACTTAACTCCTATAGGCAGCACGGAAACCTGCTCCCAGATACATTCTGTGGCATTTTACGTCTCGAGAGACGATCTTTTCCCTTTGCAACATCTTGCGTGACTAAAGAGGCCAATTCTTGATACACAGCTGCGATCGCAGGTTGGGCATATGTACTCACTAGGCGCCGTTGCATTTTCACCCTTCTTTCTGCTACTGTTGTGTATGGTATCTGCAATTCAGGACCCTTTCATTATGCTCGCTCTCCATGTGGATCTATCCAGTGCCACTTTTTTTTCCAATTGTTAGTGTCGATTTTGAAGAGCTTCATGTCGCGTTTGAATGCATCTGTATACCGTAAAAGTGGACGACCACCGGATCTCCTGCCTTCTGTTAGATCACCATACAGATATCAAATTTTCGCATTATAAAAGTAAAGTTTCTTTTTCAGATCTTGTGGTCTATATAACAGATGGTATAAAGGTCATCTGTTTTTTTGGCCGACGGTTAACAATGGTTTATTACGGCCAGCACAACGACCAACCGCCTTTACCTTTCACAATTTAATGTTAGGTACCCATTAGAGCTGGGTAGACTCTGATCCCGAAATTAAAAATCCCAGTCTTCACACCACGATTCGAGCCCGGGACCCTCGGTTTGGAAGCCAAGCGCTTTACCTCTCAACCACCGCACCTCCACTTCCAATTACATATTGCCAAAACAGACATCTCTAGATCTATCTATCGGTCCTAATGTAGGTGTACTATTCACACCTAAATACGCTAGAACTAATTACTGCAAGAGCTCCTTCTAGCCTAGAGCCATCAGATGGAATGGGTTGCCTGAATCAGCCATAAACCGTAAAAATATCCTCTTTGAATGACTCTTCCTCATCCACCTTGGGCAGACCCTACTTCCACTGCAGCCCAACATAACCAAAAACCTGTACGTGCAGTGCTAAACAACTGTAGAGAACAGCACCCTATTTTTCCATGCCACAGTCTGCATCTTTAGATTACGGCTTTGCACATTTTCTGAAAAGATATTTTAATATGCTATTTATATTTCGTTTTTGTTCCCTAATAATTACGAATGTTTATATATCATTTTATAGGTCACAGTGAACAAGGAATAAGGAAATGACAGTAAAGCTGACAGTACCCAGACTGACACAAATCTTCATTTAACAATTTATCCTCTTTTCACAGTCTAAAAGATATGTAGACACATGATCAATAACCTGGAACGCATGTTTAGTTATTGCTAGGAATGAATGTGTACCAATATATTTCAATATCAGTAGGGTTTGGAACCCCAAGTTGGTTGTCGGGGGAGGTCGATTAGCCCGTTGGTGCACCAACCATGATCTTTCGAGAGTCTCTCTCTCCATTAGTATCTGTACTGTGCTATGACTGGGATCTCTTTCAACGCTAAGTCCATTGCCTCAGGACTTTATTTTTAAATGGCTCTAAATCAACACCAATAACAGTAAACTCATGTGTACCTGAAGGAACAGTCTTAGGCCCAATACTATTATTTAGCGGCTCCCGAAAGGGGAAAAGACGCTATTAGTTTTTGTGCGATATGTCTGTCCGTCTGACCGTCCGTCCCGTTTTGATCTCGTAAACTAGAACATATATTAATAATCCGACATCATACTATTTTAGTCCATTCAAAGATCTGATGCAAAGGCTGCTTTTATTCTTTTCTTAAAGCAAAAAAACTCATTTTTTAAATCCCTTATGCAAGCAGGTTTTATTCATAAAAATACACACAACTTTTACAACTATTCACTATTAATAGTAACAAACACAGGAGGCTCTTTTGTAGGGGAGCAGTAAATGTACCATATTTTAACACATTTATGCAAATTGTTTCAAACTTTTGTAACAAAAAAATATTTTTTTTTACATTTTTTTTATACGTTATGTAAGTTTTGTCCTAATAACTACTATATTTACCCGAAAATAATGTTACTTTT
This sequence comes from Biomphalaria sudanica, assembly GCA_036873155.1. Lineage (NCBI taxonomy): Eukaryota > Metazoa > Mollusca > Gastropoda > Planorbidae > Biomphalaria > Biomphalaria sudanica. Next base: position 71,088 of record JAZGLO010002867.1, read on the forward strand.
TTTTTAGAGAAAAAAAAATATTTAGTATTCATATAAGTGGAACATAATTTAAAACGACAATTAATAAGTAGTCTTTCCTATTATCGCGTGAACTGCAGCAGTGCACTACTATAATAAAAACTAAAGTAAAGTGTTTTTTTTCTTTCAATTTTTTTTTCTACGGAAATGTTTTTTTTCTTTTTTTTTTTAGGATTTTAATAAGAGATTTACCTTTTACAAGACAATTAGATCAATTACATATTCATTATAAGACATCAATTAGGCCAGGTTCGCACTTAATTTCACATTCACTTTAACCTATCCTTTGGTCTGCTGGACCGCTGGGGCACTACACAATATCAGTCAACTTTCTTTCTCCACTTTTCTCTGTCATTTGTCAATTCTGATGTTCTTTCTGAAAATATTGATACCTGCCTTTTTCCCTGCCTGGGTGTACCACTTTGGGGCCGATTTCGAGTTTGCGCTTTCACACAAACTGTCTTTGTAACCTTGTTTATATACATAAATGATTTACCAAAAGTCAGATCATTTGCAGACGATTGCATTTTATATAGAACAATAAAAACATAACATGATACAGAAACTTTTTAAAGAGAATTAGATGAATTACAGAAATGGGAATCTAATTGTAGCATGTCTCTCCAACTAGATATGTCAGTTATTATTAGTTATTATTAATGGTAAGCCAGTAACACAGAATAAAAACGCAAATACCTAGGTATTACAATAAATGAAAAACTCTCATGTAATCCCCATATTGATAAAACTATTTAAAAATCAAACAAAGCATTAGGGTTTATTAAAAGAAATTTCTATACATCAAATAAGAACATTAAACTAAAATGTTATTTAACCTTACCTTACCCCTCAACTCAAGAAACATTAAGAAACTGGAACAGACACAAAATTGAGCAGTGAGATTCAAAACAAAAAACTATTCACATTTGACTAGAGTAACAACTTTAGTAAAATCACTAAATTTAGAAAGCCTTCAGTAGCTAGAGACTTAATGTAGGTCTTGATCGAACATCCATTTTAAAAGGCCTATCGCAGTCTACAAAGTATTATCTTATTCAAAAATAATTTTCAAATCTAGCCCTTTATTGACACAAAATGTAATCAATATATGTTCAGGACAATTGTGCGAATAGTCATAGATCTAAATGCTTATCCTTGAAATATTAAAAGGTGTAGTAGATCTACACATTCGCTCGACAAGGGTTCTTTATCGGGGAGGAAAGAGCTTGAAAAATCTAACATTCTAACATTTAAATCTAACATTCATTATTTTTTAAGACAAAATCAATCGCTCTAATAACTGTATAAAGGGAAGGTATTGTCTCTAAAAAAAAAAGTATTTATGACGTTTTTCTCGTTTTAATAATGATGAATTAATGAAGGTAAATAAATGTGATATAAAAACATGTCACCTTGAATCGAACAATCGCATTATTAATCTACTAAAATAGTTTATTATGTATTGTCTTTTTTTTATTTTTTAATAATTTAAAAAGAAAATTTGGGTCGATTCGGCTACAAGACCCGTGATATCGACACCTGTTAGCGCGTATGCATTCTCTGATTCGGCCATCGAGAAATGTATCGCATTTGCGATTATTTATGGGTATTTTCATTATGTGGAGATCTAGATTTAATAGTAGACCCGAAGTTCTTATGTAGCCGTTTATAGATATGCGCGCATATCCGATTCGAGTATATATATTTAGATATTCTAGATGTATTACGTCAACTAGATTGCGCCATCTTGCTTTATACTGAGTGATTATTTGTTTAATGTGAACGTATAACAAATTATATTTGTGTATGAAATATAGAGTACCCTGGTTTAGTTTGAATCTTACCATGTATACTGGAATGAGTGAGTGAATGTAATAAACTAACAAGGGGTCCGGGTTCAAATATCAATGTAGACTAAATGAATTTTAAATTTACAATTGACTCGAGCTAACTTGTTTTAAATAATTAAACTTGACTAAATTTAGACATTGTATATCTATACTAAATCTATATAACTGGATTAATAGTATTTTAAAAACTTTATGCAATATTAATTTATAATACAAAGTCTGGTAATATCTAGTTTTTGTTTTTTTTTTGTTTCAGATTTGTCAGCAAAAAATATGAGCCCATCAAAACCAAAATGTATTTTAGTGTTGATTTTTTCAGTGCTTATATTATTATTGTGTCTTGTTACTTATGTGGTATATTTACAATTAGACACAGAACCTAAGAATGTCAACATTTCAAGTTTTGGAACTCGCAAAACACATACCACAACCGCTTTCACTAGATCCAGATCAGTACAGATTGAGACAAAGAAGAAATATTTAATTTGTAACAAGGGGGAGTATATAAGAATTGATCAGAGTGAACGATTGTGTACCCAATGTCCAGTTGGAATGTTCAACCCACATACTGGTCACTCAAACACATCCTGCTTCCCTTGCACTATACCCAACAAGTACGAGATGGAGGTCAAGCTAAAGGACTGTACCCTGACCACTGATACTGAGATCGGCTGCCTGAACAATTACTTTAGAAATGTCCTTTCAGGCCATGAAGCCTCTTGCGATCGCTGCTCAAAGTGTAATGGACTTAACAATACAATAGTCAGTGTGTGTACACGCTTTAGTGATACAGTCTGCAGTCTTCACCCCAAAAAAGTGACTTAAACAACACTTACACAATTAACTAATTATCATTTCTAATGTGTCTTCCATAACAAGGTTGTTCCCATACTAATGTAAAATTCCATTTAAATATTTAATCAAATTATTGTTTATAATATCGTAAGCATTATCTAGTGTTAATAAAGTAGTTTTGGTCTTAAAAATTATTTTTGTATAAATTGGTTACATTTCTAATGTATAGGCTATTGTTTTTTCTGATTTTTGAACTAATGCTGCTGGGCATATGTTTTTGGACTCAATAATTATTTTAAAATTTATCTGATTTTTATCAAATTAAACAATGTCTTTCTACATTTATCCAAATGTGTTGATTTAAATTTTAAGACCTAGACAGCCAGGAGCAAAATTGATAAAGACAAAAGTAGAGATAAAGCAACATAAAATATTCTTACCATATTATTGTCACCTGATGTTAATGTAAACACTGGTATGTTAATCCATTCCACAAATCTAAAAATATATGCAACATCTGCAAAAAAGTATGCACCATAAAACAGAAAGCCATTCAATGTGACACCTGCGATGAATGGTACCATGCATCATGTCTCCATATGAATACACCTGTGTATTATGCTTTAAGCAACAAAGACGCATCATGGCTCTGTGTACAGTGTGGGTTACCTCAGTTTACATCAGGACTGTTTGGTTCCTTTGATGCAGATACTTCTAACCATACAATATCCTAAACACCATCCCAAACCAAACTCACCAACAACTAGCCAGATCCACTCCTGTTAAACCTAAATCTACTACAACTAATACAACAGCCTCACTAAACAAACCTACCAAAGAAGTAATACACCCCCTATTTAAAAAAGGAGAAAAATCTGACCCAGGAAACTACAGACCAGTATCGCTTACCAGCATCACATGTAAAATACTAGAACACATAATATGTAGCAACATCATAAACCACAAATACAAACAAAATGTCCTCACACCATACCAACATGGCTTTAGGAAATAAGGATCATGTGAAACACAACTAATAGGATAAATAATAATTGATGATTTTTCTAAAGGTTTAGATAATAGTAAACAAATAGATGCAATCCTAATAGATTTTTCTAAGGCTTTTGACAAAGTTCACCACCGTAGTTTGCTTAAAAATTAAAATATTTTGGCATTAATGGTCCACTGCATCAGTGGATTAAAGATTTTCTGATAGGGAGAGAACAAATTGTAATAATAAATGGCTCTAAATCAACACCAATAACAGTAAACTCAGGTGTAACTCAAGGAACAGTCTTGGGTTCACAACTATTTTTTATTTACATAAATGATTTTACCAAATTGCATTACTTCAGGAACAAAAGTCAGATTATTTGCATAATATATAGAACAATAAAAACAACACAAGACACAGATATTTTTCAAAGAGAATTAGATGAATTACAGAAATGGGAATCAAATTGGAGCATGTCTTTCCACCCTGAAAAATGTCAGTTGTTAAGAGTAACAAAAAAACTAAAACAAATTAATTTTACTTATCTTATTCATGGCAAACCAGTAACACAGACTAAAAAAGCAAAATACCTAGGTGTTATAATAAATGAAAAACTGTCATGAAATCCACATATTAATGAAACTATAAAAAAATCAAACAAAGCATTATGATTTATTAAAAGAAATTTCTTTAAATCAAATAAGAACATAAAACTAAAATGTTATTTAACCTTGGCTAGGCCAATAATAGAATATGCATCCTCCGTTTGGGACCCTCAACTCAAGAAAACATTAAGAAACTGGAACAAACACAAAATAGAGCAGTGAGATTCATAACAAATGAATATTCACATTTGACTAGAGTAACACCTATAGTAAAATCACTAAATTTAGAAAGCCTTCAGGACAGAAGACTCAAAAGTAAAGTAGCAATTATACATAAAACACTGAACCATAATCTTCAAATACAAAAACAAAATTTAATAAAATAATCTAAAAGACACAAAAATAAAGGCACATTCCTCGTCCCATATGCTAGGACAAATTTGTACAAATACTCCTTCTTCCCTAGTGCTATTAGAGTATGGAATAGGTTGCCTGAGCTAGCCAGGAAAACCAGTGACTTGGCAGAATTTAAGTCATTGGTTAATATGCGTGACTAAATGCATGACGCATAGGACGTAATCATCTTCTTTTTTGAAGTAACGTCTGTATTATATAAGAAAAGACTTTCTTATTTATATATAGAGAGAGATGAAGAGATTGATAGATAGATAGAGAGATACAGATAGATAGATAGAGGGATACAGATAGATAGATTGATAGACAGATAGATAGTTAGATAGACAGATAGATAGATAGATAGATAGATAGATAGATAGAGAGATACAGATAGATAGATAGATAGATAGAGGGATACAGATAGATAGATAGATAGATAGATAGACAGATAGATAGATAGATAGATAGATAGTTAGATAGATAGATAGATAGATAGATAGATAGAAAGATAGATAAAAAGATTGATTAATTAGTAGATAGATAGATAGATAGATAGATAGATAGATAGATAGATAGATAGATAGATAGATAGATAGATAGATAGATAGAGAGATAGATAGATCTTAGCACGGCATCGAGTCGTGGACTACCTACACAAAGCAAGAGAGAAAACTAAACTTACTCCACTTGCCCTGCCTTCGAAGGATCTTAAAAATAACATGGAAAGAAAGAGTGTGTAATACTGAGATCCTTGCGATCACAAGCCTTCCCAGGATCTTTACGGTCCTCAGGCAATGCCCCCTGCGCTGGCTCGGACATGTTTTCCGAGAGAGAGAGAAAATGTTATAATGCAATTGATACCCAAAATATACTGTGTTTAATGTACCTTGGAAATTGTATATTTTTTAAAATAACACAAATTTGTTTGAACTCTACGGCTAATTTTTTGAATTAAACCATCTTACCTGAAGTACAAATAAAAGAATAAAAAAAACGCTACATTAAAAAATTTACCCAAGGGGAGAGCTTTGAATTTAAAGACATACAATGTCGTAGTGTGCACTTTTAACCAATATCCAACTCAAATAATTGAAGATTTTTTTTTTGATTCACGATAGGTTTAGGAACAATGAATAATTTGCGATGTTACAACTTGATCCGACAACGGAAAGAGAGAGAGTGAACAAGTTCAAAACTAGTTACTAGGAAGATAGTTTAGCAATATCTCTAGGTATTTGGCAAGCGTTTTACTACAAGTAGTGTTACCAAAAAAAAAATATTTTTTCTAAATTTTTTTTCTATGCGAAAAGATAAAGTTGCGACTATTTGAGTATAGTCAATATTATTACAATAAATACATAAGGGTTACGTAATATTGGGTTTTACCAATTGCTGACTTAAGCGGTTTTCAATATTCTCCATCTTTAGCAATTCCAATGGAGTCTACTTATCCTTCCGTTTACTTTTGTCGCTTTGGGAGGTGACGATTTTCCTCCCACTTTTTCCTGTAAGCTGCTGGTAATAATTTCTTTTTTATATTAATAATTTTTTTACTTCTTTACAATTAGTGAATGGCCTTTCCTATTATCGTTAACCGAAAGATGTAAACACAATATTAAATTATTCACGTTTATTGAAAGATTAGTTTGATGTGCTTACTTTTATTTTTAAAAATTTGATTTGTTTCTAAAAAAAATAATTAAATACCCTGCAGCTATAAGCGTTATGTTAAAGTGAAGAAAGTACTTTTCAAATCGAATCAGCCATTTTCTATATTGTCATTTATATAATAATAAAAAGAAATAATAACCTTTTTTTTAAATCTATTTTCTTTAGAATAATAATCGAGCAACAATGTGGACATTTGTAAATAAATATATTGCATGGCTGTGTTTAGTGTTGCTGGCAAAAGTAGCTATCATAGTTATACTAATATGTAATACGCCATCTTCTATTGATCAAGTAGATCTCGATTTTTCAACTAGGAAGTATACAACTAATATCAACCCAACAGAAAGTACAGTCAAGGTTGACCTCTTCTGCAATGCAGGCGAGTACATAGAGATGACTGTGACAGGACCTGTATGCACCCCATGTCCACCTGGAACATTTAACTCACACGATAAACACACAAACACCTGTTTCCGTTGCACTGAGCCCAATATTTACGAGAAAGAAGTCGAGCTGAAAGCCTGTACCCTGACCAGTGACACAGAGATTGGCTGCTTCGAAGGTTATTTCAGAAAGGTGATGGGACTGCACGAAGCTTCCTGCGACCGATGCTCCAAATGTAAAGGCCCAAAGTACTCCATGTTACATCGTTGTACAAGATTTAACGACACTCAGTGCAGACTTTCAAGTTTTAGAGCCAAATAAAAGCATTTATTTCATTATTAATACGTAATTTAGCGTCATATCTTAATACATGTACAGATCACAATGTTGCCAATAACCAAAGGGAAAAGTTTCGTTACCATATTTTAGTACTAAGTAAAATTATTCATTAAATTTTGCTTTAAATTGTAATTGTCAATTCTTTTTAAATGAAGATTTATGAAAAGGTATTTAATTATAATTGTGTAATTGTAGTTTAGTTTATCATATTTTCTTCACATTTAATCAAGCGTTTCTTAATAAGTTTTGTAAGTAAAAAGCTTTTTTTTAATCGTATCTAAAGTTTGATTCCACATACAATTACATTTGTGGATATCTAATTATATGTTTCATATGGTGTTTTAAGAAGATATAAGATCACATAGGAATGTTACAAATGTGTAGTTTCTAATTTTAAACGACATTTATTCTAAATTTAGGTAAATACTTACTGTTAATTAATGTATTTTTGATGCTGTTTTTGAGGACCAGTGCAGATGTCTTAGTCATGAATATAAGTATGTTGGTTGTATTATGTATTATGTACTTCTTGTATGACAATGAGTATAACAATTTTAAGATACATGACTTTCTGAAAAAAGGCGTTTAAAGTTGTACGTAAAGGCTTCCCAGTCCACAGCTATACTAGAATCACTTAATAGTGGTCAGTCACTGGTCAGTTTCCATAACTACAGCATCTATTGCATCTCCCATTTACTGTGTTAGTTTATATCGACGATCTACTTCTGTAACTAATCCTAGTATTTTGTTTGATATCAAATAAAGGAAAAAGCTTCTCTTGTAAGTGATGAGTTCTTCCCCTTAGATATGCTTTGTTTCCTAAAAAACGAATCTATATATTTATAATTCTCTTCTTTGCTTAACCAAACTGAAATATGAATGTGCGGGTTGCCACATTATTTAAACATAAAGTAGGACTTCAACTTTTGTTTAATGTGTAGCTTGTAATGTAAATAAGTAACATTTTGCATGATTTTTCCTTAAATTGTAAACGTTATGGTATACTGTATTTGTGTGTAGTAGATATGTAGATCTCAGCTAGGACAGCTTGTAACTTGTAATTGTTCTCAAACTTATGACTCGAAGACAAGCTGTATTCTTGTTTTGAGATAGTTCAAATACTATATGATTATATATTATTTATTTTGCCTCACTTACCTTGTCTATAATATAATCCATTTCCATTCCATTCTAAGATATCTGTTAGGGCGATGCAGTTACATGATGTCGACTGTGAAATAATGGTAAAAAGTTGTTTAAAAAATTACGCAATTTGCAATCAAATAAACAAAGTGATATTTTGTATCACTCCGTTAATGTAACATTGATTAAATCTTTTGTTTATATTAACACAAATCCTCATGTTGCTGTAAAATGTGTTCAGCTTCTTTATCACAACTACTACTGTCGCTATACACTTTGGTCAGCTTTATATCACAACTACTACTGTAGCTATACATGAACGCCAGCTTTCTTATCACAGCTATTCATTTAGCTGTACACTGATGCCAGCTTTCTTATCACAGCTATTCATTTAGCTGTACACTGTTGCCAGCTTTCTTATCATAGCTATTCATTTAGCTGTACACTGTTGCCAGCTTTGATATCACAGCTATTTATTTAGCTGTACACTGTTGCAAGCTTTCTTATCACAGCTATTTATTTAGCTGTACACTGTTGCCAGCTTTCTTATCACAGCTATTCATTTAACTGTACACTGTTGCAAGCTTTCTTATCACAGCTATTCATTTAGCTGTACACTGTTGCCAGCTTTCTTATCACAGTTATTCATTTAGCTGTACACTGTTGCCAGCTTTCTTATCACAGCTATTCATTTAGCTGTACATTGTTGCCAGCTTTCTTATCACAGCTATTCATTTAACTGTACACTGTTGCAAGCTTTCTTATCACAGCTATTCATTTAGCTGTACACTTTGGTCAGCTTCCTCATCACAGCTACTCATTTAGCTGTACACTTTGGTCAGCTTCCTCATCACAGTTTCTCATTTAGCTGTACACTGTTGCCAGCTTTCTTATCACAGCTACTTATTTAGCTGTACACTGTTGCTAGCTTCCTTATCACAGCTACTTATTTAGCTGTACACTTTGGTCAGCTTCCTCATCACAGTTACTCATTTAGCTGTACACTGTTGCCAGCTTCCTTATCACAGCTACTCATTTAGCTGTACACTGTTGCCAGCTTCATTATCACAGCTACTCATTTAGCTGTACACTGTTGCCAGCTTCCTTATCACAGCTACTCATTTAGCTGTACACTGTTGCCAGCTTCCTTATCCAGCTACTCATTTAGCTGTACACTGTTGCCAGCTTCCTTATCACAGCTACTCATTTAGCTGTACACTGTTGCCAGCTTCCTTATCACAGCTACTTATTTAGCTGTACACTGTTGCCAGCTTCCTTATCCAGCTACTCATTTAGCTGTACACTGTTGCCAGCTTCCTTATCACAGCTACTCATTTAGATGTACACTGTTGCCAGCTTCCTTATCACAGCTACTCATTTAGCTGTACACTGTTGCCAGCTTCCTTATCCAGCTACTCATTTAGCTGTACACTGTTGCCAGCTTCCTTATCCAGCTACTCATTTAGCTGTACACTGTTGCCAGCTTTCTTATCTTAGCTATTCATTTAGCTGTACACTGTTGCCAGCTTTCTTATCACAGCTATTCATTTAGCTGTACACTGATGTCAGCTTTCTTATCACAGCTATTCATTTAGCTGTACACTGATGCCAGCTTCCTTATCACAGCTATTTATTTAGCTGTACACTGATGCCAGCTTTCTTATCGCAGCTATTCATTTAGCTGTACACTGTTGCCAGCTTTCTTATCGCAGCTATTCATTTAGCTGTACACTGATGCCAGCTTTCTTATCGCAGCTATTCATTTAGCGGTACACTTTGGTGAGCTTCCTTATCATAGCTACTTATTTAGCTGTACACTTTGGTCAGCTTCCTTATCACAGCTATTCATTTAGCTGTTCACTGTTGCCAGCTTTTTTATCATAGCTATTCATTTAGCTGTACATTGTTGCCAGCTTCCTTATCACAGCTACTCATTTAGCTGTACACTTTGGTCAGCTTCCTCATTAGAGCTACTCATTTAGCTGTACACTTTGGTCAGCTTCCTCATCACAGCTTCTCATTTAGCTGTACACTGTTGCCAGCTTTCTTATCACAGCTACTTTTTTAGCTTTACACTGTTGCTAGCTTCCTTATCACAGCTACTTATTTAGCTGTACACTTTGGTCAGCTTCCTCATCACAGTTACTCATTTAGCTGTACACTGTTGCCAGCTTCCTTATCACAGCTACTCAATTAGCTGTACACTGTTGCCAGCTTCCTTATCCAGCTACTCATTTAGCTGTACACTGTTGCCAGCTTCCTTATCACAGCTACTCCTTTAGCTGTACACTGTTGCCAGCTTCCTTATCACAGCTACTCATTTAGCTCTACACTGTTGCCAGCTTCCTTATCACAGCTACTCATTTAGCTGTACACTGTTGCCAGCTTCCTTATCACAGCTACTCATTTAGCTGTACACTGTTGCCAGCTTTCTTATCACAGCTACTCATTTAGCTGTACACTGTTGCCAGCTTCCTTATCCAGCTACTCATTTAGATGTACACTGTTGCCAGCTTCCTTATCACAGCTACTCATTTAGCTGTACACTGTTGCCAGCTTCCTTATCACAGCTACTCATTTAGCTGTACACTGTTGCCAGCTTCCTTATCACAGCTACTCATTTAGCTGTACACTGTTGCCAGCTTCCTTATCACAGCTACTCATTTAGCTGTACACTGTTGCCAGCTTCTCTATCACAGCTACTTATTTAGCTGTACACTTTGGTCAGCTTCCTCATCACAGTTACTCATTTAGCTGTACACTGTTGCCAGCTTCCTTATCACAGCTACTCATTTAGCTGTACACTGTTGCCAGCTTCCTTATCCAGCTACTCATTTAGCTGTACACTGTTGCCAGCTTCCTTATCACAGCTACTCATTTAGCTGTACACTGTTGCTAGCTTCCTTATCACAGCTACTCATTTAGCTGTACACTGTTGCCAGCTTCCTTATCCAGCTACTCATTTAGATGTACACTGTTGCCAGCTTCCTTATCACAGCTACTCATTTAGCTGTACACTGTTGCCAGCTTGCTTATCACAGCTACTCATTTAGCTGTACACTGTTGCCACCTTCCTTATCACAGCTACTCATTTAGCTGTTTACTGTTGCCAACTTCCTTATCACAGCTACTCATTTAGCTGTACACTGTTGCCAGCTTTCTTATCACAGCTACTTATTTAGCTGTACACTTAGGTCAGCTTCCTCATCACAGTTACTCATTTAGCTGTACACTGTTGCCAGCTTCCTTATCACAGCTACTCATTTAGCTGTACACTGTTGCAAGCTTCCTTATCACAGCTACTCATTTAGCTGTACACTGTTGCCAGCTCCCTTATCACAGCTACTCATTTAGCTGTACACTGTTGCCAGCTTCCTTATCACAGCTACTTATTTAGCTGTACACTTTGGTCAGCTTCCTCATCACAGTTACTCATTTAGCTGTACACTGTTGCCAGCTTCCTTATCACAGCTACTCATTTAGCTGTACACTGTTGCCAGCTTCCTTATCCAGCTACTCATTTAGCTGTACACTGTTGCCAGCTTCCTTATCACAGCTACTCATTTAGCTGTACACTGTTGCCAGCTTCCTTATCACAGCTACTCATTTAGCTGTACACTGTTGCCAGCTTCCTTATCCAGGTACTCATTTAGATGTACACTGTTGCCAGCTTCCTTATCACAGCTACTCATTTAGCTGTACACTGTTGCCAGCTTGCTTATCACAGCTACTCATTTAGCTGTACACTGTTGCCATCTTCCTTATCACAGCTACTCATTTAGCTGTACACTGTTGCCAGCTTCCTTATCACAGCTACTCATTTAGCTGTACACTGTTGCCAGCTTTCTTATCACAGCTACTCATTTAGCTGTACACTGTTGCCAGCTTCCTTATCACAGCTACTAATTTAGCTGTACACTGTTGCCAGCTTCCTTATCACAGCTACTCATTTAGCTCTACACTGTTGCCAGCTTACTTATCCAGCTACTCATTTAGATGTACACTGTTGCCAGCTTCCTTATCACAGCTACTCATTTAGCTGTACACTGTTGCCAGCTTCCTTATCACAGCTACTTATTTAGCTGTACACTTTGGTCAGCTTCCTCATCACAGTTACTCATTTAGCTGTACACTGTTGCCAGCTTCCTTATCACAGCTACTCATTTAGCTGTACACTGTTGCCAGCTTCCTTATCCAGCTACTCATTTAGCTGTACACTGTTGCCAGCTTCCTTATCACAGCTACTCATTTAGCTGTGCACTGTTGCCAGCTTTCTTATCACAGCTACTCATTTAGCAGTACACTGTTGCCAGCTTCCTTATCCAGCTACTCATTTAGCTGTACACTGTTGCCAGCTTCCTTATCACAGCTACTCATTTAGCTGTACACTGTTGCCAGCTTCCTTATCACAGCTACTCATTTAGCTGTACACTGTTGCCAGCTTCCTTATCACAGCTACTCATTTAGCTGTACACTGTTGCCAGCTTCCTTATCACAGCTACTCATTTAGCTGTACACTGTTGCCAGCTTTCTTTATCACAGCTACTCATTTAGCTGTACACTGTTGCCAGCTTCCTTATCCAGCTACTCATTTAGATGTACACTGTTGCCAGCTTCCTTATCACAGCTACTCATTTAGCTGTACACTGTTGCCAGCTTCCTTATCACAGCTACTCATTTAGCTGTACACTGTTGCCAGCTTTCTTATTACAGCTATTTATTTAGCTGTACACTGTTGCCAGCTTTCTTATCACAGCTATTCATTTAGCTGTACACTGATGCCAGCTTTCTTATCACAGCTATTCATTTAGCTGTACACTGTTGCCAGCTTTCTTATTACAGCTATTCATTTAGCTGTACACTGTTGCCAGCTTTCTTATCACAGCTAATTATTTAGCGGTACACTTTGGTCAGCTTTTTTTATCTTAGATTATTCTGTATCTGGACATTGTGGTGATCTGTTCAGAATACAGTTTCTTCTGTTTCTTTTTTTTTTTTTTTACAGGTTATTTCCTGAACTTTAGAAAATGAAATGTTTATTTGTTCACGATGACTTAAATCTCAATGATAAATCAAGTCACTTAAATGTTCATCTCTAAATTGACAAGTTGATGAATGATTTTTATGATATAATTTGACAACCCATTGATTCGACTCCCACTTTAAGTCATTAAATATTCAAGAAAACTATTATTGTTTGAAACCAGTAACACAGACTAAAAATGCAAAATACCTGGGTGTTAAAAAAAAAAAAAAAAAGTCATGAAATCCACATATTGATGAAACTAAAAAAAAATGAACAAAGCATTAGGGTTTATTAAAAGAAATTTCTATAAATCAACTAAGAACATAAAACTAAAATGTTATTTAACCTTGGTTAGGCCAATAATAGATTACGATTGCTTTGTTTGGAACACCTTAACTCAAGAAAACTGCAAGAAACTGGAACAGATAAAAATAGAGCAGTGAGATTCATAACTAACGAATATTTATATTTGACTAGAGTAACACCTTTGATAAAATCACTAAATTTAGAAAGCCTTCAGGTGGGAAGACACAAAAGTAAAGTAGAAATTATACATAAAACACTGAATTATAATCTACAAATACAAAAACAAAATCTAATGAAATACTTAGAAAGACACAAAGATAAATGCACATTCCTCGTTCCATATGCTAGGACAAATTTGTACAAAAGCTCCTTCTTCCCTAGTGCTATTAGAGCATCGCCAGGAAAACCAGTGACTTGGCAGAATTTAAGTCACTGGTTAACATGCTTAACTAGATGTGTGACGCGTAAAGCGTAATCATACTATTTTTTGAAGTAATGTCTTTATTATTATATAAGATAAGATGCGACAACTCTTTTATTCATGATCTAGCTCTGGTAATCTCCCGTTTTCGTCCCTTGTAAATATGTTCAGTTAAAACAGAGTGCAATGGTAATAGAAGTGGGTACTTCGCCTGTGCACCTCTGACTATGTATATCAAATCTTCATGAAAAGAATGCTATTAATCGATTTTTTTTTCAGGCCCCTCGAGTAAAAAAAAACAACAAGGGAGGGGAAACTTCAAAAACAGAAGATGAAACTACATCCCTTTTTTTAATATGTTAATTTTTTAAAACATTTTTATGCCATATTTGATTTATAAAGAAATTCTTATTTATAATTACACAGCTATGGTATATATAGAAAAGTCAAATAGATAACTGACCTGGCGCTCCTTGTTCCCCAACTAATAAAAGTCTAATAAAAGGATGTAAACCAGGTAGGGCCGGTCCTAGCAAAACGGATTGCGCGGGGCCTATTCTGGGTAGAGATAAGGATATAACTGAAAATTAAGATTTTGTATTAAAAAATAAATTCGTCTTTGCATTTTATACATTCTTAACTAAGTACAAAATCACGATCAAATTAACTTTACTTTACGAGCCTTGTGTGTAGCGAAGTCCTACAGTAGATCATCAAATTCTGTTTCCTACATAGATCACGCTCAATAGCAAGAATTGCCACATTGTTCAATCTCTCTTCGTGAATTGTTGACCTTAAGTAATTCTTAATTAGTTTAAGACGCGAGAAACTTCTTTCACAAGATGCCACAGTTACAGTATAAATCTCAAGTTCGATTTGAATCTTCTTCCCCAGGTAATGATCATGAATTTCTGCATTGATAACACGCCGAAGATGTTCCTCTATTACTGGATCAAACTTTACGAGTAATTCTACTAGACCAGGAAATTTCCATTACTTGGCTGTTTAAGTCTTTCCATGGTCCTTCTGAAAGCTAAATTGTGCTTCGCTAAAAATCGTACAATCGCAACTAGTCTAATGTTTAGTTTCAGAATAAAGCATCTCCTTGTGAACTTTTTCAATGCCTGTTTTTTTTTACTAAGTCTTGCTCCAGCTTCACAGTAACTGGTTATAGCGTCTAAATGCCTTTGCAATTTTTCATGCTCTGCTAGCCTTGTGGTACAGCTTTGCCAAAGGTCAAATCCTTCAATTAAAAAGGAACTTTTTTATTTTTCCATTAGACGACAGTAGAAACAATAGATCTTGTCTGCTGACACAGAATATATCAGCCAAGGACGCAAAACATTTTCACCATTACTCAGGTTTGGTTTGCAATGCACTTAAGAGAAATGTCTACCATCCTTATATTTCGGAAAATTCTCCAAAGTAATCTCAGGTGGACCTTTTTGTAATAAATAGTCAATACAAGATCTTTCCATTTTTTCTAGACACATGGCAGGATAATCCAGACTTCTCAATGAATAGACCACATTTAGTTCATTATCTATAACTACATGTTGATCAGTTGTTACATTATTGCCTTCATTCCATACGTCATATTGATCAGTTGTTACATTATGCCTTTATTTCCTACGTCATGTTGATCAGTTGTTACATTATTGCCTTCATTTCATACGTCATGTTGATCAGTTGTTACATTATTGCCTTCATTTCCTAAGTCATGATGATCAGTTGTTACATTATTGCCTTTATTTCCTACGTCATGTTGATCAGTTGTTACATTATTGCCTTCATTTCATACGTCATGTTGATCAGTTGTTACATTATTGCCTTCATTTCCTAAGTCATGTTGATCAGTTGTTACATTATTGCCTTCATTTCTGACGACATGTTGATCAGCTGTTACATTATTGCCTTCATTTCCTACGTCATATTGATCAGTTGTTACATTATGCCTTTATTTCCTACGTCATGTTGATCAGTTGTTACATTATTGCCTTCATTTTATACGTCATGTTGATCAGTTGTTACATTATTGCCTTCATTTCCTAAGTCATGTTGATCAGTTATTACATTATTGCCTTCATTTCTGACGACATGTTGATCAGTTGTTACATTAATGCCTTCATTTCTGACGACATGTTGATCAGCTGTTACATTATTGCCTTCATTTCCTACGTCATATTGATCAGTTGTTACATTATGCCTTTATTTCCTACGTCATGTTGATCAGTTGTTACATTATTGCCTTCATTTCTGACGACATGTTGATCAGTTGTTACATTATTGCCTTCATTTTATACGTCATGTTGATCAGTTGTTACATTATTGCCTTCATTTCCTACGTCATGTTGATCAGTTGTTACATTATTGCCTTCATTTCTGACGACATGTTGATCAGCTGTTACATTATTGCCTTCATTTCCTACGTCATATTGATCAGTTGTTACATTATTGCCTTCATTTTATACGTCATGTTGATCAGTTGTTACATTATTGCCTTCATTTCTGACGACATGTTGATCAGCTGTTACATTATTGCCTTCATTTCCTACGTCATGTTGATCAGTTGTTACATTATCGCCTTTATTTCTGACGACATGTTGATCAGTTGTTACATTATTGCCTTCATTTCTGACGACATGTTGATCAGTTGTTAGTGTCACATCATGTTCTTTTTCTCTGACGACATGTTGATCAGTTGTTAGTGTTACATCATGTTCTTCTTCTCTGACGGCATGTTAATCAGTTGTTAGTGTTATATCATGTTCTTTTTCTCTGACGACATTTACCTTTGCAGTTTTTGCATTCTTCATAGAATCAGTTTCAGCTGTCGCACTAGAAGTGATTACCGCTTGGATCAGAGGCAAAGCGTTACACTCAGCATCCTAGCCAGCTATTACCTGTTTAGATAAAAGATACATATAACATTGAACACATGGCCCAAGAGTCCTTTATAAAAGAAAGCAAATGCCTGTTGAACTTAGATAAGCTCAGAGACTCAATCCACGGACTTCCGAGTTGGCCACGCAGTGGGTATGCCACCATACATCTTACTTGACTATTAAAACAAATTTGGACATTTGTACACATTGAAAGTGTAGTAACCAAAAAATAAAACCAAAGTAGAGTTTGAAAGTTTTAAAATCAAATTAAAGATACGTACCTTAAGATTCTTCGTTGCCAGATTGCAGGAATGATTAGGCTTGGTTCTTTATTTCTGGTTGATCGTATGAGACTTTCTTAAACAACAAACTAGTTTACATCTTTTGTTGCAAAGCAAAGTCAAATTCCCCTTTCAATTCTTGCGATCTATTGAACAGACGATGTAATGCTGTAAAGGTCATTTGTTTCTGTGGCCCACAGTTGACGAGGTTGACCAGCACAGTGACCATCCGCCAACCAGGATTCGAACCCGGGCCCCCCTCAGGTTGGAAGCCAAGCGCTACACTGCACAACCAGCGCGCCTCTTATCTTATCTTATATAATACAGCCGTTACTTGAAGAAAGAAGACGATTAGTATAAGTATAACAGTTGTATTACATAAAACAAAGAACCCTTATTATGAGTATGAAATATAACTTTACGATATAAAATTGATACTTACATTTATTGGTGACAGGGTGATTCCTTTGAATTATATTGGTACATAGAAACCCATATAAAGTTATTGAAAGTTATTTATGAAGTATGTATCACATGCACATGTCTGCAATGGAGTAAATATACCAACTATAATGCAAGATAAAATAGGGAGATAACTTTTATCTCTTAAGACAATCTCGTGAATCCTACTATCAGAAGATACACTTTTATCAAATTGTTCTTTTGTCTGCTATCGAAAATGTTATGTAACTATTCTAATTAATGACACCCACCCCTTTGACTGGATAATACACATGTGATAAAAAAACAAAAATAATATTCTGTAAATAAAAGAAGTATTGACGAATTCTGAAGAGAAAAATTATGTAAGTATAAATATTTGTGTTGTACAGTACTTACATAATTGCCAATTAACAATTAAATTAAGACTAAGACTAAGACTAAGACTAAGACTAAGACTGCTTTATTGATCCTTATGGAAATTTGTTGTGATTACAAGGACTCTTTTCTCATATAAAGACAACACAACAGAAAAATACACACAAATACAACAGACAACATAAAGAGTTCATTCAGCGACTACAGACAGGTATCTTGGTGCATTTCATGTTCCCTGATCAATGAGTGGTGGTGATAGAGTCTGACCGAGTGAGGTACGAACGAGTTTTTGTACCGCTCTGTTCTTGTTTTGATTGACAGCAGTCGCCCACTTCGCGACGACCTGTCGTAGTTCTGATGGAGCGGGTGGCCGTTGTCTTCCAAGATTTTTTCGATTTTTCTTAGGCACTTTTGTTCAAAAAGCTCCTTTAAATGTGGCAATGTTGTAAATGTAATTTTAGATGCTTTTTTAATTATTTTTTCTAGACGTCTCGACAGTTTAGATGAGGCGTTGCCTTGCCAACAAGTTATTCCGTATGTTAGCAGACTCTGCATAGTCGCGCGGTAAAATGTCTCAAGGATCTTCTTGCTTAGTTTAAAGCTATTGAGTTTGTATAGAAAAAAGAGTCGCTGGGCTGCCTTCTTTGTCAGAGTTCCAAGGTGGTCTTCCCATGAAAGCTTGTTGTTAATGATAACACCTAGATATTTATATGCCTTTACTTGTTCTATAGATGTAGTGTTTATTTGCAGTTCACGTATAGTATGTCTTTTCTTTCTAAAATCTATTATAAGTTCTTTAGTTTTTGTTACATTCAGTTCTAGAAAGTTGTCGGTGCACCAGTTTGTAAACTCTTCTATCGAGCTTCGATACTGAGTTTCGTCTCCTGAAATAAGACCGACTATGGCAGTATCATCAGCGAATTTAATGAGTTTAACTGAGTCATAGATGCTTCTTATGTCATTAGTGTAAAGAGTGTATAGTACAGGAGAAAGTACACAACCTTGTGGAGCACCCGTACATAGTACTCGAGTTGACGATTTGGTGTTGTTGACTTTAACATACTGGGGCCGTTGGGTTAGAAAGTTTAGAACCCATGCTTGTAAGTAAGGGCTTACATTTAAGTTACTCAGTTTGTTTATCATTAGATGTGGCTGTATGGTATTGAAAGCCGAGGAGAAATCTACGAAGAGGACTCGTGCGTATGTTTTGGGTACATCGAGATGCTTATAAAGCTGGTCCAAAAGCAATAGAATGGCATCCTCAGTTCCTCTAGCTGCTTTGTATGCAAATTGGTGAGGGTCTAGGCTGTTGTTGACTTTTGCTACAAGTTGTTTTAGCATATATTTTTCAAAACATTTCATAACAATAGGTGTGAGTGCTACTGGGCGGAAATCATTTAGGCAATCTATTTTGGGTTTCTTAGGCACTGGTATGATCTCTGAAGTTTTCCAGATGTGTGGAATTACGCACGTTTGCAATGACTGGTTAAAGATATGACAGAAGATAGAAGAGATTTGCTCCGCACATAGCTTGATCAGCTTGCCACTAATTTTGTCTGGTCCAGAAGCTTTTATTACGTCTGCTCTTTTACATAACAAGGTCACTTCATCCACAGTTACTAAATGGACATAGGGCTCTTGTTTTCCTTTGGACAGAGTGTTGAAAAGTTCTTTGTGTAGATCAACAAAATATTCTTTGTCAAAACGAGAATAAAAATAATTTAGTTCGTTGGCGAATATCTCATCATCAGCCACTGAAATTCGTTCTCGTTTTGAGGCGCAGACTGTTATTTTTTTTAATCCCTCCCAGCATTGTTTTGAGTTGCTATTTGCAAAGAAATTCTCAATTTTTTAATTGTATTTTTTTCCCTTCAATTATTGCTTTTCTCATTTATGTTTAGCATTAATAAACTCTTCGTTGCTAGCCTTATACTGTGTTTTCTTTTCACTAATGAGGTGTTTGATTTTTTGGTCATCCAGGGCTTATTGTTTCCATAGACTTGTATTGTTTTTGTTGGAATTGTTAACTCCTCGCAGAATGATAGATATGAGTTAACAGTTTCTGTTAGTTCGTTTACGTCTGGAATTCATTATACTTATGTATAATCGTCATATATATATTGTGAAGCATATAGACCTCTATATTATTTAAAATTCTGTAATATCCCCTAGCTTGAAAATGAAATCCTAACTCAAAATTGAATAAAGTAAAAGATCACGCTATATTGATATTGTAAACTTAATATTATTTTTATTCAAGACTAAACATTGCGATGAAATGTTATTGGGAGACTTGATTTAAAGTTGAGTAACTCGTTTTAGAGACTTATTTCTGATTATAAATAAGTTATTCCCCTTGATTTAATTGTTACCAATAAGCTCTCTATCTGCTTGTTTAAAATGCAACATTCTCATGATCTGAAAGTTTGCATAAGTCTATACATGTTTAACATTGTGATATTCATTTCTTTAAACCTAACAATATTAGCAAGAATGTGTAGATTTGGGGTCTTGACATAATTGACATCATCTTCTAACCTTCAGAGAAGGGCAGGATTTATATATGTCGAACCCTCAGGACATTTTGTGAAGGCCCTACATTTTTCGAAACCTTTAATACTAATCAACTTGTTAATAATAATAGTTCTCCTTTCAGACATTGTGGTCTATAGGGCAGATGATGTAAAGGTCATCTGTTTCTGCGGCCTATGGTTAACGAGGTTGTCATTTGGCCTGCACTACGACCAATCGCCTTTGCTTATCCCCAACTAACGTCAGGTACAAAACTGCGAAAAAATAATGACACACACATACACAATGTAAAAGTTTTTAACCAGTCAAAATTTTAAAGCTATTTGTTGGAGGGCTTGATCTCTGGAGTCCCCAAGCCAGAAGCCCCACCTACCCTACGTTAAATTCGTCCCTGCCCCAGGGAATCGAATGGCGGCAACAGTACTCTGCCATCTGACTCAGTTCTGGTCCATCTCCGTTCTAACGTCTTTGCTCCTCGTTTTACTGACCACCTCAACGTTTGCTTTGGTCTCCCAGACTTTCTCCTGCCATGCTGCAGTCTCAGTGTCTTAAACGAGAGAGTTATTTCTGTCTTTAGTTGTTTAGATTTTACGTCTGCGAATAGAATGATCACGTGACACAAACACTAAAGTGTACGAGTCGGTACCTACCTTTTTTTTAATGGACATTCCAATGTCAAATGTCTTTCACGATATCTATGAGTTTTGTAAAATGAGGTTCTTAAGATAAACTGTTAATTAGTAAAAAAAACTTCAAAAATGCATACAAATGTCACAACATTAATTACTTGCATCGCCTCCATGCACTAGTTCAATATACATGTTAGTTTATGAATAAAAACAAGAGAACTATAATAAATACTTTGAAAAAAATGATTTTGTAACGAACGAATGACGTACTTATAACTATATCTCTCAATAATGTAGAAATTATGTTAAAATATTTAATTCACAATAACTAATTGACTAATTAATTATTTTTTTTTATTGATTTATGTCTCGTCAGGTGTAAAACAAATAAATAAATAAATGTTTAAATGTTAGAACGTGATCCTAAAATTTAGTTATGTCTGATAGATTAGTTTCCATTGTACGTATTATACAAAATAATTAAAATTCAGTAATTAATTGACTGGTTAAATATTTTTCTTATTGATATTCATGACTTGTCTACGCCAATGAATAATTGTACAAACTTTTTTAACAACGAGACAGACAGACAGACTTGATGTAAACATTGTCAAAATAGATTTATACTTACCCTGAACAAAGGCTATACATTTTTTTGTAAAAATATAGAATATAAATAAAAGTATAAGGCTTGTCTTCGAGTCCGACAATTAATGAGGAGTGCATTACGCAATCTAAACGGCGAGCTACCAAATTTGCTACAATAAGCGAGGACTTTGAAAGTAGTCCTCCGGTGAACTATTCAGATCCTCTTTTCACAGTCTAAAAGATATGTAGACACATGATCAATAACCTGGAAACGCATGTTTAGTTATTGCTAGGAATGAATGTGTACCAATATATTTTAAGATCGGTAGGGTTTGGAACCCCAAGTTGGTTGTCGGGGAGGTCGATTAGCCCGTTGGTGGACCAACCATGATCTTTCGAGAGTCTCTCTCTCCATTCGTACCTGTATTTTGCTATGACTGGGATCTCTTTCAACGATAAGCCCCGTCCTCCCCCTTTATGTCTTTTTATGACTTTTTCTATCGGCCTCTTTGGATCTCAGAACTTTATATCACCACTTCAGTCAAGTACAATTCCTTTTCCTTAAAGCAGTTTTTGTTATTTACAGGAAAAGGTTTTCCCGATATTAAACTTTTATATTCGGCCATTTACTTGATACTAGAAAGTAGAAACTCTTTAACATTGAAAGTTATAGTCATTTTAACAGAACGTACGTAAGTACCATTATCATCATCATCATCATCATCATCTTTCATTTGTGTTCCTCGTGGAACAGTAAAAACACACCACTTTCCACGGTCTCTTGTTAGATTTTTAATGACTTCCCAGTTTTTACCGGTCCTCTCGGCTTCCACTAGTGTGCTGCGTCGCCATGTTCCTTATGGTCTTCCTACGTCTTGTTCCCTGGGGGTTCTACTCTAAGGCCTATCTAGCTCTGTTGTTGGTATCTTTTCTAAGGGTGTGACCAATCCATTTCCACTTCTCTCTCTATTTTTCAGTCCACCAATCTCCCATAGTTAAGTACCATAATAATTTGTGTATAATTTTATATGATGTATGACCATGTTTTAAAGTATTTTGATCTTTAGTAAAACAAAGTAATTAAAATATTGGATAGGATCGATAAGCTGATAATTTCAGGATTACATTAGAACTTTCACCCCGGGTGCAGGTATACAAGGAATCGAAATGTGCGTGTTTACAGTGTACACGGTATACACATATAACAGTGGTTCCCATTATATTATCGAATTGATCTATTATGCATTCATTCATATAGCTTAAATTACGATAAACTACCTCGTGATTTCATCAGAAACACTTTAACCTACACAACCAAAACATCTACCATTTTTATTTATGATTACATCAGAAACAGGCACGTATTCTCTATAATAGTCCTACATATTATAAACAAAACGCTTTTTTAGAAGCTTTGTATTAAATAATCCTGTAGTGTTTAAGTGTTCTACTTTCTAACGTAAGTTTTAGACTGTGTTGTGATTTATTGATACAATTTTGTTTAAAGGATGTTTAAATGTAGAGTGTTTCAATGATCGCTGCTATGTGAGTTTTGTTTTGTGGTTCAAGAAATGAAACCTTTACATGCATGTTTAGGCTGCCCCTGAGTGCACCCAACTGCAATGGGTACCTGACTTTTTTGGGGAAAGTAAAAACGGTTGGTCATCACTGGCTACACAAAAGAAAATATCGCCCACGTTCCTTATGATTACATCAGAAACACAAATTCAATAAATGTCCTGCGTAGGATAAACAAGACTCTTTTTTAGAACCTTTGGATTTAGTAATCCTGTAGAGTTTAATTGGTTGTACTAATCTGGCGTAAGTTTTATACTGTATTGTGATTTATTGATACAGTTTTGTTTAATGGTTGTTTAAATATCTGTATTTAAAAGTATATGAGGCAATAATTGCTAATGTTGCTTAGTTTTTGTGGTTTGAGAAAAAAACAAAATGAAACCTTTTCATAAAAGTCTACGTCTAGTTGTCTTTGTTTTGAATATGTGTCGTCGCACATGTTGGGTTTATTAGTAATTTAATCGCGAGTGTTGAAATATGGATATACAGTCGAATCTGGTTAATTTTAACCACATCAGGGAGAGATCGTACTGCTTGTAGTAATCAGATCGTCCAATTAACCAGATTTGACTGTAGGACTATATCATTATCGGTTTCGTTACCATATGATTCTGTATAATTATAAGTCCAATCCAATAAACTGGTTTCAAATGAATACAAGTATTTGGGAGAATTGTGTTGCAAAAAAAACAGACTGGCAGATGAGTTTTTCTTTCATGCCGGCCAAGTGCAATGACGTCGACGTCATATAGCAAATACGGAAAGTCCCTTCTTTACTTTGTCTATAATGGCCACTTGGACGCCTCAGTAAGTCTGGGAAAGATGTCAAGAAAGATGTAAACATGAATTGAACTAACACCCACATTTAGTCACAGAAGGGCTTTCCGAAAGACATAATTGTAAGTTCTCTCTATAAGATGTTTTTTTTTCAAAGGATGCTTTCTATTTGTTTTACATCTGAAATCTTAGCCCCATCCAAAAAAAAAAGTAATCTATAACATCAGCAGACAAATGTTATATATATATATATATATAAATATAAAATTATCTATTAATTATATTATATATATATATATATATATATATATATATATATATATATATATATATATATATATATATATATATGATTCCACTCTAGAAAATACATATACAATTTATATATTTATATATATATATATATATATATATATTGTATATGTATTTTTAAGAGATGAATCTTTACCTACTAGTACAAATCTATCATCCTGTTCATTTCCCGATGTTCTCTTCAGAAATTGATATACCTATAATGGTACGAAGAAGCTAGCAGCTATAATATCTTCTGTGCCTGACACCTGCCCAACGTTATAGGTATTCTCTCCCTATCTGTAACGTGACTGATATTTGCAAAGCTTATATAGCCAAATATCAACGTCGTCTGCCCTAAAGACCCTAACCTATATCAACTCACACTTTCTGGTCAACTTTTTAAATCTTCACTTTCTTCTCTTCTTTACTGAGCTGTAAAGCGCTTGGCTTCCGAACAGGGGTCCCCGGTTCGAATCCTGATGAAGACTGGGAATTTTTAATTTCGGAATCCTTGGGCGCCTCTGAGTCCACCTAGCTCTAATGGGTACCTGGCATTAGTTAGGGAAAAAGTAAAGGCGGTTGGTCGTTGTGCTAGCCACTTGGCGCCTTCGTAAAGCGTAGGCCACAGAAACAGATGATCTTTACATCATCTGCCCTATAGATCGCAAGGTCTGATAGGGGAACTTACTTTTTTTCTTTAATAGAAATGAACAGATCATTTCGTCGAAACCTCATGTAGCTGTTGTTTAATAGCTTTTAAATCCCTTTGTTAATTTTATGATGTTTTTTGAAAGGCCTTTTATTTGACTTAATTCTTCAAGAGATGGAAGCTGTGTTTGAGTGATGTAAAACTCTTGTTTTAAATCAGTCTATTTAGTCGTTTTGGGTTCGACTTTCAGGAACACTATCTGAATAATTCATTCAAAATTAGAGCAACAACTTTCCAACGTCTTAAGACAAATTCATTCAGTTTTTGTTAAAAACATGTGTTTTTTTAATTTCTTTTTACAGAATACTACATAAATTTTGGTTCTTGTGAAAAAAGATTGCAGTAAACAAACAGGCAACAGTGTAAAAGGAGATAGCAA
Organism: Biomphalaria sudanica; assembly: GCA_036873155.1. NCBI lineage: Eukaryota > Metazoa > Mollusca > Gastropoda > Planorbidae > Biomphalaria > Biomphalaria sudanica. The sequence goes on from JAZGLO010002867.1 coordinate 96,507, forward strand.
TTTAGTCATCTCAGGCAACAATGACAACCTTTAAACTAAGCAGTGTTTTCGTTGTTTTGGTTTTTGGTTTTGGTTTGTTGATGGTTTCACTGCCTACGCCCCTGGCTCGATGCCCAGCCGGCCAATATCACACGTCAAAAGGATGCAAGGATTGTCCAAATGAAAGTTTTATGGATGAAGACAACCATTTCAATAGTGAGTGTAAAGCATGCCAAAAGCAAGAGGAGGACACAGTGTTGATGCGAAAATGCAACGCCACGCACGACTCTGTCCTAGAGTGTAAGGAGGGGAAATATAACGTGAACGGGGCCACTGTAACGTGCCAGCCTTGTACACAATGTACCGCAAAAAAAATGTACGAAGTAGAGAAATGCCTCCCCACCAGAGATGCTATATGCTGCACTAGACCTGCAATGTCATTAAAAAAAAAGAATGGTATCAATAATTGTAGCCAATCATCGACTGATACGAGCTTCTGCTGTGTAGAAGACACAACTGAAGCTACCAAAATTCCGGTGTCCGAGCCAATCCCCACTGGTAAAAATTATATTTAATTTATTTTGTAACATCTTTTGCTTTCTTTTAGAGGAAATTTATTTTATAATCGTGTATTACAAATATAAAAAAAACACTTTTTCGTAACCTTTTTTCTTACTATGTTGAAACGTATGTTTACTATTTTCCTCTATTTTCTTTTGTCGTTTGCCTTTGCACAATTTCATCTAGTGACAATTTCATCTAGTGACAATCTCATCTAGTGACAATTTCAACAAGTAACAATTTCATTTAGTGACAAGCTCATCTAGTGGCAATTTTCACCTAGTGACAATTTCATCTAGTGGCAATTTCATCTAGTGGCAATTTCATCTAGTGGCAATTTTCACCTAGTGACAATTTCATCTGGTGACAATTTCATCTAGTGACAATTTCATCTAGTGATAATTTCATCTAGTGACAATTTCATCTAGTGATGAATTCATCTAGTGACAAAAGCTGTTCACGTTTTGATCTCGTCTTTCTTTCGCTTTTTTGTCGTCTTCTTTTTCCTGGTACTGTACTCTGCAGGAAGGTCTCTATCTAGCCCTAAGTACCATGTGATATGGCCATAAAGTTTTAGTTTGCGTTTTTCTACAGCGGTCAGAAGGTCATCGTGTTTTCTCACTTATGATCCTGTTCCGAATCTACTCATTTGCGATGCGATCTGTGTATGTGATACCTAGGATCCTTCTATAACATCTTAATTTCATTGATAGGACCCTCTAGTTCTGTAGTTAGCGTTCAAAATTCGTCAACATTCATTCATGAAATTGTCTCAACTGAAATAGTTAGATGTGAGTTTAAATTCAAAATTTGCTTTACTGACATGGTCTTACACAAGTTTTCTTTTCGTCGTTTGAGCCTGTCTTTTGTAAGAGATTTAATTTTTGTCTCAAATGTGTCTCAAATGGTATCCCGCGACTGAAAGTAGGACGATCTAACAGAGGATATTCCGGCACCCAGAAGTGCTATAATGCTTGAATCAGGATCCAGCTCCCATTAAAGGCATAGTCGAAATTATTTTTTTTTAAATATACCCTTTCAGACCCTGTAGGTCTATAGAGCAGATGATGTAAAGGCCATCTATTTCTAAAACGGTTAACGAGGGTGTCATTTGGTCAGCGCAACAACTAACCGCCTTTACTTTTTCCAAACTAATGTCAGGTACCCATTTGAGCTGGGTGGATGGACCCAATGATCCCGAAATAAAAAATCCCAGTCTTCACTAGGATTTGAACAAGGGACCCCCCGGTTCGGAAGCCAAGCATTTTACAGCCCAGATAACGCGCTGGCAGCAGGTTGATTCTAGAAGAGACAGAAGGAGAGTTTACTAAGTTAATTAACTGTGCATACTCGACTTGCTTTCTCCCTTTTTTTTTGTTTTAAATAGACGATCAGAAATAATGTTTTTGATTTTTAATCAATTATCAAATTTATTATCAAAATTTTCCCGCTCATTCATATCGTTTTATCATTTTATTATTTGTTTTATCAACATTCAGAAAAATACAATAAACACTCATAATATAAATACCAAACTGAAAACATAAGATGTTCGGGTCTTGAGATCTTAATCAGCTACAAACGAGAAATGACAAACTCTTACACCTAATCCAACAAAAAAAAAAACATTAAAAAAAAACTTATTATATTATAGCCAAAAATTAAATACATATTGATTCATTGTATGTGATATTTCTATTCATAACAAACGACAAGTATCACACATGCGTGAAAACGGCCCTGATTTTTTATTTTTATGTGCTTGCTCTAAACCTTTTTGTTTCTTTGTTTATAAAATGTTTGTTTGAAGCCGGGAACATAAATAAGTCTGAATGAAAGTCCCATACGAACGAAAAAGACTAGATGACAATGACAGTTTGTTTGGAAACAGAAACACGAAATGGGAAAGTTTCAATATTTTTAGCTTGAAATCAGGAGCTATGAGTTACAAGCTACCGACTCTAGTCTTCTCAAATCCAAATGCGCGTTGTTGCCAATACTATTGTAATGTTAGACCGACTGACAACATGATACCACATTTAATGGAGATTTATTAATTTTGTTATCTTTTACATTAAAATAACTGACGTTCAATTGATGTTTTTGTTAAGGACCAAACTCTCATTTAAGGTCATTTAGAAATAAAGTTCAATATCATTGCTTCTGTCATACTTTGCATAATACTTTGTATATAATACTCATACTTTGTTTAATAGGAAACATTTCGCGATCTAAATGGGATTTACGGACAGACAGACCACAAAAAAAAAAAAAAAACACAACTTTTCGAGGAATTATAAAACTGCAATGTTGTGTTAGCTATTACTTAAACAGAGTCACTAGATGGCTAATTAAATTGTTTTTCTTTTATATTGCAGCTGAGGTCACTCAAACGGAAATTCACGAAATACAAGAACAGGCCGCCAGTAGCGAGAATAAATCAATGCGCAATATTAATATAGATAACAACGGAGATAAAACAGTCATTATAGTAGGGACTATTTTTGGTATTATTGTTGTGATAGCAATAATTATTATAATGGCCATTTGTCTATATCGCAGACAAAATAATAGGTATAATCACAACGAAACTGCACAGGGACAGGAATTGGAATCTCTGAAAGATAAAACGAGTTAGTCTATCCTAGGCAGCCCTAAGACTGTTTAATGATGAATAGACTACATTTTTATTTAGAGTTTAGTGGTAATGATAAAGTTATTGTTCTACGTGTGAGGGCAGGTACAAGATTATGTGATGTCAGTTTCAATAAATATAAATGTAAGTATTTTATTCTATCTAAATACAAACACCAAACGTCATAAAATATTCAGAAATATACAAAAAAATAAAGGCACATTTCTTCTTTCATATGTTTCATATGTTAGGACCAATTTCAACAATTATTGCTACCCTTTCTGCTACAAGAGTATGTAAGGGTTGCCTGAATCAGCCAGGAAAACTTGGCATTGATTAACATGCATGACTACATTGAACTAGGAACACGCGTAGAACGTAATAAGCCTTTCATGAAGTAACGTCTGTATTTTATAAGATAAGATGTACTTTTTTAAAAACATAGACTAAAAAATAGAAGGAGTACAGTATCTATTTATAGAGCTGATAAGTTTATTGTCATGATACTTATTTTAATATGAATCAACTATTTACTTTGCTATTGACTTCCAATCTATCAATGTAATATGAAATGTTTCGTCGTATTTCTAACGCTCAGGTAATGCTGCTTGATCGTTGGTTTGTAGCTCCAAACAACTAGTACAATAATGTTGGCGTGTTTATTTCTTAAAGTTTAACTTCAGATAAACTTAAACAGGGAGGTGCGTTGACCAAGGGTGGGGGGGGGGGAAACAAGGAAAGCATTTAAAAATACTTTTAAAAAAAAACACACAAAGTTTATTTTAAGTGTAATTTTACAAAAATAAATAAATAAAAATAAATACATCAATACGATTTATTTTGTTGGGTTAATTTAAAGATGAGGATGTTAAGATCATGTGTCTGTGTCTGCTCGTCGCCATAGTAGAAACCAATTGAGACCAAATTAGAGCGAGATGCCCAAGATGTAAACAAGACATTCCTGGAAGTAACAGTTAACTGTTTCCTCTTTTTAAAAAGCTTATATATTAACTTCACTCTTTATGTCTGTCTGTTTCTCTGTCTGTCTGACAGAATATTACTTGTCCGACACCCAATCTCGGATCAAACTGATATTTCGCTCAATTATTGCTTTTACGTGCAAACTTCTAGAATAATAAAAAAATTAAGCAATTAGTTATTTAACTATTTGTCAATTACACACAAACACACACACACACACACATATATATATATATATATATATATATATATATATATATATATATATATATATATATATATATATATATATATATATATATATATATATATATTTATATATATTTGTTTTGTCTCTCGAACAAGGGAACTACATTATCCTGATGAGATTGTATAAGTTGAATTAGTCCCCTTTATTGATTGTAGAAACAAAAGTTGTGTAAATAACTATAAACCTATTTTCATAAGCAGCTCACTGGCACTGTGGTTACCGTATTGGCTTGGGGAAGCTAAAGATGCCTCAGCCCTAAGTTTGAATTCAGATCGCTCACTTATTTAGAAATATAAACTCATTTAAAAAGCGATCACCCAGATATTAACGAAACCTCCCTTCTTTACTCTCTTCTACCTCTTACCAACTGGTCCAGACAAGTGATAGGATTAAAGCGCATTGGAAAAGCTCAAAGCATGAAATTGCGATTAACAAAAACCATTGAGAAAAATATTTCTAATAGCAGATTTATTAATGTTAGTCTAATAATATCAGTGATGACCAACCTAATTTGACCTGCGGGCCATTTTAATTTCTGAGGCTCGTGTCGCGGGCCACATTACATTAAGGAATCGGATATCTAAAGTGTTTTGTTCACGCGTCAGAAAATGGATTAATTTCTGTTCTTAAAGTAAGAACAACATTGTATCTGGCATTGACGCCGATTCATTTTCTTGTCTTTCCATCGATCCTTCAATCTCTAGGCGTAATTTAACAATCTTTTTATTCGCGGCTAAAAACCAAGAATGACGTCATAGTTGTTTTATAATGACGTTTTTATGTTGTTCCAATTTGAAACAGCCACACTTTTTTATAGATCAAATATGTTAACTTATATCATGCTCCACAAAAAAAAATGTTAAGATCCGTTCTCTTTTTCTGGTAGATTCTCATTTCATAAACACACTAATGGTAAAGGTCATGGTGCCAATAAATTGAAGAAAAATTAAGGACCCTAACGTAGATAAAGATACACAAGTCAACTTTTTTTTCGATGGAATTGTCTACACTTTGTGCCAACATTTCTGCGGGCCGGATGGAACCACGTCGCTGGCTGGATCTGGCCAGCGGGCCTTATTTTGGGCATCATTGTATAACATGAATGATCCAAACTAATTGGTACAATTACACTTAATAAAAGCTATGTTTTTCTATAGTTTTTTTTTTTTAATCTTGCTTGCTACATGTTGAACTGCTACAGTTTCTTAATTCAGCATGCACACTGATATTCCAGATAGTTAGAGTCTGACCATCATTTTGTCGACTGTCCCAGATATGTATGTGTGTATGTGTGAGCGAAGTTATTTATTTTTAAAGTGTTTTCACAGCTCACCGACAGACTTGACAGAGTACAGACTAAGGGTAGGAATAGTGTGACACTGAGATTTATACCTCGTAGGGCGACTTCATACCAGTTGGTTGGGGCAGACACAGAAAATATATTAGCATTAGTTTAGGCGTGGGTTAATGTCTCAGCTTATATAGAGTAGAGTTTTGGGGCAGTTGGAACACTGCTCCATGTAGTGTTAGCAGTGGCGTGTGTCGTGTGCTACGCGTTTTCTGGTGAACGACACATACAGACATGGGGAACAAGTCTCCAAGGCTGGCTCGAGATCTTGGCTCCAAGAGGTGTGAGTTGTTTGCCAGAGACAACGGAATTAATTATAAGGGACCAGGGTAAGAACGAATGTTTTTATTAGTTATAGCATTAGATGTTAATTGATTTTGAATAAACATAATTTTGCTTTATGTAGTTGTTAGTGATATTTTAGTTATTTGTTTATTTAGAGTGACAGTTCGTGGAGTCCGTTTCAGTGTCAGTCTGAGTCGGTAGATGTCGATACGTAGAGAAAGTCTTTGGAGTAACAATCTTGAGTAGGTAGATGGCAGTCTTTGACAGTCTTAGTGTAGAGGGACTAAATAGATGTTAGCGACAGGGGTGTAAAGCAGTTAGCAAGACGATGAACGACACACAGTGATTGACATCAGATGACATGGACAGTGGTACTGAACTCTACTGCAGTCTGTGGCGCTGGGTCCAGTACATGGAGGAAGGAGTAGCCGTAATTGGCATGAGTGACTAATTACTGTTTTGTTAACTCTTTCTTTCCTAACTGACGATACCAACGTTGATTCCACCAGAATGTGGTAAATAATTACAGAGAGAAAGAGTTAATTGTGTCTTTATAGTTTATCTCTATTATCTTAACAGATACCATATTTTCATTAACAGATAGCATTGAGGCAACTTGTCTTTTGTTATTATGTTTTATTATAGTGCCATGGCAGCATGGTTAGCAATGTATTTATCAATCAATTATTACATTTATTACATGATTTAAAATTGGTTATCGATGTTCTGTTTAGAATATTAAATTTTAGTTTTAATAAGAGAGTTTTGAGTTCATGAGTGTTCATTATGTGGTCATTGATGTTGTAACATTGTTGTCATTAGTTTAGTTTATACACATTTAAAGTACTCTAATAATTATGCAGACACAGCACGCACCGAGAGTGAGAATCATCACTAGACGAAAAGAGCCAAGATAATTATACTGACACATATATTGATATATATCAAAGTGAAGTAAAATGAGATCGTGACGCGTGGGGACAGAAAGGGTGCGTGACTTCGACTATACGAGTCATAAAACATTGAGTGTCGCTCTTTATTAATAGCATATTCCAACTCCGATATGTGGATGTAATCAAACTGAAGGTTAAAGTAGTGGTCATGCATTCATGTTGAGTACAGAGAAGACAAAGACCTAGAGTCCTAGACCACACTATGTGGAGAGAGATAGTGACCAAGAACGCCTTGGACAGCGAAAAACCATTGCGCTTTTGCTCTGGAAGAAAAGGATGCCAAATGAAAAATGGCTGGCTCCTCTAACACCGAAACTTATGCCACCTTAACCTGCTGTATGTATAGGCCTATGTGGACGGGAGTAGCTTTCGAGAATAAGTCTCAGAGTCATTTGTAAATAAAAAACAAAATTTTACGAGATGAACCATAAAGCTTCCAGTGACTGAAGGGGGATAACTCTTTTGTGAACATATATTGTTTTAAAGTTGATCATAAATATAAGTGAAAAAGGCTTAAACAATTACAAAACTTTTATTCGTATTAAAGAAACATAATTTATGGGAAGATTAGCAAAAATGAAATGAAAATGAAACATAACGAATTTATATTACTTTATTTTCTTTGAAAAAAAGTAAATATCACATTTACGCTATTTTCATCCATTTATGTTTTAAATTCATCTTTTCATACATTTCGAACCCAGTTCTTAGCTGTTACAAATAAATCCACTAAAAGTGGCATGCATCAAAGTCATGATACCCACTGACAGGCTTTTACACTATTCTTGTAGCTTGAATACTGTGACCTATAAAATGATAAGGAATACAGTATTAATATTAAGTAACAAAGTAAAGTTTCCAATGTACGACATGTGTACAATACATTATAAATATTATTTTCTTTGCGTAATGCATCTTTCAAGCAATATAATCATCCGTTCGCTATGACCCTATGTGGGACATTTGAGTGGGGTAAGGCAATATAATTAAGTCCAAGACGGGAATGTTGATTATTACATAGCTAATATCATCTCGAACAAGGGAAAGAAATTTTCCTTGACTAATAAAGCAGTATAAGTTAAGTTAATCTCTTTTATTATTGGTACGAAAAAATATAAATAGCTGTAATAATTATTAAAAACAAATATTCATATAAGCAGCTGTGGAGGAAGCTCAAGATGATTTAGCCCTCGAGCTCAAATTCATGTTGCTTGTATAAAGCAATGACCCAGATATCCCCTTATTTATCCCCCCTACCCCTCTCCAGCTGTTCCAGACAAGGGATGGTATCATAGCACATTTAGAAGGCTAAAAACAGGAAATTGCGCTAACAAAAAACAAGTGGTAAAACTATTTCTAATCGCACAGATTTATTGTTGTTAGTCTAGATCTTTTACAAATTTAATTAAAAGACTGATACAAACGAATTGATACATTTAATAATCAGCCAGGCAGACTTAGCGAGAGAGGATATGCCCCGGGCGCCACCCTGAGGGGGGCACCACATGCAGAGAGGCGCCAAAAAGTTTTGTAGATATTTAGTTAGGTGATAAATTCTAAGGTTAATTGTATTATATTATTGTTAAATACTTTTATTTATAAGCCTATATTTCTATGTGATGTTCATGGAAAATAGGGAAGGGGGCGCCAATTAAGTTTCTTACCCCGGGTACACGTTTTGCTCATTACGCCTCTGAAAGCAGGAGACCTTTTCTGTTACCACCAGCTTAGAGCCCGCAGATTTTAATGGCTTGACGCTTCACTATTCTCCAGGGCTTCGGCTGATCAGTTCTACATAAGCTGTAGACCCTGACAGACATAGTATCTTCCCACAGATGATCGTGCTGGAGCCTTGTCAGTCAGAGTTCAGCATTTTCCCCAAACCCCTTTAAGCAGAGCCCTGCACCAGGAGAGCGTGAGAGTCTGCCAGGAAAAGTGGGGGCTCCAGCAACGTTAGCCCTTTTCGGAACACCCCGAGAACAAAGGGATGAACTTACTCCGGTCATCAGTAGACACTGGGAGGAGGTCGTTGGGCACTGTCCCCTAAGAGTAATATAGAAGAGCACGGTCGTTAGCACAAATGACCTCGCCCTTAACAATGAGGAAGAGTGGTATCTGGGAGACGGTTTCCGTGCTTTAAGTGCTCACTCAGGATTCGAACTCCTCTGGATAGATAGTTAAGAGGTTTAAGCAGATCATACCACTTTTCAAAGTGACAAGTATTTATAACAGTGTTTCCCTGGACAGGCAGATTATTGTTTAAAGAATAAAAATCAAGAAATTTAGTTTTTTTTATTTTCTTAAAATATTGCAAATGTGTGCGTGATAAAACATAGCCAAGGCCTTTTCACTAACATTAAACGAGGACAGTTTTGTCTGTAATTGTAATCGTGATATGTAGAGATAACGTTGTTAACATTTGCATAAGCTTAAAAAAAAAACATTCTTTAAATACTTGCTTTCATCACTGATGATCTTATCTATAGGAAAGAACCAAACATTAAGAGCTATATTAAATCAGCAAAGTAAGATTTATTTTTATTGTTACTATTTAATTGACTTCTTGCTTAATTTTTAGTTTGATTCATGATTTTTTTTTTTAGGAACAATAATTAATTGTGCAAAGTTTCAACTTTATCTAAGAACGGGATATGCGACAAATAAAGTGTTTAATGTTTGTACCAGACGGACAGTTAGTGTGAGCTAATATTAGCTTTGAAAAAAAAAATTAAAACCTTTATTTATTAAATCACATCTTTTTTGTGAAAAATAAAAAAAAAATTGAAATATTTAAAAGTTATATATAAATAATTTAAAAAAATGTATGTTTATGTGCTAACATAATGAAATTTTGAATAATTGCTGGAACACAGAAAAATTAATTTCAAAATAGGCTAATATTTACACACGGTCTAAATAAATAGATTGTATATTGGTTGTTATTGACAATCTTCTAGGTTTGATTTTTGAACAGAGTGCAGAATTTTTATGTTATCTACATTTCTAGTTTGTCAAAAACAAAATTATCAAATATTTAACAATAAAACAAAACACATTACCCGTCCTCTATCTATGAATACAAAGGGAAGCAAAAATGTTAATCACATAACTTGCGATATGTCTTGAATTAGTGTGAATTCCACCTTGCGTAACGTCTGTCGTCAATAACATCTGTAGGATAACTGTTGACGCTGCTTCATTAAAAGAAAAGATGAGAAGAAAGGTAATTTTATAACTGATATTATATTATGTACAGTACAAATCAATATCGACAAATCTAGGGGTAAATTGAAAACTCTTTGCATTTTATTCTGTATTTTGTCTTGGGGGGGGGGGGAAGGAAATGGTAAAGCCCTTGGCTGCCAAACCGAGGGTCCCAGGTTTGAATGTCGGTGACGGCTTGGAGTTTTAATTTCGGGATGTTAAGGGCGTCCATGACTACATTAAACTCTAATAGGTATCTGACAGTAGTTTGGAAGGTAAAGCTGTTTGTCTTTATAGTAGTAATCAAGTTTACAAGTCATGCTTTAGACATGCGGGTTGTATAAAGGTGCGGGTTGTACAAATTCATTTTTACTTATTTTGTAATTTGTGCGGGGTATACTCGTGTGCATGTTTCATTTTTGTGTTGTTGTTTTTTTTATTTAAAAATGATTGGAGATTCTTTGTATACATTCAGCCAGCAGTTATATAAACTCACTTTATCTGTCTCTCAGTCTGTTTTTCTGGTAAAAATTTAGAACACGTTTTTTCTTACTTTTTCCACAATTATTTATTGTACCTAAACATAAATAAATGAAAGTAATTAACCAAAAAAAAAGGAAAGTAATCCTTGTGTATTAAACGTTATAGCTAACTATTTTGGGGTCTGGAGTCACAGTTTGAACACTAATATATATATATATATATGGATGTAATGTATACTTATATACGTGCTATATAGATACTATAAAGATATCCATGGTTGAGTTTTAACCATTTCAGAGGAGATTAGCAAATAATGTATAAGGTGTCAGAAACCTTTGTGAAAGGATTTTTTTTTATTCTAAAAAAACAAAAACGGCTTACGTTTTGCATATGAATTCAAATGTAGCAAGAGTTCTATAAATGCCCAGTTAAATCTAAAATTTATTTTCGACTTGACAATGTGTCATTTAACGATAAGTAAACTTGTATTTTAATTGGTTTGCATTAGGTTTTTGCTATCTTAAATACATTAAACAAAATCATATACCAACTAAACACGCATTAAACAAAATAAATAAATGCTGTTTCAATAATAGATGAAATAAACTTTGTAAAAAGTGTATTAAAATCAAACATCTAACTCGAAAAGTAAGCATACAGTTGCAGAGTGAATATGTAATATCTAAGTATAACAACAATAAACTTATGAAAATGGAAACAACAGGAGCAGCACCATTAAAAGGAGAAAATAATTATAATGAACTTAAAGCTATCATCCTAAATAAATACTTTGCATCAGCATTCTAAGCCCCAGGAGACAAAGACATATTACTGAATTTGAACCAAGTAGACAACATAGAAGATATAGTAGTACAAGAAAAGGGAATCCAAAAACTATTAGCCAACACCAAACCAAATAAAGCATCTGGATCTGATGGTATTCCAGCTAGATTACTCAAAGAACTAAGCAATTAGCTAGACCCAGTGCTCAAAATACTTTTTCAGGCATCTCTTAACCAGGGCAGAGTACCAAGAGACTGGGAAGAAGCTAATGTAAATCCCCCCCACCATTTCGAAAAGGAGAAAAATCTGACCCACGAAACTACAGACAAGGATAACTTACCAGCATTACATGAGAAATCCTAGAACACATATTATGTTGAAATATCACAAACCACAAAGATAAACATAATGTCCTTACTCCATACCAACATATCTATAGGAAATAAAGATGTGAAACTCAACTAATAGGAGTAATTGATGAATTTTCAAAAGGTTTAGATATTAGTGAGCAAAAAGATGCTATATTATTAGATTTTTTCAAGGCTTTTGATAAAGTTCACAGCCATAGTTTGTTTAAAAATTAAAATTCTAGCAATAAAAAACACTCTTATAGCTGAAGAAATTACCTTACCTAACACAAAAAATATAGAATCAACATTTTGTAACATTAATACCACCTCAACATCCCTAATAATGGGCAGCATTTACAGACCACCAAATTCTAGTTTAGAATACATGCAGGATCTATGTAATCAGATTACTACACTTAAAGAGACAAATAAAAATGCAGTTTTTTTTGGATTATGGGTGATTTCAACCTACCTGATATAAATTGGAAAACACTAACCATAGATAAACACCAAAACCTTAAGGACATAAATGAGCTTTTCATAGAAACTTTACACAACCTAAGTTTAGATCAAATCATTAAAAAGTCAACTAGATTAAACAACACTTATCTCTTCTTAACCAACAGACCTGGATTAGTAGTTGATTATGATATTATCCCTGGTCTATCAGACCATAAGATCATAAAAATACACAGTCAGATAAAAGCAGTAGCTAATTCAAAACCCAAAAGAAAAATCTTACTCTGGAATAAATGTAACCTAACACAACTACACCAAGCTGCATTAAACTTTCAACAAACATTCTTATTAGAAAAAGACATTAACCAACCAGTCGATGACCTCTGGAAGTTCATTAAAAACCATCTTAAAAGCAATATAGAAAATCATATACCAACAAAATACGCACCAAACAAAATAAATAAATGCTGGTTTAATAATAGACTAAAGAAGCTTTGTAAACAGAAGGAAAACCTATATGGAAATTTAAAGAAACTAAGGCAGAAAGAATTTACAAAAAGTATATAAAAATTAAACACTTAACCCAAAAAGTAAGCAAACAGCTGCAGAGTGAATACATAAACAATGTAATATCTAAATATAACAACAAAAACCTATGGCCATACATTAAGTCTAAGAAAATGGAAGCAACAGGCATAGCGCCATTAACAGATGAACATAACATAATACATAATGATAATGAAACTAAAGCAAAGATCCTAAACAAATACTTTGCATCAGCATTGTCAGCCCCAGGAGACAAAGACATATTACTGAATTTGAACCAAGTAGACAACATAGAATATATAGTAGTACAAGAAAATGGAATTCAAAAACTATAAGCCAACACCAAACCAAATAAAGTGTCTGGACTAACCAATGAGTTAGCCTCAGTGTTCAAAATACTCTTTCAGGCTTCACTTAACCAGGGCAGAGTACAAAAGGACTGGAAAGAAGCTAATGTCACCCCCCTATTTAAAAAAGGAGAAAAATCTGACCCAGGAAACTACAGATCAGTATCACTTACCAGCATCACATGTAAAATCCTAGAACACATAATATGTAGCAACATCATAAACCACTTAGACAAACATCATGTCCTCACCCCATACCAACATGGCTTTAGGAAGTATAGATCATGTAAAACACAACTAAAAGGACTAATTGATGATTTTTCTAAAGGTTTAGGTAATAGTGAACAAATAGATGCTATCTTACTAAATGCATGACGCGTAGGACGTAATCATCTTCTTTTTTAAAGTAACGTCTGTATTATATAAGATAAGATAAGATAATACAACGTCTGGTAATATCTAGTTTTTTGTGTTTTTTGTTTGTTTCAGATTTGTCAGCAAAAAAAAATGAGCCCATCAAAACCAAGATGTATTTTAGTGTTGATTTTTTCAGCGCTTATATTATTACTGTGTCTTCTTACTATTGTGGTATATTCACAATTAGACACAGAACCTAAGAATGTCAACATTTCAAGTTTTGGAACTCCCAAAACACATACCACAACCGCTTTCACTAGATCCAGATCAGTACAGATTGAGACAATGAAGAAATATTTAATTTGTAACAAGGGGGAGTATATAAGAATTGATCAGAGTGAACGATTGTGTACCCAATGTCCAGTTAGAATGTTCAACCCACATACTGGTCACTCAAACACATCCTGCTTCCCTTGCACTATACCCAACAAGTACGAGAAGGAGGTGAAGCTAAAGGACTGTACCCTGACCACTGATACTGAGATCGGCTGCTTGAACAATTACTTTAGAAATGTCCTTTCAGGCCATGAAGCCTCTTGCGATCGCTGCTCAAAGTGTAATGGACTTAACAATACAATAGTCAGTGTGTGTACACGCATTAGTGATACAGTCTGCAGTCTTTACCCCAAAAAAGTGACTTAAACAACACTTACACAATTAACTAATTATCATTTCTAATGTGTCTTCCATAACAATGCTGGTCCCATACTAATGTAAAATTCCATTTAAAAACTTAATCAAATTATTGTTTACAATATCTTAAGCATTATCTAGTGTTAATAAAGTAGTTTTGGTCTTAAAAATGTATTTTATATAAATTGGTTACATTTCAAATGTATAGGCTATTGTTTTTTTCTGATTTTTGAACTAATGCTGCTGGGCATATGTTTTTGGACTCAATAATTATTTAAACATTTATCTGTTTTTTATCTAATTAAACAATGTCTTTCTTAGGCTGTGTGTGTTTTAGCTCACTCAAATCGCCCCAGTCCAGCGCTAGACGAGCCAACTGAACAGTGTTTGTCATGTATTTAAAATTAAACTGTTACTGATACTTTAGAGTCCCGAGTTGTGAGGTTCTCTAAGTTTGTTGTGTCGTGTGGTGCAGTTTGCAGAGAGAGTGAATAGTAGGATAGTCGTTACAGTATGCAATAAAATCAAACCTGACCCAAAAGCAGTGGATTTCATTGTGAACTACTGACATAGCTCTTGTCCACTGGCAGATAAATATTTCCTCTCATTGAAATTAATAACGCACTTAAAGTGGATGTTCGTTAAGGAGGCACATTCCTCGTCCCATATGCTAGGACAAATTTGTACAAATACTCCTTCTTCCCTAATGCTATTAGAGCATGGAATGGGTTGCCTAAGCTAGCCAGGAAAACCAGTGACTTGGCAAAATTTAAGTCATTGGTTAATATGCATGACTAAATGCATGACGCGTAGGACGTAATCATCTTCTTTTTTGAAGTAACGTCTGTATTTTATAAGATAAGGTAAGATAACATCTGGCCAGGTTGTTAAAATCAGTCGGACACACTGTCTTTTTACTTTCTGGGCAGGGAGGGTGTATAACTATTTTAGTGTAAAGATATATCTACGAACATGCTTGACTAGCCACGCCAGTGTGTTATTTTCTTGTCTGACCTCTCCACATTAAGCAAACACTATTGCATAACGCTTAATACAGGGTACATACGTACAGTACACTAGGCCTACATGTGGTCATGTGTATGTCTAGCTGACCAGGTTGTTAAAATCAGTAGAACACAGTTTATTTACTTTATGGTCAGAGAGGGTGTGGATTAAGATTTTTTTTTCTAGAGTTAGTTACCCTAATGCTTTTAGATCTATATAGGCCTAGCTGTTGTTTTAGACTTAATAGATCTCAATAATAAGTCTTAAGACTATAAAAGAGTGTACTTGATGTTCCTGCAGTTACAAAAAATAGTGTTTGCCGCAAATGAATTTATTAAAACCACTAAATATTGACCTAACTCACTAATCAGATTCCCACTAGAAACAGAAATTTAACACCTCCACGTGGCTCACAAAAATATTCGGAACAACCTCTTTCATAATACTGCATAGAAGCTTTTGGCAAAAAATGTTTAACATTTTATAATACTGCTACTTTCAAGTGCAAATATTTACTCCCATAACTTCTGCCAGCATCTTACTTTATCCTCTTCAAATGCAGACTGTCTAAATAGTTGTTAACTGCATCATTTTTTGGGGATAATCAAAGTTATTGATATCACATGACTATAAAACAGGGAGTGCGTTTCAACCCTGACCACATGTTGAAAAGTTTTACAAATTTTAATTAAACTTTTTAGTTAGTAACTAAAAAAAAATAATTTAATTACGATTTTAACTAAACTTCTTTTTTCTAGTTAAACAATGGCCTTAACTAATTACTTTTAGTTAAACTAAAAGTTTCTAACTTTTTGGTTAACTTTTGCCCATCACTACATCTAGGCACGATGCAATGATGGTAATGGACACTACAGTTGTGGAACATACAGATAGGACTTCAATTGAAAAGCACTTGGTTCATTACTAACCAGAGGCGTAGTGAGCAAAACGCCCGGAGAATCGTGTCCCCTATCCCCTTTGAGATTCATCAAGGTTCTTGAATGGATTCTACCAAACTGGCAAGGAAATCAGTCATTTAAGTACATCCCTTGGAAAAGGATTCCAGCAGTTATTCGTAATTAGTCTTCTCCAAGCTTTCTCTTTCCCTAACGGCTTACATTTCGTAGCGGTGAAATTCTGGGATCATACAAAGAGCGAACCAATTTGTACTCTATTATACTCTTTAATGCACGTTTGACCGGAGATGCTAATTTTGAGTCAATTTTGGTAACAGTGTATCTATAGATAACTGTATACAATACTACCCCATTATAACGGAAAAATCGTAACTAATTTATAAGCTGAGCGAGCATCCTGTTATAGATTCAGCAGAGTGGTCCGTGTATGCTCACAGAAATGTAACTTAAACAGGTCTTAGTGTATATAGAGCCCTGGCGAATCCAAGGGGGGGAGGCAGGGGCGGACGAAATTTAGTAAAGAAATCATACATTTTGCATACGAATTTATTACCAACACAGGCCTACTACAAGAGGTCTCACTTAAACATGAAGATAATATTACGATAAATTCGCTTAATAAAAGACATACTTAGGCCACTTGTGCCTCGATTGTCAGTCACACTTCAGGATCGGCCCTTGACCCCGAAATACTTTTTTTTACTTTATTTGACTTGCCCTTTTAAAAAGTATGAATAATGAGTTGTAGATGTCAGGAGAATGCGTTTCTGCAATGAAGAATGCAAGGAAACGCTTGGCGGCTTTTTTATTATTATTCTCATAGGTTTAGGGTTTGGAAAAAAAATCCCCCCCTCAAAATTCCGCTAGTGATACAGAGGACTGTAAATCTCAAGTTGCATGGTAGGCCCTATAATGCCTATATGGATATATATCAAGCTGTTTTTATTATTACGGCAGTAAGTGTTTAGTATTACACAGTCAAGTCTGTAAAGTTATTTTATGAAAGGTAAAAGAATGTCAATCACATTTATGGTACTTATTGTCATCCGGCGATTTCTCCATTCCATTTGGTAGTCTACCCACAGGGCATTTGCCCGAATTGCCATATAGCTATTCCCCCAAGGGGTTTATAAGAGCATCATGTTCAGATCCAAGCATTTAATAAATAGAACAGATTCAATTTAATAAGTAATTAAATTAGTCTTCTCTACAATTCCATTAAGCCTCCTTAAAATGGACAGGCCCTACCAAATTGAGAACTCGAATTATATAAAAAAATCAATAGCTTATTTTTAGAATTTTGGGTATTTCCTAAACTTAAATTAGTATTTGACAGTTTCAAAAATAGACAATCGTTCATCTATTTATTCACATAAGTACTAGAGGTTCCTGAATGAGTAAGCATTTACGTAAGAATAATTTGTTTTTCTATGCATTTAAACCTACATGACAAGTCTGTAGCCCTAATATTATTTTTAATATGTAATTAATTTGTCTAATACTATATGGAATATAGTAATATGGTCATCAAGTGGATAAAAACAAAAGCCTACATTGTTTTAAAGTAAACTCTACAAGTAATTAACATTGGCAGTTAAGAATTGAAGGTAAATATAATTTCTTAAAATATATTATCAATAATTTTAAGTATTTGTACAAAGCTTATATCAACTTACTCTGTCTGTCTGTCTCTCTGTCTGTCTGATCAACACGGTTTGTTTTTCCACACCCATTCTCGGATCAAGTTAAAACTTTGCACAATAATTCAAAGGCAT
Organism: Biomphalaria sudanica; assembly: GCA_036873155.1. NCBI lineage: Eukaryota > Metazoa > Mollusca > Gastropoda > Planorbidae > Biomphalaria > Biomphalaria sudanica. The sequence goes on from JAZGLO010002867.1 coordinate 114,418, forward strand.
GGACTAGATATGGTTCAATAAAAAGATACCTAATTAATTAATTAATTTCTGGTAATTAATAATTTTTATTTGATACTTACAAGGGAAATCTATTCTTCAGTATTCACAGATACGGCTAATTATGTAGGGTTTCTCCCAAACCCATTCTCAGATCAAGCTGTAGCTTTAAACACTTATTTATAGTACTTAACAAAACATGAATCAATTAAAAGTTAGCCCATTAAGCAATTATTATAAATATTATATCGAATAAGGTAAATAACTTCTCCATTATTGAGAAATATATTTCTAGGTTCGCAGTTCTTTCCATTAGATAAGCCTCTTTTTTTTTAGTTTTTTTTTTAAACTTTGTTTGTCCTGGGATGAAGTCCCAATTTCAGAGACAGATAATTGTTATCTTAAGATATTTTAACTTTTATAATTTCATTTAAAGATATTTTGAATTTTGAAATGATTACGTATAAGTAGCTGACTGAGCCCAAAACATAAGAATCGTTACCAGTTGCGGCATATTCAATCATATTATCGATATACTTTTAAAACAATCTAATGATACATTTTTTTCAAGTGAAAAAAATACAAACTACTGTTCTTTTAAATTGAACACAGTTCAGAGCAATTTGAGTGACTTGGTTGATGTTGGTTCAAAAATAACTTAACATACACATCCATAACATTAAAGAAGATCACCCATCACAAATGGAAGTTCTCAATCAGATACAGCAGAAATAAATACCTATCACTGTTTATATTAATAGCAGGAGATGTAGAGTCAAATCCAGGGCCTAGATCTAAAGATAGATACAACATCTGCAAAAAAGTATGCACCATGAAACAGAAAGCCATTCAATGTGACACCTGCGATGAATGGTACCATGCATCATGTCTCCATATGAATACACCTGTGTATTATGCCTTAGGCATCAAAGACGCATCATGGCACTGTGTACCGTGTGGGTTACCTCAGTTTACATCAGGACTGTTTGATTCCTTTGATGCAGACACTTCTAACCCATACAATATCCTAAACACCATCCCAAACCAAACTCACCAACCACTATCCAGATCCACTCATGTTAAACCTAAGTCTAGTAAAATTAATACAACAGCCTCACTAAACAAACCTACTAAAGAAGTAATACCAAAATACCTTAAAACCTTAGTAATAAATTTTCAAAGCATTAAGAAACAAAACAGCAGACTTAGAAATTTTATTAGAATGTAAGAAAACAAGCCTTAATTGCAGGAACAGAAACTTGGCTACATCTTGAAATTTATAATGCAGAAATTTTCAATAGTAATTATGAAATTTTTAGAAAAGATAGGGCTGATAATCATGGAGGAGTTATTCTAGCAATAAAAAACACTCTTATAGCTGAAGAAATTACCTTACCTAACTAAAAAAATATAGAATCAACATTTTGTAAAATTAATACTACCTCAACATCCCTTATAATAGGCAGCATTTACAGACCACCAAATTCTAGTTTAGAATACATGAGGAACTATGTAATCAGATTTTACGCTTAAAGAGACAAATAAAAATGCAGTTTTTTTGGATTATGGGTGATTTCAACCTACCTGATATAAATTGGAAAACACTAACCATAGATAAACACCAAAACCTTAAGGACATAAACGAGCTTTTCATAGAAACTTTACACAACCTAAGTTTAGATCAAATCATTAATAAGCCAACTAGATTAAACAACACATTAGATCTCTTCTTAACCAACAGACCTGGATTAGTAGTTGATTATGATATTATCCCTGGTCTATCAGACCATGAGATCATAAAAATACACAGTCAGATAAAAGCAGTAGCCAATTCAAAACCCAAAAGAAAAATCTTACTCTGGAATAAATGTAACCTAACACAACTACACCAAGCTGCATTAAACTTTCAACAAACTTTCTTATTAGAAAAAGACATTAACCAACCAGTCGATGACCTCTGGAAGTTCATTAAAAACCATCTTAAAAGCAATATACAAAATCATATACCAACTAAATACGCACCAAACAAAATAAATAAATGCTGGTTTAATAATAGACTAAAGAAGTTTTGTAAACAGAAGGAAAACCTATATGGAAATTTAAAGAAACTAAGGCAGAAAGAATTTACAAAAAGTATATAAAAATTAAACACTTAACCCAAAAAGTAAGCAAACAGCTGCAGAGTGAATACATAAACAATGTAATATCTAAAGATAACAACAAAAACCTATGGTCATACATTAAGTCTAAGAAAATGGAAACAACAGGCATAGCGCCATTAAAAGATGAACATAACATAATACATAATGATAATGAAACTAAAGCAAACATCCTAAACAAATACTTTGCATCAGCATTGTCAGCCCCAGGAGACAAAGACATATTACTGAATTTGAACCAAGTAGACAACATAGAATATATAGTAGTACAAGAAAATGGAATTCAAAAACTATAAGCCAACACCAAACCAAATAAAGTGTCTGGACTAACCAGTGAGTTAGCCTCAGTGTTCAAAATACTCTTTCAGGCTTCACTTAACCAGGGCAGAGTACAAAAGGACTGGAAAGAAGCTAATGTCACCCCCCCTATTTAAAAAAGGAGAAAAATCTGACCCAGGAAACTACAGACCAGTATCACTTACCAGCATCACATGTAAAATCCTAGAACACATAATATGTAGCAACATCATAAACCACTTAGACAAACATCATGTCCTCACCCCATACCAACATGGCTTTAGGAAGTATAGATCATGTAAAACACAACTAAAAGGACTAATTGATGATTTTTCTAAAGGTTTAGGTAATAGTGAACAAATAGATGCTATCTTACTAAATGCATGACGCGTAGGACGTAATCATCTTCTTTTTTAAAGTAACGTCTGTATTATATAAGATAAGATAAGATAATACAACGTCTGGTAATATCTAGTTTTTTTGTGTTTTTTGTTTGTTTCAGATTTGTCAGCAAAAAAAAATGAGCCCATCAAAACCAAGATGTATTTTAGTGTTGATTTTGTTCAGCGCTTATATTATTACTGTGTCTTCTTACTATTGTGGTATATTCACAATTAGACACAGAACCTAAGAATGTCAACATTTCAAGTTTTGGAACTCCCAAAACACATACCACAACCGCTTTCACTAGATCCAGATCAGTACAGATTGAGACAATGAAGAAATATTTAATTTGTAACAAGGGGGAGTATATAAGAATTGATCAGAGTGAACGATTGTGTACCCAATGTCCAGTTAGAATGTTCAACCCACATACTGGTCACTCAAACACATCCTGCTTCCCTTGCACTATACCCAACAAGTACGAGAAGGAGGTGAAGCTAAAGGACTGTACCCTGACCACTGATACTGAGATCGGCTGCTTGAACAATTACTTTAGAAATGTCCTTTCAGGCCATGAAGCCTCTTGCGATCGCTGCTCAAAGTGTAATGGACTTAACAATACAATAGTCAGTGTGTGTACACGCATTAGTGATACAGTCTGCAGTCTTTACCCCAAAAAAGTGACTTAAACAACACTTACACAATTAACTAATTATCATTTCTAATGTGTCTTCCATAACAATGCTGGTCCCATACTAATGTAAAATTCCATTTAAAAACTTAATCAAATTATTGTTTACAATATCTTAAGCATTATCTAGTGTTAATAAAGTAGTTTTGGTCTTAAAAATGTATTTTATATAAATTGGTTACATTTCAAATGTATAGGCTATTGTTTTTTTCTGATTTTTGAACTAATGCTGCTGGGCATATGTTTTTGGACTCAATAATTATTTAAACATTTATCTGTTTTTTATCTAATTAAACAATGTCTTTCTACATTTATCCAAATGTGTTGATTTAAATTTTAAGACCTAGACAGCCAGGAGCAAAATTGATAAAGACAAAATTAGAGATAAAGCAACATTATAAAATATTCTTACCCTATTTTTGTCACCTGATGTTGGTGTAAACACTTGTATGTTAATCCATTCCAAAAATTTCCACTTTTTCATTTCATAATTTATTTTTTAGAAGCGTTCCTGTTGTTAGAAACCTTGTTTATGCATATTACAAAATGTGAAGTCTAGTTACGGCTGCTTGGCGCTCAAATCACCGTATTGGACTACCAAGGCCTTCAGGCGTCATCTAGCAAACGACGTGTAAGGCACCGAGCACTGTTGGATATGTAGATCCCACTGGTCATCCACTGGTCATCCACTGGTCATCCACTGCACCCCAGCTCCAGTTAAATTCTACCTCTGAATTCATCTGGCATGGGGCGAGAGCGTGAGGCTGATGCAGCGCCTTTTCCCTCACTTTAAACAATGTTCATTGCGCAAGCCACTTTCTCATCTCTTAAAAAAAGTTAATTAGTTAATTAAATATTTAGCTTTTTAGAGAAAAAAAAGAAGTATATCTTTTTCCGCCTTTTTCATCTTTTAAACGTGTTTAAAATTTCTTTTCATCTCTAAAATCGATATATGTATGTAATAAAATCAAATCTGACCTCAAAGAAGTGTACTGACATAGCTCTTTTCTGCTTGCAGATAAATATTTCCTCCCACTGAAGTTAATTACGTAATGAAAGTTATAAACCTGGTGGTGACACAGATGGTCGTAGGCTGTGTGTGTTTTTAGCTTACGCAAATCGCCCCAGTTCAGCGCTAGACGAGCCAACAATACAGTTTTGTCATGTTTTTAAAATTAAACTGTTACTGATACTTTAGAGTCCCGTGTTGTGAGGTTCTTTAAGTTCGTTGTGTCGTGTGGTGCAGTTTGCAGAGAGCCTGGATAGTAGGATAGTCGTTACAGTAGGCAATAAAATCAAACCTGACCTCAAAGCAGTGGATTTCAATGTGAACTACTGACATAGCTCTTGTCCACTAGCAGATAAATATTTCCTCTCATTGAAATTAATAACGCACTTAAAGTGGATGTTCGTTAAAGAGGCACATTCCTCGTCCCATATGCTAGGACAAATTTGTACAAATACTCCTTCTTCCCTAGTGCTATTAGAGCGTGGAATGGGTTGCCTGAACTAGCCAGGAAAACCAGGGACTTGGCAGAATTTAAGTCATTGGTTAACATGCATGACTGAATGCATGACGCGTAGGACGTAATCATCTTCTTTTTATTTTGAAGTAATGTCTGTATTATATAAGATAAGATAATCATCGTTTTTTTTAAGTAACATCTGTATTATATAAGATAAGATAAGATAATCTTCTCTTTTTTAAGTAACGTCTGTATAATATAAGATAAGATAATCATCTTCTTTTTTTGAAGTAACGTCTGTATTATATAAGATAAGATAAGAAGTTCGTTGTATTAAGATTTTCGGCAAAACACAAACCACTACATGGTGCCGCGTTCTATGAGCTGGTCCTTAAATTAGAAGAAATCAAAACAACTTTCGAAAACGTTATATCAGAAGGTCACTGCTATTCATTTAAGAATCCATTCAGAAATAATTTGCAAATTTCTATTAGGCTAAAAAAAAAGCCTTATCAGCCAGAAGAGGCCAGAACCAAACTCTCAGCACGCTGGATGTCAGCAATGGACGTCATCGAATTTAAATCATTTATAAAGTGTTCAATGTATTGTACAATAATCGAAAAAAAAATGATAACATTTCCTCTGCCGTCTGTATATTTTATAAAAACATGCTTTATTAAAACATATTTAGCAAAGAGGGTAGTTCTGAGTTTATATCCGTGCCGCCTCTTTAAAGAGACAGATTGAAACTACTAGGAAAGGCCGACGGATATATTTGATTCCCAAAGAAAAGCCTTAACAGGACACAGGCGCATAAACTTAAAGCTAATTAGACTCCTTCGTCTGCATGACGTTTGGAAAAAAATGCAGGTCGCTTATTGGTATTCGTAGTCATGTGAAGCACTGCACTTTACCTTAATCATGGGAATAGAAGACACCGTTGTTTGAAGAGTTCTTATTATAGGCCGATATCACAGCTGTAAAATGAATAGTCGATTGTAGAATTTAGAAAATGCCTAAAACAAGACCTGCCTGTCGAGACAGTTTAATAAGTAATCTTCATCTCCCATGCTGATGAAACGATAGGGCGACTTCTGCAGCTGTGTGTCCCGGAGGATTCCAGCTACCCGTCGCCTCAGCGTGGCGCCTCCGGTGGAAACGGTCTAGTAGCGGAACTAGATAGGCCAAGTAAGAGTAGCGAACCAGGCCCGGCCGGGATTCCCTGGGTTAGCTTTTTTTTTTTTTTTCTCTCCATCGGGGTTTGGATGGAAAAAACTCCCGGAACCCAGTCCAAAACGTCAGCCACGCCATTCCACAAAGGGGACCGCCATCAGACCCTTGGCTGGAGTGGCGGTCCCGTCACGGAACAGTGGCGGTTACATTATATGAAGAGAGAGAGAGAAGCTCCCCGCAGTTAGCACTGTTCTCGGCCACTTATAGGGAGTGGGGCCCAGGAACGGGGACGGTGCGCTGTGTACACGGCACGGTCCAATGTTGCCTATTCAGTCAACATGGCCGTCTACCGTTGGAAGCCCTCAGACATGACAGGGGGGAAAGAGCCCCCATGTCCAGGCCTGGTTGTTGGATGAAAGCCTTTCTAACGACCTACGGCGCCGACGCCCTACTGGACTTCACTGAAGGCCCCTGTGTGTCATGCTTCTCACAACTACTCCAGAAAGACGTTAGCTTTTCCTTCACAGCTACAGTGGTACATAGTAATCATTTTTTATTTCACAGCTACTCCTTCTGACGTACAATATAATCTGTAGCCTGTAACTTCACAGGTATTCTTCTCTTGCAGCTGTACGCAGTGGTCATCTTTTTTTGCACAGGAACACCTATACAAAAAAAAGGTAAACATCTCATTCTTTACAATTCCCGCCGCTTTTACAAAGGACATTTATTGACCTAAACATCAACTAACACGTATCTTACAATTCTTATCGTTTCAAGGCAATCGTTTAAATCAATAATGTCCATTACATTATATGACTATGAGAGAAGCTAGCACTGTTCTCGGCCACTTATAGCGAGTGGGGCCCCTCAGTAATTTTTAATAAGATCGATATCTCAAAGGAATCGATTACGACATTGTCTTCGTATCAGTCGATAACTGGTGATCAATTTTTATCCACTCTAGAACAATGCATGCGCTAACGAGTAAAGATCAATGAAGATGTAGAATTATCGTATACGGGAGGCAACTCACTTTTTGTACGTCAAGAAAAAGAAAGCTGGTTGTCGACCGTTCCCATTTCTAGTCATCTTATTTCACAGTTAAATTCATTGCATTACATGATATAAGGGAACTAATCGGACGGCATCGTTCTGACTCATTGCGTATCATGACTCAATGTACAAGCTATTCAGTTGATGATTTATGAAAACAAATGTACGTATTGTATTTTAACGTAGTGACTTCAGAGACCTGGTAAAGTAATGTGTATGTCGCTTATGGACATTATTGTTTTAAACGATTGCCTTGTACTGCACTTAGTATTTTGTATTTAGAATCAACACTACGTTTAAGATACATATATCTTTGTATATCTATAATTCAATCAGATTTTTCATATAGGCTATAGTGATATAGATAATTATGACTTGCCAAGCGTAATCCCTCGAGATTTGAAATACATCTAGTATGCTCTTCAAATTAAAAAAAAAGTAAATACTTTGGCTAAATATGTACTATCATTTATAGTCGCCCTTTGAAAAAACGTTTAACGTACTAAAGCTGCAGTTGTATATAATTTCTTATCAATATATAATTGAGATTCCCCAACCCATTTGTCAGTAGAAACTTATGGATAGACATGTCTATTCCGTTTGGGTTAAGTTGAAACATCTACTGTTTTTATATTTTACTACATTGTTTTGTTTAAATATATTATACTTTCTATGCTAATATATCTTTTTAAAAAATGCCCATTGCATTATTTATAATATCTACGCCTCTTAACCAATTTTAAAACTAAAAGCAGATCAATATTTTTGAGAATGTTAGTTCTCTAGAACACTCATCCATACGCTCATATCTGCTTCCAAAGATTATTAAAAGTAGCCTAGATAATCAATACCCTCTTGTCACAGCCTGGTTTTTGTTGTAGGCGTGATGACGCGAAAGTCGTGTGTTGTATATACCTCTGGCAGATAATATAATATTCTTTGTCTTCTTTAACTTGCGCACTAGATTTGCCAGCGCGTGAGAACACTAACATGCTGAACTCTTTAACCACAATATTTAGAATAATTAATAGACTCACTGGTAGCAGACACACTAATAATAAATCACAAAAGATGTTAGCAACTTCAGCGATCACAAAATACATCCAAGAAAATAAGTCCTGGATACAAATCAATTATAATAACTTTAATACTTGTACATAACTCTACTTGTCATTAATATCCATAACACTTCTCTCTCTACAAGAGTCTAAAATCAACTGCCCTGTCCACCTCGTGGTCAGCTTCCGACCAAACAAAATCTCGTGCGATTGCACGGAATGGTTCAGTAATTACTAGTCACCAAATATTACAGGGGTTCTAAAACTGATGTTACATACGCCCCTTCCCCTAGAAGGGGTTTTTGAAAAAAAATCTTTTACAAAAGTACATATGATAGTAATGTTCTAAATATATATATGTCTAGTAGCTTAATCACTCATGTCAAGCTGATCTAATTAATCACTTCAATACTGCTTGCTTAATTATACATAAGTATTAATAACATATCATTCATTTTAACTATGAATGGTTCTATATACTAATTGACAAATGCATTGTTCAGCTCTCAAAATGTTTGCTTAGAAAAATATACATGAGTATGATTACATCTACTGTACAAGTATGTTATTGAACAAAATATCAATACAATTTTAGGCTTAGGCTCATGAAATCTATTTAAATAATAATATATCTACAAGTATACTGAAATATTCTACATGAGCATGTTTAATTGCTTTGTGCTCATTTTGTTAACATACATTGACATCTCAATTATGAGAAGAAGAAAAAATTTTAAAGTTATTTTACATCCAATTATTTATATAATATAACACACCCAATGTGTATCATCTGACACACTAAGTGAATTTATTGAAGAAGTTTCAAATAAAGTTTACATACATCTACACAAGTATATTTGTGTTCAGTATTCCTTATATTACTCTAAGTTCTGTCACCATTATACAAGGTTACCGTAACATTGACTATAATTGCTATTGATAGCACACATATGTGGTATTTAAAGTAGAATAGCATAAAAAAATGATAGCATTCAAGTGTGTACCACTTGGAAAAAAAATCAACAATATTTACATTTGTGAGTTGTTTTTCAAAAAGATTTCAGGTCAACAGTTCAAGTAGTTTACTGTTGTTTACAAAATGCTTGTTTACATTACTGTCTTTACTAACCATATAAATCATTAGCACATTTAGTTATTGTGATATTCTATGTTATTGTCAAATTGTGATAAGTAAATATGTAATGTACAATTAATTAAAAAATGATAGTACAACAGCATCAATTAAAGAAAAAAAAATGTAATCATGACCCAATAAAATGATACAAGTGTAACAAAAATATGTCATGACCTAGTTACATGATAACTAGAAAACATGTCAGCTTGACCTGATTGAAAAATGTCAAGTTGTTTCTAATTGTATTGTGAAGTTACTCAGTTCAAATACTTTGACTGATATGTACAATATCATTGTCCTCATTGGTATCTGTTTCATGATCTACTTGTCTTGACAAAAAATCAGCTAATACATTTTCATGACCAGGTATACTTTGTAGGTCAAACTTGTAATCAGATAAAATTAATGACCATCTATTTATTCTGTTATTCTTTAGTTCTTTTCTTTTAAGTGCTAACAATGGTTTATGGTCACATTTAATTGTAAAAAATTTTCCTAGTAAATAGTGTTTCAGTTTGACTATGCTCCATACTATTGCTAATAGTTCTTTTTCTATTATTGAATTTTTTTTTCTGCTTTAGATAATGTTCTACTTATATGAACTATAGGTTTCAGATATGACTCTTTCTGTTGCAGTAGGCATGCTCCTATACCATTATTAGATGCATCAGTGTACAGTAGAAGTTGTGAAATAGGATCAATACTCCCTAATTCTAGTTTGTCATTAAATTTATCCTTTAGTCTAGTTAGTGCCTCTCTGCTGCTATCATCTAAGTTTATTATATTTGAATGTTTCTTCTTAGTAAACTCTACAAAGGGCTGAATTAGTTGGGCATAGTTTGGTATGAATTTTCTATAAAAGTTGCACAAGCCTAATAGTGCTCTGACATCCTTTTTTGTTTTAGGTTCCTTAATGTTTTTTATTTTACTTATGTTTGCTTTGGTAGGAGTTATTCTGTTATTAGTAATGTTGTAGCCTAAAAATTGAATTCCATCCTTTACAAGATTTAATTTATTGGGAGCAATTGTCATCTTATGTTGTTTTAGACGAGCAAATATTTGTTCAAGTGCGTCTAGATGTTCCTTTTCTGACTTAGTGAAAACACAAATGTCATCCACATATGAAATTACATTGTCTATGCCTGATAATAGTTTACTCATACATTTTTGGAAAGTGGCTGTGCTGTTAACTAACCCAAATGGCATAACATTCCATACTTATATCCCTTCAAACCCGGGTAAAATACATTTGAAAGCTGTGTATTGTTTAGACATTTCTTCCATTTTTATTTGCCAGAATCCTCTATTTAGATCCATGGTGGTAAACAGTGAGGCTCTACTTAGCATATTAATTATAGTCTCTGTATCAGGTAAAGGTTCAGGATGTATAATAGTACAATTGTTTAGCTCTCTATAGTCACAACAGATTCTTACACTATTATCTTTTTTCTTAACAATTACCATAGGTGATGCATAAGAGCATACATCTGATTTTTCTATCTTGACATATACTTGGTCTCCTATGTTTAATGTCCTTAATTTTCAGTTCTTATTTTTTATACCTCTATGTCTGTTTAAGTTTTTATCCATGTTTATATCAGCTAACTTTATTCCCTGCCTTAAATTTTGTTTTGTTTGTGCTATCCATGGATGGAATTCTTCATATTTCTCTAGGTCTAACATATTATCAGCCCATAGTTCTAGTGGACCTTTAGGTTTCCTATCAAAAACTAATTCATATGGACTGAATTTTGTTGTTTCTTGAGTAGTAGTAGTGTAAGCAAAAATAGCATAGTTTAAAGTCTGATCCCAAGTATTCGTTGCTTCTGTTTCTAATTTATAAATTATTTCTTTGATTGTCTTGTTCCATCTTTCAATCACACCGTTGGATTGTGGCGAATAAATTGTACTGTGTACCAGTTTGATGTTAGTCATTTCTGCGAAGGCTTTATGTAAGTTTGATTTAAAGTTGGATGCATTATCTGATAGAATTTTATTTAGGAACATTGTTCTTAGTGAGGAGCATATATCTTCTGCCCTAATATCCCTAAGAGGAAAAGCTTCTGCCCACCTGGTTGCTATATCTATGATTCCCAATATATATTTATTTACCTTGGTACTTGTATTTAATGGGCCCATAATATCAATGGCTATTTTATCCCAGAAGCAATGGGCTTTATCTGATTTTTGTAGAGGTGCCTTAAGTATGACTTTTTGTTTAGTACATTCTGGACAAGAATCTATATAGTCTTTTATTTGAGTCTTCATCTTGGACCAAAAGAGTTTTTTCTGAAATTTTGGCATATGTTTTCTTTTTGCCAAAGTGGCCTGCTGTTGGATCATCATGGGCCATTGAAAGTATTTTGGGTGTTAGGCTTTGTGGAATTATTATTTGAATTCTTGTGCTATCTTTGCTTCTATTACATCTTATGGCTAGGTTGTTGGCTAAGATATGATGGTTGTTTAAATTTATTTTGTTATAGTCTTTACTTAACAAATATTGTACTATAGGGTCACTGTTTTGCATTTTGATTAATTCTTGTCTGGTGGTTCCTAACTCATTGAATAGAATATTTGGCAATTCAATCTCTGGCACTATTTTTTTGTGTGATCTAGTTTGTACAGCTGCTATTTGATGTTGATGTATATACCATTTTTTTTGTCTATTTTTTATCCATGAATCTAGTTGAGTTATTGTCAAATCTTTAACACCATGTGAGTTCCCTATTATAAGATCTTGGGCAGGGGTATCCATTACAACTACTTTTATCTCGCCTGTAATCCAGGGAGATTCAATCCAGACCTTGGCAGTTTTACATATTATATGTCAAATTTATGTACATTGGCATAGATCACCTTAACAGTTTCGTTTAAATATTGTTCTTGTTTGACTAGATTGGATCTTACTATTGATGTTGTTGCACCAGAATCTCTCATTGCTTTAATCTCTACTGAATTTACATAGGATGAAAAGACATTTACTTTAGACATGTCTGCTTGTAAGTAAGCAACATTCTCTTCTCTTTGAACATTGTTGTTATTGTTATTGCCTCTATTTCTGTTTCTGTTTTTAAAGTTAGTATTGTAGTTAGACTGATGGTTGTATGTGTCCCTCCTTGATTGTCTATTAGTATTATAGTTATTGTAATAGAAGTTGTTATTTCTAAGACTCCTTCTTTCTCTGGGGCTTGCACTCTGGTTTGATCTGTAGTTTCTATATTGGTTGTTATAGTTACTAGGATTGTTGTAATTATTTTGATTGTAGTTGTTAGGGTTGTGGTAATTAGTGTAACTTCTATATCTTAAGTTGCTAGTATTAGTTTGTCTGCATTGGCTTTTAACATGGCCTTTCTTGCCACAATTAAAGCAAGTTTTTGAGTTAGAAAATTTAAATCTATCATTAGTATTACTGTTTGATGTATTGACTGTTGCGGCTAATTGATGTAGGTGTCTTTTATCCATGGTATGACCAGGATGGCTATCTTTAAAAAGGTTTAAATTAGTAATGAGATCATTTTCTGTTTTTACTTTCTTTTCTTTAATAAAAGTGAACACTAAATCTGTTGCATTGGACAGTACATTGTCAATTAGGATCATGTCTAAAATTTGATTTGGATATTTTATGTCACACTTAGCTAGTTCTAACCACTTAAGCATATTTGCCTTCATGTCAAAGATTATCCTGTTGAAGTCTCCATCCTTGTTTAGTTTAATTTTTTTAAAGAGTTTTCTGTAATAGTCTTCACATTTTCCAAAGTTGTGAGTGTGCTTATTATGTTTAGGGGTTCTCCTGATAAATTGGCTAGAAGATGTTTTGCCATATCCTCATTGTTTAAATTGTAAGTAGATGAAATATGTTCAAACTGAGCTAGGTAATTTTCTAATGTTTCCTCCTTAATGTTGAATTTATGAAATTTGGATATAAATGGTTCGTTACTAGTTTGATGGGTAATAATGTTGGGGTTAATTTTTGCTGCTTCTAATTTAGCTAGTTCTTGTTTAGTTTCTAGTTCTTTCATATCTTTTTGATGAGCTCTTTCCGCAGCTCTTTCTTCTCTATCTCTAATTTCTTTTTTCTTAATATCTGCTTTTTCTTTTTCTCTTTCTAATTTTTCTTTTTTTTTTTGGATAAATTCCTTTTTTTCATCTCCTTCTAGTTTCATCATCTTCACAAGTTCTAGAATTTTATCCTATGATGCCATGGTTATTGTCAATGTATCAATTTATGTGCAATGAGTAGTTAAAGAAGTAAATCAATCAAAGTACATTGTTGCAAAAAAAAAAGAGATGTTACAAATATTACACTGGAAGAATGTGTATGTTATGATGCAATATATTTTTACAAAATAAATATAAGATCAATGAACTTTCTTAATAGTCATGTACTCAAATTTAATCAATTGCATATATATATGTCAAAGCAATATTAATCACAAATTTGTTAGCTCAAGTATGTTTCAATATAGGAATAATTTGAGATTAAACATTTCTCAATTAAAGTATGTATGGCTATTGTTTATGCCAGTTATAATAGAAAAAATAAAAAATAAATTAATAAGAAGTAAAAAATATATGTACAATGTATAAAAAAAACAAACACAGAAACAAAATATGAATGACGTCACAGTCTGCTATAAAAGAGATCAATAAAAAGAAGAGATGAGACAGGAGAGTTACAGATATGTAAATACAAGGATTTACACAAACAACAATATAAATACAAACAGAATAATGTGACAAAATACACAAACAAGACCAAAACAGCTAATAAATAATTCCCAATATAATCTTGTACCTCCCTACCAACAAGGATGACCTCAAACGTGTTGGGTCTTATTGAAGGTAAAAGAAAAGATAGGATGTTCCCTAATAGATCCTATTATTATGATAGATCATAAAATAGTCCCTCTCCAGCCACCCTTAAAAAACACTTAGAAAAAATGAAAATATGGCTCCAAGAATGCCTAGAGTTATCAATCACTAACTCCAATTAATAATCAACTTTAATTACTGCTATATCAAAGCAAAATCAATGTACTTTATAATCATATGTATATATTCAATTTGTTAATTATAACTTACAAGTTCTTCTCTTGTAGACTAGTGTAGATTAATCCTCTTCTTTCTTGTAGCTTGTCAAATGCGAATACAGCTTGAGTAGTTCACTAATAATTCATGTAAGTAATCCAATTAAATGAAAAACTGTTATGGAATCCACATATTGATGAAACTATAAAAAAAAATCAAACAAAGCATTAGGATTTATTAAAAGAAATTTCTATAAATCAAATAAGAACATAAAACTAAAATGTTATTTAACCTTGGTTAAGCCAATAATAAAATATGCATCCACCGTGTGGGACCCCTAAACTCAAGAAAACATTTAGAAACTGGAACAAACACAAAATAGAGTAGTGAGATTCATAACAAACGCATATTCACATTTGACTAGGGTAACACCATTAGTAAAATCACTAAATTTAGAAAGCCTTCAAGACAGAAGACTCAAAAGTAAAGTAGCAATTATACATAAAACACAACCATAATCTTCAAATACAAAAACAAAATTTAATAAAATACTCTGAAAGACACAAAAATAAAGGCACATTCCTCGTCCCATATGCTAGGACAAATTTGTACAAATACTCCTTCTTCCCTAGTGCTATTAGAGCATGGAATGGGTTGCCTGAGCTAGCCAGAAAAACCAGTGACTTGGCAGAATTTAAGTCATTGGTTAATATGCATGACTAAATGCATGACGCGTAGGACGTAATCATCTTCTTTTTTGAAGTAACATCTGTATTATATAAGATAAGATAACACATCAATATGCGCATCTAAGTAGTAATAAAATAATCCAGTTCTATGCCATAAGATGGCTCAAATGCTCCAATTTACAATTAATAGAAGTTCTGTCAAGTGGTCCAAATAATAATCCACAAAATAATCCACAGTGGTTAGGAAGTTCACAAAAAGGTAATCCAAGATAATCACTTACTAGGGGCTTCTATTAGTTCCAATTAATATAATCCAATTCTTGGAATGATACAAGATAAGAGATAGAAGATGTGCAGGTACTTGTATATTAGGCTATATATAACTCCTCAGTAGCCCAATCAATAACATCAAGTCAGGGTATCCATTAGTATGCTGAAAAAAATATTGACCATAAGTAGAAGAATGTCTCGACTGAGAGCAATCTTTCTACAAGACTTAAATGGTAGTGACCATGTCAGAGTCTGAGTGTGCCAAAGATGAATAATGGCGAGCACTCGATGATGAAGCGGTGTATCTGTCATCCAACGATGTCTTGAGTGGTGTAGCTCTTTCTTTCACACAGGTAGCTCTCGGAACAGGGTTGACTTCTGCTCTCGGTTTCACACAGGGTTGATGTAGTTGATGAATCTCAGCAAGCAGATGTGGAACAGCTTTGGCAAAGCTATTTGCGATACTTGACTGGCTCTGTCTGTCTGTAATGCCGTAATAGGTGCTTATGTCTAGCTAGTTTTTGATGACCTAGATCTAGTTAGAGATGACCTGAATTTCAACATGTGTCACAATACTCCTTCTTCCCTAGTGCAATTAGAGCATGGAATGGGTTGCCTGAGCTAGCCAGAAAAACCAGTGACTTGGCAGAATTTAAGTCATTGGTTAATATGCATGACTAAATGCATGACGCGTAGGACGTAATCATCTTCTTTTTTGAAGTAACGTCTGTATTATATAAGATAAGAAGATAAGATATTGTCTAGACAGAGGTCAGGCAAGTGTGTTCTGTGGCGTACTGCGTCCTGCAGAATGTCAGGACGTTTAGCTTTATTAGATCTAGTGATGATGTTTTATAGCTTACTTTATTACAGGTTGGACTGCAATGTCTCGTAAATCTCATAAATTGCCTTGTACATCTTGTGAGCAATCTGCATTTAGCCCATGCTTAATTTGACGCCATCTTGAGAAAAAAAATTTCCGGTCTAAGGTATATACTAGCGCCACACGAGAAGTGTAGGTTCACTGTCTTAAAGACACCTTTACTGGCCACCATATGTCACAGCCTGGTTTTTGTTGTAGGCGTGATGACGCGAATGTCGTGTGTTGTAGATACCTCTGGCAGATAATATAATATTCTTTGTCTTCTTAGTTAAATACTTTAACTTGCGCACTAGATTTGCCAGCGCGTGAGAACACTAACATGCTGAACTCTTTGACCACAATATTTAGAATAATTAATAGACTCACTGGTAGCAGACACACTAATAATAAATCACAAAAGATGTTGGCAACTTCAGCGATCACAAAATACATCCAAGAAAATAAGTCCTGGATACAAATCAATTATAATAACTTCAATACTTGTACATAACTCTACTTGTCATTAATATCCATAACACTCCTCTCTCTACAAGAGTCAAAAATCAACTGCCTCGTGGTCAGTTTCCGACCAAACAAAATCTCGTGCGATTGCACGGAATGGTTCAGTGATTACTAGTCACCACATATTACATGGGTTCTAAAACTGATGTTACACCTCTCTTTCGCATACTTTTTTTATACAAAGTTATGTATATTGAAATGAAGGGCTTAGATTACAAGCCAAGTATTTGAACCTGTACACTAGTATGTCGGATGATAGACCCTGGTATAATCCTCTTGCGGTCCTTAACGTAAAATGATTATTACATTTATAATTCAGAGATTCCTCTATAATGTGTAAAAGCTTGGAAATAGCTCAACTGGTCAAAAAAACATTTCTTTCAGATGAATGGTGAGTTAAAAAGCGTCGTGTAATATCGAAAGTATGTTTCAAGAGACAGAGAATTACCTTAAGCTGCTCCGGCAGATGTAGAGTTCTCGAACACGGGAAACAGTTTTCCCAAAGAACCACTCCAAGCATACAGTGCTAAGAGGGACCGCTAGTTCAAGGCAGGGGTTCTGGGTAGGTAGCTACGTCTCAACTGGATAGATTGTCATTGTTATCTGAAAAGAAAATCAAGATTTTGTTTAGAAATAAAATACTTATATAATAAATAAATAAATATCCAATGTCCTAAAAGACCGTCAACTGAGAATCACTGTTTCCTACCTTGTTTACAGATGATAGAATCAGATCTCTATATATGAAGACGAACTCTACTAAAATATAACGCAGAGGTAATATGATCTAACCAACCTTAGCTTTTGGCTTCACTGAGCCTGTGTCATACGAATGTATTAGCCCAGACAAGTTGTATTTCTTTTTTTTGTTTGTTTTACTTAACCTATTTTAGTGTTTTGAAACGAATGCTCTTTTGGCAAATAGAGAAAAAGTTAAACCAAGTTAGCAAAAAAAAAAAAATGGAAATTTGAATAACCTTTTTTTTTCAATCAACAAGGATTTTTGTTTTCTTTGGAGAAATATCTCTCCATAACGATATTCATAACTTTGAAATAAATCAAAACAATTATATGACAAAAGTCGTATTAATTTCTATAAGTTGTAGTATTTTTTTTTTGAATATACGTCTTCTCTGTATATATATGTCATGTCATTGTCTTGGACGTACATAGTCGTCATTTTGTTTTGAAAAGTAGACATTCTGGTTTTAATGTATGAATGGAATTGAAACGGTATGTCATGTTAAGGAAAATATATATGAGTGTTTGCGATGTAACCGGAATAAAAGCTGGGCGGCTTTGGTTAAGTCACATGTCCTTCAATGCTAGCTGAAGCAATCTATTTTAGTTGCGGACTGGGTATCAAAATCGGCCCGGTCATTGCCATATAAACCGGCCCACAAATAGCATGTCATATGTTATAGGCAGGATTTGATTTTTTTTTTGGTGGTGGTGGATGTCGTCTCTCTCTCTCTCTCTGTATATATATATATATATGAGTGTATGTTAACTATAGTTTTGCTTTAGTTTTGTATTGGAGGGGGAGGGCCATTTTTACACCTTTTCAATGAAAAACTTCAGGGGAGGTAACTCTTTTTAAAAAGGTCATGGATTTCTTCATTAATCAAGCTTCATTCATAGATTTGCGCATTGGTATAAAACATTTGCAACTAAGGTCACAATGGTAAAAATGTCATTGGATCATTATAAAATAGATTTTCCATTTATTAACTAGCTTATTGAATAGAATACTGATTCAATTGTTATTTTTTTAAAAGAATTTTGATATGAACTTCGTTTTAGTTATAAGTTTTAAAAAAAACGTACTACTTTTTTGATATATCCTCATTATAGGGTCCTACACTTGATAGTCTAAAGTCTAAATAAGACTAAATAGGGTTTGAGTTTAAGTTTTTTTCAAGATTTTATATATAGATCTAGACTTTGATATAGACTTAGATCTGATTCTAGAGACTTAGATCTATTGCTAGATCTAGACTTAGGGACTTAAATCTATTTCTATATCTTTTTTTTATTTTGCGTGGGGAAAATCATGTCATCTGTAAATTAGGTCAAGAATTTTTTTTCGTATTGCCAATTGATCTGATTTTGTTAGAAGAATACATCTTTTTTAGTTTCTCTTTATTACAATGTGACATGTTGTTAAATTTGAATGTATGGATAAGGTTAATAATTATTATTTTAAAAAATATAAGTGTACGCTAAATGAATATATGGAGATGCTTTGGCTGAGGGGTAAAGCACTTGGAACTAAAAGTCACGTATTCGAATCCTGGTGAAGACTCTAGGCAGACCACTTCGGGGGCCGATTTTGAGTTTTTGTTTCACACAACTGTCTTTGTAACCTTGTTTTTTTTTGTACTTAGCGTGCATTAAGTACATTTTAATTCTCTGTTAAATTTGTACACGAGTTTTTAATTACACTCCAAGGATATAGGGATTTAACACTCAACTATTTTAGAAGTCACAAAATGTTAAGATCGTTAAACGTATGTTATAAGAATAAATTTATCTATATGGTACAATTTTAATTTCTAACAACAAAATATTGTATCTGGCTGTCACGGCACTAGTGAGTGATTTGATTTTATCCACACACAAAAACTTCCTTAAATTTTTATTTACCACAGTCTTCTTTTTATTTACAGATTACAGTCTATTCAATGATTGGATAAAGCAATGAAGTATTTTAACCCGCAATAAAAAGGGTTAAAGAAGAACTCCAAAATATTTTTTTAAAATAAGTGATTGTAAATAAATATGGCAACTCTCCAGAACAGCCATGTTTCCATTTCTACTCTGACAATATTTATAGCGTTACTACCTGTGTCCCAGGCTTTATGCCGATCTGGCCAGTATTTATCCCCTAAGGGATGCGTGAAGTGTCCAGAAGGATCTTACATGGATGCTGACAATCATACGAATGAAGATTGTAAAGAATGCGAAGTTGCAGATGATACTAAAGTATTGCTACAAAAATGCAACGCCACGCACAACTCGGAACTTATATGCAAGGAGGGAAGATTTAGAAAAAATGTGCGCCCTCTAGTTTGTCAGATTTGCAGTCAATGCAGTGGCACCAAGAAATATGAAGCAGCGAAGTGCACGAACACTAGTGATACAGTCTGTTGTCCTGAGCCTGCGATGAAGCTGGAACCTGTTAATGAAAACCCAACGTGCCTCCATCTTTCTTCAGATACGAACCTTTGTTGTCTACTAATAACAACTACAACCTCTATCGCTTCTTCAACAAAGTCCCAATCGAAAGGTAAAGACTAAAAAAATTGAATGTAAAAATTATTGCTTTCTTTAAAATTGCTTTAAAAGATAGTACAGATAAACCAAACAGAGGTAACATGTAACGCAATCCAATAACTCGAGCATTAGACCGAACAATGAATATAATATAGTCGACGCTGCTACTGAATGTCGAACAAATTTAATAGCACAGAAGTGAACCATCGAATGTCAGCTAACTCTCAACGTTCAAACCGGGTTTCCTATCTCTATATTCATATATCTACTGCGTCCTGGAAGTAGTTTGTTTACATCACCTGATATTTCGTTGTATCCAAAACCAAGTCTTGTTTAAAGTAGTCTCGCCATTCATTGTCTCTAAATTAAAACTTGCCCTATTTCCGAAACAAGTAATTAATTTATAATGGTGTCATAACAACATTCATTTTTTTCTAATAATTTAAATATTAACATTATCTAATCTGATTATAAAAAATAAGTTTCCTTATTACTAATACTTGCCACAAGAGGTCATTGATTACCTATTAAACTGGAATGTCTGAAAATACCTATTTTGATTGACAAATGGGTGGATTTACTATTCATTAACACACACACACAAAGCCGTTTTATTATTGACATTGCCGTATCACTATCTCATTATACAGATGTTCTCAATCTGCGGGTTGCGACGCCCTTGGGGGTCGATTAACGATTTTCCAGGGGTCGCTTAAGACCATCAGAAAATTTTTTTTTTCGTCTAACAAACTTACACATTTTAACAATTTTTTTTTAAAACTATACTTGTTATTCGAGAATAGGTGTTGAGAAACAACTGAACCTAAATCGTTTCAAACATTATAATGTTGCTGCATAAACATTGCAGAATCATAGATATATTTTCAATTATTTAACGGGTGAAGATTTACGAGAAGCACACCCGTCTATAATTAGTAATACGCCATCGTGTTGTAAGGAAATATTTTCATTCTGGAACAAACCATTAAAATGGATCTCAAACAGTAGAGCGTGAAGAAAACAAAATATATTGACGATTTAATTCACAGTGACGTTTTATTTCTTTAAAAAACAAGAACGCTCTATTCGACACTAGAAACACCGAGTCTTTTATAGATACAGACGCCGCTAATAACGAAGGACATTGGACGGAACCCCTTTTTTTCAGTATTAAAAGTGTTTATTGTGTTTACACTCGTGTGGACTACCTGATTGGATTGTTTCGGCCTTTCGCTGGTGTTTACTGAGTTGGTCAAGGTTACCTCCTTTTTACTTCATTGTTTGGATTTGACACGGCGGATGAGCCATAACACTTTGCAAAAACTGTTGAAACGACTACTACAGCACTTGATGTATTTGACAAAATTAGCTCATTTCTTGAAAAGAATAAAATCTTGTTGAAAAATATGTGTAATCTCTGCAAAGTATGCTTGATTGTTGGTTTGGTTTTCAACTTTTGGTACAGAATGACTCTCCCACAAGTCATTGGACTTTACTATTTAATTCATAGACCAATAATTTCCACAACAATTACAGAAATAATATAAAAAAAACAATGCTAGCCCTTTGAATTTTGGGAATTCGAATTTTTAAAACAATCATTCGAATGTTTTCAAAGCGTTGTAATGAATTGAATGAATCCGAAAGTGTTCTGCTATTTCACACTCACGTTTGCTGAAGTACAGTTCAAAAACGATTTCTTTAAATTTTAATAAGAAAACAAAATCGCTTTTGAAGCACACTTTAACGATGAATGTGAACTACAGCAACGGGTTAAATTTCCAACACCATTTCTTTGAGAAACATGATTTTTTTAACTTGTTCAATACAGAAGTAGATTTGATACAGAGTAGGTCATTTGTTCTGATCTTGCAAAGACTGCCGTAAATTCATGATTTGGTGAAACAGAAACAAGGTTAACAAAAGACGGCTTTGTTTACAAATTATCGCAACAAATTTGTAGCAATTTTACGACTCAATCGCTTCCCATGACCAGTCTTGTTTTCTAAATTGTCACAAAAGTATAAAATCATGAATCTAGTAAACACGCAATTGTAAATAAATAAAACTCATAAAGATACAACCTAAATTATATGCTATTTAGCTATTAGCAGAAATATTTACTGTTTCTTAATTAAACATACAGCTTTGGCAATTCCTATCAGTTATTTACATATAATTTGGATGTTATACATGACCCCCTCCAAAAAAAAAATTACAATAAATATTACGGATAGGGTCGCCGCGCATAGTGGACAACTGCAAACAGGGGTTGCGGTACTAAAAAGGTTGAGAACCGATGACGTAATACAAGGAAAACTGAAATGGAAAAAGAAATAACATATTGGAACCTAAGCTTGGATATAAAGCGATTATGGAGGTCGTCAAAAAAAGCAATATAGCCTGTTGTTATATCAATCCAGATGATGATGACAACTATTATCACAGACACCTTTAAGGCCCATTACATCTCATTGAACAATCTCGTTGCCTTTCATTGGGCGGTTGTGCTGCGGATCTACCACATCATCAGAAAATTCCGCAGTTGACTCTGTTGAGTGGACTCCAACAGATTGTATTAGTTGAAAATCATGTTTTCCAATGTTAACTACAGGATTGATTACATTTCACTCAATATAAGATTTTTATTGTTTTTAAGGTATTTTTTTCTCACTTGTGCTCTAAAGCATTCCTGATTTGTTTTCCTTCAGAGTCTACTACTGAGAAAATAACTGGGTCGAATGGGACTATGGATTCTTTATCTACCGACAACGTGGAAAACTCAAGCAGCATGGAACCAGGGGCTATTGCAGGAATAGTGATAGGCGTATTGACAGTTGTCGTGATCGTTTTAGTTGTATTGTACTTTAGGCGCCATATACAAAGCCTATGTAGCTCTGAGGCTCCAACACAACCTAAGAGTCAATATCCTTTTAATGAAAACACAAACTTCATCCTAACTGACAATGAAAACACATTCTCAGCATAACTGACAATGAAAACACATTCTCACCATAACTGACAATGAAAACACATTCTCAGCATAACTGACAATGAAAACACATTCTCACCATAACTGACAATGAAAACACATTCTCACCATAACTAACAATGAAAACACACACTCTACCATAACTAACAATGAAAACACACTACATCCTGACAATGAAAACACACACTTCATTCTAACTGACAATGAAAACACACACTTCATCCTAACTGACAATGAAAACACACACTTCATCCTAACTGACAATGAAAACACACACTTCATCCTAAATGACAATGAAAACACACACTTCATCCTAACTGACAATGAAAACACACACTTCATCCTAACTGACAATGAAAACACACACTTCACCATAACTAACAATGAAAACACACACTTCATCCTAACTGACAATGAAAACACACACTTCATCCTAACTGACAATGAAAACACACACTTCATTATAACTGACAATGAAAACACACACTTCATCCTAACTGACAATGAAAACACACACTTCACCATAACTAACAATGAAAACACACACTTCACCAAAACTAACAATGAAAACACACACTTCACCATAACTAACAATGAAAACACACACTTCACCATAACTAACAATGAAAACACACACTTCACCATAACTAACAATGAAAACACACACTTCATCCTAACTGACAATGAAAACGCACATTTCATCCTAACTAACAATGAAATTACATACACGTAACAATTTTTTATTTTTTTTTCTTTAAGCTAATTATACTTTAATCAATTTGCTATAAGATTAATCTCGTTAACACTCTCCTACAAATACAAAAGCTATGTATCTTACAGTTACCTTTTTTTTTTTTAATTTTTTTTTTTAATAAGAAAAAAAAAGCTGTGCATAGTTTGTACCTTTCGTATAGTGATAGATCCATTGTAAGTACAATAAACAATAATATACTTAAAAATATATTTTTTATTATTTTAATACTAGTTTCTCTCGTTTGGTGGACGACCTATGCCATAGACCATTTTTTATTTTTTGGCTCTGAAAATTAGTCGACGTAACAGAAATGCCGTCTGGAAAGGCCATATACACCACCCTAGGCCCGGGGTCGGCAACCTGTGAATCGCGAGCCACCTTCGGCTCTTTGGATGAGAAGCTGCGGGTCATTAGTTCCATACTCAAATATTATTTATTTTATAGAAACATTGTTTTAAAATAGCTCAGCCACTTGTGCTCGCTTTTCACCATAACCTTATATATATATATATATATATATATATATATATATATATATATATATATATATATATATATATATATATATATATATATATATATATATATATATATATATATAGCAGGTGCGGACTGGCTATATGGGAAATCGGGCAAATGCCCGTTGGGCCGGTACCCAAATGGGCCGGTAGGGCCATATACACCACCCTAGGCCCGGGGTCGGCAACCTGTGAGTCGCGAGCCACCTTCGGCTCTTTGGATGAGAAGCTGCGGGCCTTTAGTTCCATAAGTAAATATTATTTTTTATAGAAACATCGTTTTAAAATAGCTCAGAATCGTTTAACGAAGAGTAGGCGCCGATTCGGTCTCTCCCACCACTTGTGCTCGCTTTTCACCATAACCCTATATATATATATATATATATATATAAATCAGGTGCGGACTGGCTATATGGGCAATCGGGCAAATGCTTGTTGGGCCGGTACCCAAATGGGCCGGCAGGGCCACCGAAGGGCCACATGAATGCCACTATGGTACATATCAAATTGTTAAAGGTTTTATACTATTCTCTTCTATAAAAAGGGAACCTCTGAACGCAGACTCTACAGTGTAATAGCCTACTAGTTTAATTGAACATTTTCCGAAAATAATTCAATAGCCTTCATTCGTAGACAATGCCACTAGTTGGCTTCATTCTTTTTGGGCCTACATACTAAGCGATTCAAAAGCAACAAAGTTTTATGTATTATATAGATATAGAGGTCACTGTCAGCATGATTTCGAGGACAGCTAGACCTAGAATTGGAGGCCCATCATATAATATAATTTGTGTGCCGAATTGTATAGAAACTCCCGGCCCGATTTCGACACCCAGTCCGCCACTGATAGATAGATAGATAGATAGATAGATAGATAGATAGATAGATAGATAGATAGATAGATATAGATATAGACATAGATATAGACATAGATATAGACATAGATATATATATATATATAGATATAGATTGTCGTGCGCGCTTGTAGTTTTTCTTACACCATGGAAAATACTGCATTCCTCATTATTCTTCGAACTCTCAGACAAGCCTTATTATTATTGCTATTCTTATTATGATCATTACTTGTCTTATATAATCAAGAGGTTTTCTTATTTCATAATATGCTACATAGAAGATTGTTAAGTTTATGTATAGTATACATTGTTAATTTTATTTATAGTCTACACCATGTAGCACGGTTTTAATGAAGCCTATATGTTTTTGTGTTTATTAAATAGATACATGTACAATTAATGAGGTTAAGAAAATCGTTAATATATTATAACGGTGTTTACAAATATCACTATATATTTGACATAGTGGTTAGCTTATCTTCTCTTGGCTTCTTCTACATCACTACTACTGGTCAGCTGGTCTCAATACAGCAACTCCTAGATTACTCATAGTAAAAAAAAAGTACAGTTTCACCTTTCAGATCGTGTGATCTATAGTGCTAATAATGTAAAAATCATCTGTTTCTGTGACATAGGGTTAACGAGAGTGTCTTGTGGCCAGCACAACGACCAACTGTCTTTTTATTTCCTAACTAATATCAGGTACCCATTAATGCTGAATAGACTCAAATGATGCCACAGTTACAGGTATTGTTAAAAATATTCTGAGTGCAACATAGTAGTTGGGGAAAGCAGTGTATCTAAAACTTCTATCTAAGTTTTGGCGGTATTTGGTAGAATATGCCTTTAAAATGTCATTTCATCTCTCGCCAATTTATATCTGCTGACTGATCTGCTGATGACGTCAATCCTTGCTTGAGAATCGCTGAAAACGTTTGTATGTCAACAAGGTTTAAGGCTCTTGAAGCTGACAAGTATCCTAAATAGAGTGTAGTTTGATTGCAGCTGTTCAAATCTCGGCTGCAAGGACTGAATTGCAGTGGCCACAATTCCATTGAAGCAATGTATCCTGCAGTTATCTTCAGCATTTCCAGATGTGAAGTTTTCCACAGATTTATCATACTGCCTTTTCTTTGACATTTGGTTAGGAAGATTGCAACAACATCCATGTTTTCAGCCAATTCCTTTGCTGTAACACGAATCTGAACAAATCCTTCAACTTTTCAGTTTCCTTGGCTAAGTCATCAATTTGTATGAATCAATTGCAGTGCTCAAATCTACTGTCTCACCTTGCAGTTCTATAGCCAAGTCATGAAGTTGTTGTACGGGTCCATTGCAGTGCTCAAATCTACTGTCTCAATCTGCAGTTCTTTAGCCAAGTCATGAAGTTGTTGTACGAGTCCGTTGCAGTGCTTAAATCTACTCTATCACCTTGCAGTTATTCACTCACAAAACTGACTTGGAAGAGCACGCTGTACCATAACACAAGCGACACTAAGACTTTGTACTGCTTCAATGTTTCCATACAGTGTTTCTCATTCACTTTTAATTATCGCATCCTTAGTCTCTTCAGCTAATTCACCGAATGTGTCACATATCTATTTAAATGCCACTGACTATTAAAAGTAATTAAGTAATGAAACTTCCGGGTTATTCCTTATTATTCCAATTTTATTAAATGAAAGAGAACAATGCTTTCTTTCGAACAATGTGTATTTTTTGTTCACATATAATTTATTATTTAATATCAAGGTATGAAACTTTGATTATTTTTCTTTCATTTAAAAATTTATATAATTTGTCCATTTTCAAGACGCTTGGTTTTCTATTTTTACTTATGTATAATTTAAAATCAAATAAAATAATAAGTAATTAAATTTTTGGTTTCTAACTAAATAGATAAATAGTAAAAAATAAATTATATATAACTTATTGCCTTTATATGTATTTCGAATGTTGGAGATAGCATAAAAAACTCAGTAATTTTGAGTACTAGTTCCACTCTCTATTTTCTATCACAGCGCTATAAAGTAAAGCTACAAGCTCTCGGTACAAGAGCACAAATATTCTATGGAGCGAAATGGAGGAACTTTATGAGAAAGTTATTATGAAAATTATGGCCCTGCGGCTGTTGAGGTTAAGCACTTTGCTTCCGAACCTGGGATCCTTGATTCGAATCTCGATGAAGTCTAGGATTTGGAATTTCGGGTTGTTTTTTTTTAGGGCATGCCTGAGTTAGTCAACTCTAATAGGTACCTGACTTTAGTTGGGGGAAGTAAAGGCAGCTAGTCGTAAGGCTGGTCACGTTGGCCGTTGTCATAGAAACAGAGCACCATAACATCATCTGTTCCATGGATTACAAGGTCTAAAAGGAAAGTTTACTTTTTTTTTACACTATGAAAATATTGAATTCTTATTTTTAAATTCACTCATCTATTTATTGCTTTGGAATGCTGCAAAGTTTTTAAGTGCACTTCTAAGACTGTCATTACACTCCCCTGCCCGCCATCTTGAGAAAGATTTGCGCTAGAATGTAATGGGCTTCAACTACACTTTTTACTTTTGTTTACTTTGACACATAAAAATATTTAAATATTATTTAACAAATCGGATAAACCCGTTTTAATTGTACTTTATATTCATCTATCGCTCCTTCCGTTTATAATAGATATGAATCTATCGGCTTCGGGTAAACCCATTTTTGCAAAACTACTTGAAAGGATCATTAGCTAAGTTTAATATACATCTAAATCCAATCCACTAGATTAGTAAACACAAACTAAGGCCCGCAGGTCGCGGGTAATGTCAGACTAGTATCTTTTATATAGCTCCGAGCGCTATTGTCCAATCTCATTTGTGAACCAGTGGGAGGGGGGTATCTAAGATAGGTTTTTCAGTGCTGCCTTTAGGCGCTCAGTAAACACAATTCTGCTCGGATCGGGTGTCGAACCTCGAGCCCCCTTCATATGTAGCCAAGCCAAAGAAAGTTCACGTTTACTTATTTCTCGACCACGCATTGCAAATAAAGTGGTAAGGGCTTTCATATTTATCTAATGAGTTAATTTAACATGTCAACAAGTAAATTATTTTCAAAAATTAAATACTTAAAGAAATTGCATTTGACTCTTACCATATTCCGTTACGCCTCCGAGACTTGGAAGTTATCCATAAAAGTTTGAAAAAAAATTAGCATGGTGATTTCGAAGCATTTTTGGAATAACACACTTATACTCATGTCCCCAACAGTTCATTCCTCCTCCCTTGTAAAAGATTCGCCGAACATTTTCATAGACAAGATCAAACACGTTTACCAGAGTCAGCCAAAAAAAAATGGGTAGCGTAATCATGCAGGTTTAAATCTAACACGTCGTTGCAGCTTCTTTGAAGGCCTAAAATCAATAGTAGTTATTCGCCTTTGAACGAACTCTAGGTGAGAACTTGCTGCATGAACAGTTGAAGAGAATCTCAGTTTATGTACGTTTTTACATATCCATCCGCTTGAAAAGTCTTTTTGTCACTAGAGGTTTCATTTTCAAAGTAACTGTAAAATTATAAGTAGATTGTAGAGTTAATTAATAAATGTTATAATAGATTTAACTTTTTTAAAATTTTCAAACTGCCGATTCAGTATGAAAAAAAATAATTCTAGTGTGTTCTGTAGCTTACACTATTTGCAAACTGAGCATTGTACGGCTACCTCTGTAGCAATTTATGCCGCTATAAATGGTCAACTTTTCCATCACATGCATATTACATAGTGGTCATCTTTTTTATATATCAGCTATTCCTTCAAACGTGAATAAACACATGTAACTACACATAGTGGCCATCTTATTTAATCACAGGAATAACTGTAACCACACAGAGTGGTTAACTTCTCTGTATCAACTACCTCTGCAGTTTAGATCAATCTTTGACTTTTAATGTATATGATTTTTTCATTGTTTACAATTCTTAATGTGAAATTCGTATTTATAAGAAAGTTCTCCATAGGCTCTATATCTCAAACAAATTGATTAGAATATAGCACAATGGCTTTTGCGTCTGGCGTAAACTGGTTATAAATCATTTTGAAGCCTATGACAATGACCATGCTACAGATGAATGCAGCTTTGAAACGAAAAGTTAGAGGAGACAACTGAGTTTACACTATCAAAAAAAAAAAAAAAACCTGGTTGTCTACCTTTTCCTTTCATTGTATTCATATCTCACAGTTGAACACAGTGTATCTAGGATACAAGAGCAATCATCGTACAAACTATTTCAGTTCATTATATAAGGAAACACACAGCTGTAAGTATTCTATTGTAATTTACTTAACTTAACATCTCCCTAAGTAATGTTAACCCTTTAGATGAGTGTGGTCGTTTAGCCTCTATAATCTAATCACTAGAATTGTAATTCCATTTTGTATGCACACATTGTAAGAAAAAAAAGGTCAGTACTTTAAGGGTTAACTTACGGGCAATGTTGGTAAAAAGGATTCCACGAATAGCTTCATCTAATAAAACTTGTATTTGGTAAGTAAAAGCAGCACTCTAGAAATAGACACCAAAACGATAACACATCGACTGTCTTCTGATATTGTTGTGCGCCAATTCTTGAACATCTCGTACTTTCTATGCCTGTATTGTAATTCTGTCATCTGTTTAGTGAAGCGCAACTCGCCCAACTGGATCTTTGTAGATTTGAGTTAGTGTGCAAATAGAGCGTAACACTGTAGTAGCTTTAAAAGTTGGCCTTTAAAAACACAATCGCTGAAGTCTTAGTAGTGTGCTTAGAGTTTTGGCTAGATTCATACTATTTTCTAAGCTGACAGGTCTTTTAGAAGACTATCTTCCGTCTCATTTTCGATAATTGTTACGAGGTTAGCCATCTTTAAAACTAATAGTATATAAGATCTACATGTCCAAGGGTGTTAGTTTCCTTGAAAGATGTGCTTGAACTGCATTAATTAGCTTAAGTTATCGTCAGATTTGGTTTCCAAAATGTATTAGAAGTTATTAAGGTGATTAATACCTTCTATTTTGCACAGTTTTCCAAGCTTTTTTTTTATGGCGTGTGAATGTAATATTTAGCACATAAAAGTAAGTCCTACCCTTATTTATATTGAAATGAAAGGTTTAGATCAGAAGCCCAGTATTTGAACTGTACTTTAGTGTGTCATAGGAGTCATTGGGCTGCGATCACGGTACTACTTGCACCTAAATATTGATGCTCAGCTTCTGTTGAATGTCTCCAGTAGTGAGAAACCAGGAGGCGAGGCCTCAATCAGTTTTAAAGCTCAAATATTGAGAGCATTATAGAGTCGAAAAGTGTTTCTTCTTATTGTGTAGAAGCGGTCATTGAAGCACTTTTCAGCGGCGAGTTCAAAACGTTGGCAGAGACAAGGGGCATTGCAGTAAGCCGGTAAGAATGGTGACGAATTCTCAAGCAAACGCCTTTTATGCACGCATTGCAGATCGAAGAGGATCCGCTAGTTTAGAGCAGGAGTTCTGGGTAGGTAACAGGGTCTAAACTGAAAAGACAGCCTAAATATATGGCCCGAACTTGTAAGTTTTTCATGAAACATGGAAGATCCTTCAAAAAAATGCCAACCTTATGAATTGTGGCGCAATGGAATAGTCCAAAAATGAAGCCGTTATGAGGCTTTTAAAATAGTGCCGCAGAAGACTAGTCTCAGGATGAAACTTTGGCGTCTTGAGGCTTTGAAATTGTGCCGCATTAGACTAGCCTCAGGATGAAGCCTAGGGGTATTAAGGCTTTTGAATTGTGCCACAGAAGACTGGTCTGGATAGGTAATAGTAGTGTATTGAATTGTGAGACTCTGTATAATATAGTCATTGTTATCTGAAATAAAAAAACTTTGTAAAGAAAAAAAAACAACAAGAAACTTAACTTTATTGTAATATCCAATGTCCACAAACACGTTGTCAATTAAGAATCACTTGTGATTCAAGTCTATTTAACATCAATACATACGTCCATAGATCATACACATACATTTCTTTCTCAGATTTAATGATTTTCATTTAGTTCCCTCCTTTGTTTCCCTCCCTTTACCGTGGATAGAATCTATTTATAGAACTCATTGCTGTTGTATGTCAGTGTCATGTGAAAAAGCTAAACTTAAATACTTGCTTCACTGAACATGTTTAAAAGAATTGTGTTTGCTTAGACAATTTTTTTTTCATTACACATTTTTGAACTAAACGTATATTAATGTACAAAAGATGTTTGTTGAAAGGAAAAAAAAAGCGATTAATCGTGGGAATTAAAGCGTAGCAGACATTTGGATGGTTTTATTACTGTAATACATCAAAGTTTTATTTGTGAAAAAGAATCTGCATCATAAAACTAGACTCGCTTTTATGTTGTGTACAATTTAAAGATAACAATACTTTAACAATGAAATAATGTTCACAATACGAATACAATACTTTAACAATGAAATAATGTTCACAATACGAATACAATACTTTAACAATGAAATAATGTTCACAATACAAATATAATACTTTAACAATGAAATAATGTTCACAATACGAATACAATACTTTAACAATGAAGTAATGTTTTCAATACGAATACAATACTTTAACAATGAAATAATGTTCACAATACGAATACAATATATTAACAATGAAATAATGTTCACAATACCAATACAATACTTTAACAATGAAATAATGTTCACAATACGAATACAATATATTAACAATGAAATAATGTTCACAATACCAATACAATACTTTAACAATGAAATAATGTTCACAATACGAATACAATACTTTATAATGAAATAATGTTCACAATACGAATACAATACTTTAACAATGAAATAATGTTCACAATACGAATACAATACTTTAACAATGAAATAATGTTCACAATACGAATACAATACTATAACAATGAAATAATGTTCACAATACGAATACAATACTTTACATTCTTTTTTTTAAATAGAAGTTTCTTCTGTTTCTTATGTCAGTCTATTCATTTTTTGACATTTTTATGTTTGTTATTTCTCATGGAATGAAAACTTGATTTAACTTTTTCTCTCCTGACCGACGATACCAGCGTTGATTCCACCCGAATGTGGTAAGTAATTACGGAGAGAAAGAGTAAAAGATAAAAATTGCTTGTCCTTAGCGAGTCTTGCGTTTTAGAGTACAAACACATGTAATACATCATCTTTTTTTTTTGAAGTAACGTTTGTATTATATAAGATAAGATAAGATGGGAGGGGACAAGATGATAAGGATAGTTTCCGTGCTCATTTAATGTCAGCCATAACTACCCAGCTCAAGCCACATTTGATAGAGAGATTCTAAACAGTATCTTAATCCTGTCTCTGATCAACAAACTTAAAAGGTTATGTGTTAGTGATCTACTTTTCTAATACTATTTATAATTGAATGTAAGGCATATGTGTGTTTGTGTGTATGTATTTATGTACGTATGTATGTATGTACGTATGTATGTATGTATGTATGTAAATATGTATGTATATGTGTGTGTATGTATGTATGTATGTATGTATGTATGTATGTATGTATGTATTTATGTATGTATGTATGTATGTATGTACGTATGTATGTACGCATGTATGTATGTATGTATGTATGTATGTATGTATGTAAGTATGTATGTATGTATGTATGTATGTATGTATGTATGTATGTAAATATGTATGTATGTGTGTGTGTGTATGTATGTATGTATTTATGTATGTATGTATGTATGTATGTATGTATGTATGTATGTATGTATGTATGTATGTATGTATGTATGTATGTATGTATGTATGTATGTATATGTATGTATGTAAGTATGTATGTATGTATGTCCCGCATAGACATCAAAACCATTGGACAAATCTTGATAAAACTGTCCTACATGTTACATATGACGTAATATATGTTTCATGACACAACGGGAGGGCCCTAAAAAAAAAAGAAACAAAATCCTTATTATAATTGAATCATTGCAATAATCTGACCAAGAAAGACTAAAGAAGTCAAATTCATCAGAAACAAGGTTACAAAGACAGTTTGTGAGGAAACACAAACTCAAAATCAGCCCCCGAAGTGGTCCACCCAGGCAGGTAAAAAGGCAGGTTTCAATATTTTCAGAAAGAACATAATAATGAAATTCTATCAAAGAGACATGATAGAGAAGAGTGGAGAAAAAAGTTTGACTGATCTTATGTGGTGCCCCAGCGGTCCAGCAGACCAAAGAATAGGTGAAAGTGAATGTGAAGTTACATGTGAACCTGGCCTAACTGATGACTTATAATGAATATCTAATTGATCTAATTGCTTTGTAAAGGGTATATCACTTATTCAAATTCATAAGAGTAATGTATGCAGTACCTCAGTTCAAGAAATAATAATAAAAAATAATTATTAATTGTTGTTTTAAATTACGTTCAACTTATATACCTATCACATTGATTTTTTTCTTTAAAAAAAAGTAAACATTGTTTGTGTGTAATAGTAGTATTTAGTATGACAAATCTTACTTAACTTTGAAATACAAATGTAAAATTATTTTTTTTACAAAAAGTCTAAAACCATTTGCATTTATGAGTTAAAAATATGGCTAATTGTCATCCTCCTAATTAAAGAGCCTCCCGTGTTTGTTACTAGTAATAGTGAATAGTTGTAAAAGTGGTGTATTTTTATGGCAAAAGCTGCTTGCAAAAGTCATTTAAAAAATGAGATTTTTTGCTTTAAGAAAAGACAAAAAAAAAGAAGCCGTTCCATCAGAACTTTGAATGGTCGAAAATATTATGATGTCGGTTTTTTTTTCTCTTTTCTAGTTTACGTGATCTGAATGGGACAGACGGACGGACATACTTTCCACACTAAACTAATAGCGTCTTTTCCCCTTTCGGGATCAGCTTTAAAAAAAAATAATTAATATTAAAAGTGTCAAAATTGACATAGATAGCTAAAACAACGAAATTTGACTTGGATCTTAATTAAAGAACCAACATTTTTGCTTGAGTTTTTTACTGTGATTTTCTAACTGCGGTAAGTGATTTCGTAGCAATAATTCAAGCCATGCTATTTTATAGACCTGTGGTTCTTTATTTTTCACGATTGATGTTTCCAGATATAACGTATAATATATAAATTTAATGCATGGCACCTAACAAGCCATAAGTTGTTAGCGAGAGCAGTTCACTCTGTTAAACATTTTACCAGCTCAACACTTTGGTTCGAAAGATTCGTTTTACATTACAACAGAACGTTCAATGTATCATAAAAAAGTTTCTTTCGGAATCTAGAAATCTAGAAGCGCATCCTATTCTTTCGGAATCTAGAAATCTAGAAGTGCATCCTATTCTTTCGGAATCTAGAAATCTAGAAGTGCATCCTATTCTTTCGGAATCTAGAAATCTAGAAGTGCATCCTATTCTTTCGGAATCTAGAAATCTAGAAGTGCATCCCATTCTTTCGGAATCTAGAAATCTAGAAGTGCATCCCATTCTTTCGGAATCTAGAAGTGCATTCTATTCTTTCTGAATCTAGAAATCTTGAAGTGCATTCTATTCTTTCAGAATCTAGAAGTGCATTCTATTCTTTCTGAATCTATAAATCTAGAAGTGCATCCCATTCTTTCAGAATCAAGAAATCTAGAAGCGCATCCCATTCTTTCGGAATCTATAAATCTAGAAGTGATTTCTATTCTTTCGGAATCAAGAAATCTAGAAGTACATCCCATTCTTTCGGAATCTATAAATCTAGAAGTGCATTCTATTCTTTCGGAATCTAGAAATCTAGAAGTGCATTCTATTCTTTCAGAATCTATAAATCTAGAAGTGCATCCCATTCCTTTGGAATCTATAAATCTAGAAGTGCATCATATTCTTTCGAAATCTAGAAATCTAGAAGTGCATCCCATTCTTTCGGAATCTAGAAATCTAGAAGTGCATCCCATTCTTTCGGAATCTAGATGTGCATTCTATTCTTTCTGAATCTAGAAATCTTGAAGTGCATTCTATTCTTTCAGAATCTAGAAATCTAGAAGTGCATCCCATTCTTTCGGAATCTATAAATCTAGAAGTGCATCCTATTCTTTCGTATTCTTTCGGAATCTAGAAATCTAGAAGTGCATTCTATTCTTTCGGAATCTAGAAATCTAGAAGTGCATCCTATTTTTTCGGAATCAGGAAATGGCATCTTTCTCTGCTGTTGATACAAGAGTGCTACTGAAAGCTTTGAACTCCATTCCGAATTTGTTTTATAGTCTACGTTAATGAAATCATAAAGTGTCGCTAAAAAAGTTTTAATTACTTAAAGACATAACACACACACTAAAATATATCGAGCACGTCTTCAGATGAATGATTCCATGTCGTATTTTACTTTAAACCTCACAGAATTTAATTACACCTAATAAATTTAATCAATTACCTTAATACCTACTATTTTAAAATGCCAAATATCAAAACGGAATTTGTAGCTAGCACATTAGAGAAAAATTTTAAAGACTTAATCACGAACTGCTAAAGCTCGTTGTGACTTAAGAGATTGTGAATGGTCTGTTTTTTCTCCACAATCTTTTCTTTACTTATACAAATTTTTTTTAGGACAAAAGTGCGTGTCAACTAAGATAGTGTCAGTTTTTGTAAGATATGTTAACAGTAAATCCAATGCAATCCGATAAGGGCGTTAGTAGCTTTAGCAAAGGGCATATTTTTGTTTTGGAAATCATAAATATTATCTTTCTATTTATCTTGATTTCTCATCTCTCCCGTGCTGACAAGTTGAAGCGCTAGATGATAGCAATAATAGAAGGATATATACAATAACA
Source organism: Biomphalaria sudanica (assembly GCA_036873155.1). Lineage (NCBI taxonomy): Eukaryota > Metazoa > Mollusca > Gastropoda > Planorbidae > Biomphalaria > Biomphalaria sudanica. Next base: position 150,426 of record JAZGLO010002867.1, read on the forward strand.
ATAGATAACAATTACTATGGAAAATGTAGTCTAGTATTAAAGGAAAACTAGGATGGTTTTGAATTTTAAAAAAAAAATAATATGTGTTTTGGGTTACAGAAAATGAATATATTATTCTTTGTATTTTATTTTCAAAATTTACTTAGTTATTTATGTTTTTCTGCGCATCTAAATGATGAGTTTACACCGGGTTTCTCTGTGACGTCTGTTGACTTACTGTATAACGGAAAACCATGCAGTAAAGTTTACAATCTCTTAAAAGGAAGTTCTAGATCTAGTAAGCAAAGAAAAAATACGTGTTAAGAGTAGATCTACATGCTCGACTAACCATGACAGAGTGTATTATCTCGCCTGGCTACACAACACACAAGAAACACTATCGCCTGGTTGTCTTTTGTCAGACTACACGTAGCCTAGGATAGCTTATAAGGGCCAGTTTGTTAGAGTCAGTCAGAAACAAGATATATCTATTTTTGGACTATGAGGGATGTAGATGAAAAATGTTACTGTTCTTTTTTTCGAATCGGTTATCGTAATGCTTATATATATATATATTGTAATAACGTAATGAGGCAACTCAACGAGGCAATGATATTTATTTACATGAGGACATTACACAAACATATCATCATCATCATCATCAAACTCCCTTTGAGTGAGGGCTTGAGAGGCTCAAATCCTCTCTTGCAAAAGCCCTGGACAGAAACCCTGCTGTCTTGCGTAGTGCATAAATGTCGCCATACAGGTCGAGAATTTAAGGTTTCCCAGACCTGTCGAGGCGGAGATCAGAAAGTCTGGGGCAGTCAAACAGAATATGAGGCACGGTTTCCTCTTCCTCTCCGCAGCCGGGGGAACCGTGAATCGAAATTTGGCCATATCCGTGAGAAATATGAGCCAACAGGACAATGGCCTGTCTTGCACTGTGATATAATAGCTTGCTCAGGCCTGGACAGCCTCCACACGGGGAAGTGCGGTCAGGGCGCCTCATGCGCTCCCAGACTCCACGGGCTTTTTGGGATCTGTCCCAGCACTCAAACCACTTTTCCATTTATTTTTTTTTTATTATAGCCAGAGCATGATGAAAACTTACAGCCTGTTCAGTGGGTGGAATTTGCCCTCCCTGGTGGGCCATGGGGTCTGCAATAGTGTTGCCAGTCACACCTCTGTGACTCGGTACCCACCGCATTATTACAGGGGTGCCATAGTGATGCTTTATGTTGTGTGAAGCCATGATGACAGTGTCGATATTGGGAGGCCATTGTCCGGGGCTATGCAAAGTCTGTAGTACAGACTTTGAGTCAGTGATCACAACAATCTGTGTTGCCCTCAAATGTTCCTCGTTAGCCATTATTTCAGACGCATTTACTGGACTTGTCCTAAAAAAAAAGGTCTCCTGCCTCTCTCCACTTTCATGGATTAAACCCTGCCCATACTAGTGAGTAGCTGAATTAACTGGTCTTTCGATCGTTTATAGTCGAATGTTATTGTCTGGACTGTTTTCACTGCTCGCTCTAAGGGGCAACCCACATCTTCTTCCCCCACACAAACATATAACAACGTCTGCCTTGAGTACAGCATCTTCAGTACCTCTTCTCTAATGTCAACATCCTTCTAAGTCTAGTTTCTAGCAGTGCGCACCTACTGCACTATCTTGGATGGTGGTGTGCATGGCAAGGTTATAACGATATATATATATGACCATAGCTATGGACTAGACCACCACTAAGTCTAATAGCCTAATAATAATAATAGTCTAATGAAGCGATACGATTTTTTAGATCTAGATTCGCTTTCAGTATTGTTGTGGGAAATGAAGTATGCCTAACCTACAAAAATATCTAAGTACACTAATTATTTATATGTAAAGATAACCTATATAAAGAGTATGTGGATATTTAACTTACGTTCAAATGCTGTAGAATAATTTAATAATAGTAGAAGCTATGAAGCCAACATTTAGGTGATACTGAACAGTTAAAAATCGTAGCTGCTTGCAGAGGGCAGAACTGCATGGTTGACTACTTTTTTTTCAATAAAATGTAATCGATAATATCTTTACATTCTGTTCAGAGCAGATCGATATGCAGATATTCTTTAAATGGCATAATGAGCAAAGGGTATGTGGGGGTATACAAGGAGGGAGTTTAAATTTGTTTGCAGTGTGTTTATTTTATAGTTCAATGACGTCCCACTCTTCTGTAAGTTCTTATCGGATATTTATTAGATCTGTGCTTACAAATTAAATTCATAAGTAACAAAGTGTTTATATAGAGTTTAGGATTTACTTTCTATTGGCTTTCATTTTATAACTGATTTAACTCTTTCTCTCCTAACTGACGATACCAGCGTTGATTCCACCAAAATGTGAGAAATAATTACGGAGAGAAAGTGATAGCACGTCGAAAGTGCTAATAATGTAATTCTGAAATGATATAACGAACTGGTGGTGCCATGTATGTTTCCTGATAATAGTGAGTCATAGTTGATTTAAGGATTTTTTTTCATTTGAATTTTTAGTAAACCACGTTTTCTTTTAGGAGGCGTGGTGGCTTAGCGGTAAAGCGTTTTGCTTCCGAACCGGGGTCCGGGGTTCAAATCCTTGGCGAAGACTGGGATTTTTAATTTTGCATCTAACGGTTACCTGACATTAGTTGTCGAAAGGTAAAGGCGGTTGGTCGCTTTGCCTCGTTAACAGTAGGCCACAGAACCAGATGACCTTTACGTCATCTGCCCTATAGACCACAATACTTTTTTTTTATGTTTTCTTATGTTATAAAATAACTGATTTAAACTAGATCCACATGTAGTGTCGCGTACTTTAGTCAAGTGTCTTTGGTTTTGTCCCAACTCTGTTTGTTTGTTTTTCTCTACTTGTAGTACTTGTACGGGGCGAGAGCGCCTTGTAGTTTTGTTTTGAAGTGTTTTGCTACGTCACAAAGTCCAGTGACATTTATTGGTCATTGGTTGTCCTGAGACAGTCCACCCTCTAAATTTGAATGAAACAGACGGTGTGTTTGTCCGTAAAATATTATTAGTCTGTACTAGTTTCTTGGGCTTCAGTAGGATTTTTGGACCCCTGTTTAGGGTCAGTTACTTCGTTGTGCTATCTCGATCATCGACGGCGTTAAGTGTCAGGGCCGTTACACATCAGTTGGTATCAGTTGGGGTCTAAATTTATTATTGCCGAGGTTGGCAGTTTTTGTGACGCCAGTCGGTCAGCATCTGGTGGACTATGAAACCAGTGCGACAAGTTGATAGCAGTAGCAAGGTGCTTATGTGAATTATTGAATAATATCTATCTATATATGTTATCTATTTATCATTCTATCATTATCATTGAACATATACATCTATCAGTATCATACAATTAATTTTTTTTAATTTTTGTTATTTAAACCATCCACATAGTTGGTTACTCTATGTACGACTGTGTGTGAATGATGCTCTTGTCAGGTTGAACCTCGGGACCTTAATATGAACAGCTATTTAACAACACAAATAAATACCATCAAGTAGGCCTAATCAGGAGTATTTAAATTCTACATAGTGAAGTAACATTTGAACCGTGTATCCCATTATAGCACTGCCTCTGTGTGAATATGTAACTTCTAATTAATATTTCATAATCATTAAAAAAAAAGCTTTTCATAAAATGCATAGAAACATTTCTTAAAAACAGTTGACTTACATTTAATAGCAGGACGGAACGGTTTCGTTCTATCCAAAACATAGCACTACTGTCATTGTTAACTCTCTCCCTCCTAACTGACGATACCAACGTTGATTTCAACCCATTAAATAAAAATAATTTTTGGTTTTATAAGCTTTAACTTAGTTTGTGTTCTTTAAAAACGGCATGCTTTCTTCTATAATTATATATATATATATATATGGCCTTCTTAAGCCGCGAAGCGACTTTGGATCATTTCATGGAAATGAGATAAATGCCTGGGCATAAGTTGTGGTGGGAACGATGTCACCCACACATCAGTTCCCCCCACTCCACGCAGCTGATGTGTCCAAAGGAAAGGCAGTGCCGATACAATTTGGGCTCAGCGGCGTCGCAGGTTCTGCTAGAGTGTAGCACTGGGTACTGCAAACTGCCTTAGGGTCGCCAGCTTCTGATTTTTCCTCAGGGTTGACTCCCGAAGCCTTTCCTATGATTGTGTATAGCTGAAAGGCAACAGGGGTTTGAATTCAGAGTTTTCCTTCTCCTAGGTGGGTAGCCAGCCATGGCTAACGAGCCCCTCCTGCCTGAAGCTTACTGGTTTAGGTGCCAGTTACTCGCCTTTGCCCCTTCTCCTGTTAGTGAGAACAGTTCCGCCGGACTCAATATCTGAGCCACACTTGAAAGCCAGGAGTTGGACTCCACTACCATTAAATTACTTTGTTATGGCATGCGTCTCAAATAGCCTCTAACAACCAGTCTCTAATTATATACATAATATAACATTTCCTGATTGCATACAAAAAAGCTATTGAAGTTGAATCATAACAGTGTAGCTAAACACAAATGAGCAAAATGATTTACTCCATCAGAACGTGGAAAACAATTAAAGGCGAGAAAGAGTTAAAGCTCTGAATAGAGAAGAGAAACTTGAAGAAAGCAAGAGAGTATGTTTACAGCAGTAAATCAAAGACACGTGACTTTAGAGCAAGGTATACTTTGCTTAAATCATTGGCTAACATGCATGACTGAATGCATGACGCGTAGGACATAATCATCTTCTTTTTTGAAGTAACGTCTGTATTATATAAGATAAGATGATATAAGATAAGGGAGGGGTTAAAATGTTCCAATTTGTGAAAATCTGTGGTTCATACATTATAAAGAGCTTTAACAAACTGATATCGGCTTTATGAATTAGAAATTGTTTTTACATATTTTTTTGAATTCATTTACTTTTTTTTTGTATTGTTGAATAAATATCAATACATACTCTAGCAATACATATCAAAACATATGGATACGAATCAGCTTTTACGAGCAAATCGATATGTACACTATTGGTTTCCTTTAACTTTCGAATATGCTAATTAAGACGCAGGTGAAAAAGTTGGTTGCAGTAAGACTGATTGAACCGTTATATATGTATAACTATATAAACATTTTATCTAAGCGGGTAGATTTTTTTTTTCTCGAAAATAAAAAGCAACTGTAAAACCTTTTAGGAAAATCGTCAGAGGTTTTTTCCCATTCAGAAATTTCCACGAATTTACGAAATGAATAGAGGTATTGCAAAATAAAATAAAGGTAATAAATGGTGTGGACACATATGGTATGACACAATATAAGATAACATATCGTTGAGTGTTTTCTAAGACTTATATATTTAAATTACAATCAATTTGCTCCCTTATTTAAATAGGATCTTTTTTGTTTAAAGTCATATGAGAATAAGGCCTATTAGACAACTCTTCTTGACCCTCTTCATTGAAGGTTTACTCATACTTGGTTAGAGACTAGACTCGATTGGAATTGTCAAAAGGAGTGAGCTCTCCTCCCCGAAATGTTTAAAAAAAAATAACGCTTTATTTACCTCTTAAATTGTTATTGGTTAATATGCATGACTAAATGCATGACGCGTAGGACGTAATCATCTTCTTTTTTGAAGTAACGTCTGTATTATATAAGATAAGATAAATTGGTTTTTAAAGTAGTGATTACGTTCTCTATATCTCCTCCACCAGTTCATTATAATATTGTGGAATATATTGTTACTATTTTGTTAACTCTGCTACATATGACCTAGGTGGTTGTTACACATTAAAGGTTTCTTATGGAGAATGTAGATAAAGTAATGTGTAATCGTACTATGTAATCGATATTTCCCTGAAACGTTTATGGGTACTGCTAGTTGAAGAACACTCAGTATGAGCTTACACATATCACATACACACTTGTACTTTAAAGGACTTATCGTTATCTATTTTTAGCCAACATATTTAAAGAGCAACTTTTTTTTGTGTGTTAAATTTACATTTACACCTAAACATTTACAAAATCGTTTGTATGCGTCTTTGTGTTGTGTTTTGCCTTGTTTCTCTTAGTAACATTTACCCGCCGGATACGCCAGCAGTATTGATCTCAAGTGCAAAGAAACTCTTGCTTTAGATTCATGACTACACAACTGGGCTACTTTAATACTAAAGTCTTCGACTTAATTAGAGTATCTTCCACGAAGTAAAAGATATATGACATGTTTTGTAAAGACCCAGGATTTCAGGTCGGAAGCCAAGCGCTTAACCCTTCCGCCAACGAGTCCCCTGACTATAAAGGTACTAACTAGTAATTCGTTTTGGCCCACACACTTAAAAATAATTTTAAAAATCTGATACTATTTAAGTAACGGAAAACTTCCTCTTTCAGACCTTGCAATCTATATGTCAGATGATGTAAAGTTCATCTGCTAAGGTGCCAGCACAAAGACCAACCGCCTTTACTTTCCCCGACTAATGTCAGGTACTCATTAGAGCTGGGTGGACTCAGAGGCGCCCAAAGATCCGCCACGCCTCCGCTGTTACCATTTAGTTTCGCTTGAAATTGCTTAATATCGTGTTTTTCTTTAAAATTTGCAGGTAATTACACAGCAAGAAGAGATTATCATTTTAAACTCTTATCTCGAATGGGCTCAATCTAAGTAGCCATAACTTTTTTTTTAAAAGTAACATGGCGACGTTACGAAAGAGCCATGTTAGCATTTACGCTTTGACTCTCTTTATGACAATACTACCAGTCTGCCTGGCAGTATGCCAACCTGGCCAGTTTTTATCAGCGAATGTATGCCAAAGGTGTCCAGAAGGTAGGTTTATGGATGAATTTAATCATAATCATTCAGCTTGTAAACCCTGCACACAAGCGAATGAAGATGAAGTTGAGGAACAGAGATGCAACGCAACCCACAACTCAGTCCTTATTTGTAAGAAGGGGAAATTCAACAGGAACGGACCCATTCTACTCTGCCAGCCATGTACCCAATGCGAAGCCGAACGTATGCATGAAGCCAAGAAATGCCAGGACACCAGTGATGCGATATGCTGCCCTGAAACGGAAATGGTGCTAGAAGCTAATAATGGCGGCAGTTATTGTAGTTATCCGTCTAATGATAAAAACTACTGTTGCGTATTGAGGGCAATTGTAGCTACCAATAAAGATGTATCTGAGGCCAAACCTGAAGGTAAATTACAATATTACACTAATCTATTTTATATTTACAAACAATTTTCCGTTAGATCTAGTCCAGCGGTTCTCAACCTTTTTAGCTCGGAGACACCTAATACGATTCCTTACTAGTCGGCGACCCCCAACCATAAAATTTGTTTCGGCCTTAGGCCTAAGTAGGCCCTAGATGTGATTTTGCTAACGTTTTAAAAATTATAATCACATTTTAAATGTATATATCTGACATCCATATAATGTATTACATAGTAAAAGATTTTTGTAATTGTATTTAGTGTAAACTAAATTTGTGCTTCAATTATTAAAAATGTGTTACTTTAATGCATATCATCAATGGTAGAAATGTGCTTGTTACAAAACTTAAGAAATCGTAGTACAAATACAATAAAATAATAAAAAAACGGAATTTCCGATGGTCGTAGGCGACTCCTGGGAAAGGTTATTCGACACCCAAAGGGTCGAGATCCCAAGGTTGAGAACCCCTAATCTAGACTAACACGAATACATGTGTGCCATTGGAAATATTTGATTAATTGTTTTGGATTAGCACAACCTTAATAGAGCTTAGTGCACTATAGTCCAATAAGTGTTGTGGACCAGTTGAGGGATGTAAAGGTTATATGGGAGAAGGTTTCTATGCTGCCCTTTACAAAAAAAAGTTAAAACAAGAAGAAAAAAACTAAAATAAACAAACAAAAGCTTGTACAAAGTGTAATAGTATTAATTAGTTTGGATCAGTCATGTAATCGAAAAGATTTAGAACAACAATGAATCTGTGCCATTAGAAAGATTTTACCATTTTTTGCATGTTTAGCGCTGTTTCATGATCTAACTTTCTGAATACGCCATCACCCTAACACTTATCTGGAACAGTCGGGAAAAGATTTCACCAAGACTGATTGTGAGTTAATAGTACAAAAACACGGGTGACTACTTAGTAAGTGGAATATCAACATGCGAAATATTTAACACATTTATGCAAACGGTTTTAAAGTTTTTGTCAAAACGATTTTGCTTTTTTTTTTTACAATTGTATTACTAAATCAAACATTTCTATCATACTTATTACCTATATTTGCAATAAAACTGTTTGCTTTTTTTTTTAAAGAACAAATATGAAGTATTCATATAAGCGGAACATAAAATAAAATAATAAGTAGTATTTCATCTTATGCACGTAACACTTCTAATATATTAGGCCATTACATATAGCAAATAGAAATTAGTGAAAATTTCAATTTGTTGAGGCTTTGAATGAGAGATTGGCAGTTTACATTACAATTAAATCAATTATACCAACAGCATCAAATAGGTAAGGTTCACATTTAGCTTCAGACTCACCTATACCAATCCCTTAGGTTTTTTTTTTCACCATTGGGGCACCACACAAGATCTGTCAACCGTCTTTCTCCATTCCTCTCTGTCCTTTAATATTATAGCTTATATGTTACATACGGCCTTCATCTCTTACGCTCTACTGACATTCACGAGTTAATATAGGCCTGCAGTTTTATTAGAGACTTAAAAATGGCTTTCAAAATCGTTGGTTTTCTTAGATAATTCAGGCCACCCGTAACATACAAGAAGATACTATAGAAGAATGAAGACTCTAAGAATTCGCCCTTGTAATGAAATAAGAAATTCACATTTTTAATTGGGCATGTATTTGTTTCGTTTTTTTTTTCCAGATCTTACGATTGAGAAAATACCTAGATCTACCGGGACATTATCAGGAACCAAATCAGGAGCTGTAAGTGATGATGAGAACAGCTCCAGTACTTTGGATGTTGGGGCTATTAATGGAATAGCAAGCCTCGTAGTTGTAGTTTTTTTAGCTCTTGTTGTCATTTTTATACTGTATAAGAAGCGAAGATTATTATTGTGCTTGTTGCCGTGACTCTTTACTGTAATAATTATTACATGAAATGACTAGGCCTAATCAGTGGCGTCACTTGGGTGGGTGTCACCTTGTTAGTTTCAGAGCTATCTTGATACATACGTGTATTTTACAAATTTCAGATAAATGATGTGTTTATTATATTTCTTTCAGTTTTTCTCTTTTGTGTGTGTGTTAATTCGAGGTACTACAAATTAAATTACGCATATTCATTTTCTACACTTGTGTTATTTTATTTCTGTTAAAAACTCAAACATACATTATGGTGTCAATGGTATACAATAATTACACATTACTTCAAAAATCATGTCTACCGTACCCCCATCATTCCTGTAGCCACGATGACATTCCGGAAGTACACCTGAGATGAACTCCTATTGAAAAATCAGAGCAGGAAGGACTAATCCTCCCGTAGTGCTCTGGCAAGAAACTTAGCCGTCCGGCATAGTGCCTCATAGCTACTATAGAGTTCGAGTGACTGCAATGACAGGTCCGCCCTTAGCTCGTGGAGCTGGGGACACTCGTACAAGACATGCGCCACTGTTTCAGCGCTATCTCCACAGTGGCGGCATCGGAAGTCAAAGTTCGTGCGGAACCGGGCAAAATATGCCCCTATAGGACAGTGTTCCGTTCTGCATTGTGCAATAATCGATTGCTCTGACCTCTTCAGTCGCCACCATGGATCGTCGCGATCTGGGTGACGCATGTGCTGCCAGACACCACGTGCTCTGTCGGATTCCTCCCAGGACTTTAACCACTTCTCATTAATGAGTGCTCGGATTTGTGCCGTTGCTTGTAAGTACGTGCTTGGTGCTTCGAGGTGTGTGGCTGCCTTTGCACCCTCCCTTGCGAGGGCGTCTGCCGTTTCATTTCCCCTCACGCCGCAATGTGAGGGCGCCCACTGCATGAAAACGACAGCTCCAATAGCTCGGCGGATGTTATCTGCGGCGCCGACTGCCTCTTCTATTACGGGCGACCCTCCCCCGCCACGACCCATAGCTTGGAGACTGGAGCGAGAGTCGGTGACCAGCACCACCGTAGTGGCGCTAGTCTCGTGTTGGAGCATTCGGGCCCTAATGGCCTCGAACGCTCTAGTTATCCCTGTTAATTCGGCATCCATGGAGCATGCGGCGTAGCCTCATGGACCAGAGAGCCTGTCTTGTTCAGTCCGGTCGGGGTATACTATAAGGGCCCCATACCCCGATCTATCGGGGTCCCTCATTACCGACCCATCGGTGTAGCAGAAAATGGCATCCGATGGGTAGGACTTTATTGTTATAGATGCCAAATTTTGTAGAATTGCTGGTGTTAATCGCCTCTTGGTGGCTCCCTCTTGCCCTAAAAGGGACAGGTTTATATGTGGGGCCGGCATTCTCCTCCACGGGGGGCACGTACTTATTCTCCTAATAGGTATTCTGTCAGTGGAGAGTCCAGCTGTTTTAGACAAATTGACCGCTATGTGGAGGAACGATCGCATTTTAATGCGGTTCCTCTCTCCCCACTGACGCACTAATATAGAGGTGGGTAGCCTAGAGTCGCTCCTTTTATAGCGCTCGTAGGCCATGAGGACTGCCCTCTCCCTCCTAAGATATAGGGGTGCCACGTTTGTAAATATTTCAGCAGCGTTTGTTGGGCTTGTCCTAAAGGTGCCACTAATGAACCTTAGAGCCTGTGCTTGTACTCGGTCGAGTGATTCGAGGGCAGTTTTGCTAGCATATGCTTGAACTGTATAGCTGTATTCAATTTGTGATCTAACTGCCCCTAAGTACAATGTGCGTAGCGTGTCAGCTTTGGCACCCCACTTTGTACTGGCCAGCTTTCTTAATAGCGCTAACTTCTCCGAGGCTTTTCTTTCAACATCCTGGACGTGCTGGAGCATTGACAGTTTTCTATCCAGGGTGACCCCTAGATACTTTGGCGTATTTTCACGCTGGAGTCGCAGCCCACCGAGTTGAAGCTCGAATGGAGCCTTAAGAATGTCGATCCCTAGGCTGAACAGGGACCAGGTCGTTTCGGCAACGTTTATCTGAATCTGCCATTTGTCGCAGTACGAGGAGATGGTATGGAGGTCTGATTGAAGTGCCGCCTGAATTTGGTTGGCTTTCTTCCCGGTTGACCAGAGGACAATATCATCAGCATATAGCAGTTTTGTTGACCGCAGTGAGCTGGGCAAATCGTTCTGAAAGGCCATGAAAAGTGTACAGGACAGGGCGGAGCCCTGAGGCAGGCCATTAAGTTGTTGTTTTGGCTTGCGAAGGGAGTGCTGGTATTTTGTAGGTGTGCTCCTCCCAGACTGAAAGGATTGTGTCCAATTGTATATCTTGCCCCGCACACCCATGGCCCTTAACTTTAGATAGAGGCCTTGCTTCCACACACGGTCGTAAGCCTGTTTTAGGTCTATGAATACTGCGTATGTGCTCTCGGCCCTCTGGAACCCATCGGCCACTTCCTGTGCGAATGTTGTGAATTGGTCGATCGGGCTCAAGCCTGCCCTAAAGCCGGCCAGCTCTGGCGCCAGGATACCGGCACTCTCAAAGGACCAAACTAGTCGCTGTTTATTGCTGTACAAGTAAATGATGAAATCGGAAAAATTCCAGAAACGGTAATCAAATCGGAGCACGACTTGCACTCAACAAAATTATTAAACACACCAACAAAAAAAATTATAATTTCTTATCTTATTCATTATTAGACGTAGAGGAAGCTATCAAAAAACTAACAAGAGACCGGTAGAGAATGGCGTGTTTTTGCTAAGGCCCTATGTTCCATAAGGAACGCAAAGAAAAGATAATGATGATGATGACCTTATTCATTCTAAACAAGTTACACAAAACTAAAAACTTAAAATATCTAGGTGTAATCAAAAATGAAATGATGCCATGAAACGCCTAAGTCAATTTAATTATTTAAATATCAAACAAATCATTAAGATCAATTACAAGATTTTTTTACTAATCAAACAAGAACGTCAAAGTAGGAGGTTATATTTACTCTTTCTCTCCTAACCGACGATACAAACGCTGATTCCATCAGAATGTGGTAAATAATTACGGAGTGAAAGAGTTAACCATGGTTAGGCCAATATTAACAGATGCGTCCTCTGCTTGGGGCCCCTCAACATAAACATAAACATAAAGAAACTAGATGGACGCAAAATAGAGCACTGAGATTTATAACTAACGAATATTCATATTTTATTATAGTTACACCATTAGTATAATCACTAAATTTACAGAAATTTCTGAACATATGTTTAAAATAAAAGTAGTATCAATACATAAAACAATGAACCATAATTAAAAATTATAAAGACAAGACCTAAAACTAAAATACTCAGAAAGACACGAACAGAAAGACACATTTGTTATTCCACACGCTAGGAAAAAATGTGTACAAGTGCATCGTCTTCCCAAGTGTCTTTGGAACATGAAATGGGGGTTGCCTGAATCAGCCAGGAAACCAACGACTTTGCAGAATTTAAGTCACTGATTAACATGATTGACTAGATTGACATATGGATATGTATAGGAAGTAATTATCTTCTCTTTTTTGACGTCTGTTATTTAACTTGCGTGCGCAAAGCTCCCAAGTAAGACAAGAAACTTTATTTTTATTTCTTTAATTTTTGCGTTTTAAGGGGCGCTAATCATAAAAATAGCAGTGACGATGTCAACACAAAATTATTCCCCTTCTGCAAAGGTGCTGCATGAATGATATATAAGAAGTATATGTACGCTTACGGATTTAAGGAGGGTCGCTGGGGGTATAAAAATAAACTCAACAATAAACGTTTATTAAAATTATCAAATATTCAAGAATATGTACAGGAAATTAGAGAATAAGTATGTTAAATGTTTGATATTATTCATGTTATATGAATATTTCAATACTTACAAATACCACTTCGATGTCACTGTTACAGACCACTGTCAGTTCTTGAAGTGAAGAAATTTCAAATACATTGTTACTAAAGCAAAACGTACGTTTTATTGTTAAAATGAGATGGCTCTATTTGAAATGTATACTGTTGTATACTATATACTGTTTACTTTATATAATTGTTATACATAATGAAGCTTGTCTTCAAGTCCGAAGGGTGGATAGGATACAGTATATCAATTGGATTAGCAGACCTAGCTGTTACCTACATATTTCGAAACATTCAGCATTGACAAAACCATTGTCTGTCTCGGGGTCTGTTCGTTTCGCCGCTTTCAAGAGTGTCAGAGGGAGGTATGGCAAGAATGAATGTTAGTTTGATATTTTGATATAATTGTTATATCCCCTTGTTATGAATGCAAAGTGTTGCACGTGTTGTAAACTGAGTGATTAAGTCTTCGTTGAATGTGCGAGAGAGTGTGTTAGTCAGTAAGGTCTTGCTCCCGGTCCAGGAAGGTTGGATAGTCTCTTCCTGGACTGGTATGTATTTATATATTTATACGTTGATGGACTGATATTTATGCATTTATATATTTATAAGTTGATGGACTGGTTTTTATGTATTTATATATTTATAAGTTGATGGAGTGGTATTTATGCATTTATATATTGATAAGTTAATGGACTGGTATTTATGCATTTATTTATTTATACGTTGATGGACTGGTATTTATGCATTTATATATTGATAAGTTGATGGACTGGAATTTAGGCATTTATATATTGATAAGTTGATGGACTGGTATTTATGCATTTCTATATAGATAAGTTGATGGACTGGTATTTATGCATTTATATATTGATAAGTTGATGGACTGGTATTTACGCATTTATATATTGATAAGTTGATGGACTGGTATTTAAGCATTTATATATTGATAAGTTGATGGACTGGTATTTATGTATTTATATATTGAGAAGTTGATGGACTGGTATTTATGCATTTATATATTGATAAGTTTATGGACTGGTATTTATGCATTTATATATTGAGAAGTTGATGGACTGGTATTTATGCATTTATATATTGAGAAGTTGATGGACTGGTATTTAAGCATTTATATATTGATAAGTTGATGGACTGGTATTTATGCATTTATATATTGATAAGTTGATGGACTGGTATTTATGCATTTATATATTGATAAGTTGATGGACTGGTATTTATGCATTTATATATTGATAAGTTTATGGACTATTATTTATGCATTTATATATTGATAAGTTGATGGACTGGTATTTATGCATTTATATATTGATAAGTTGATGGACTGGTATTTAAGCATTTATATATTGATAAGTTGATGGACTGGTATTTATGCATTTATATATTGATAAGTTGATGGACTGGTATTTATGCATTTATATATTGATACGTTTATGGACTGGTATTTATGCACTTATATATTGAGAAGTTGATGGACTGGTATTTATGCATTTATATATTGAGAAGTTTATGGACTGGTATTTAAGCATTTATATATTGATAAGTTAATGGACTGGTATTTATGCATTTCTATATTGATAAGTTGATGGACTGGTATTTATGCATTTATATATTGATAAGTTGATGGACTGGTATTTATGCATTTATATATTGATAAGTTTATGGACTATTATTTATGCATTTATATATTGATAAGTTGATGGACTGGTATTTATGCATTTATATATTGATAAGTTGATGGACTGGTATTTATGCATTTCTATATTGATAAGTTGATGGACTGGTATTTATGCATTTCTATATTGATAAGTTGATGGACTGGTATTTATGCATTTCTATATTGATAAGTTGATGGACTGGTATTTATGAATTTCTATATTGATAAGTTGATGGACTGGTATTTATGCATTTATATATTAATAAGTTGATGGACTGGTATTTATGCATTTATATATTGATAAGTTGATGGACTGGTATTTATGCATTTATATATTAATAAGTTGATGGACTGGTATTTATGCATTTATATATTTATACGTTGATGGACGTGTATTTATGCATTTATATATTTATAAGTTGATGCACTGGTGTTTTGTGTATTACTATTTCATAAGAGTGATATAATTGTGTGCTTTATTAAGTATTAAAGTATTATCGATATTCATGAATATAAGGAGTTAGAGTTGATGTTTATTAAGTGTTCGTATTGAGTTAAGCAAATATTGATGAATTATATTTGAGTAACCAAGAAAGTATCAAGCAAGTATTTTTTAATATTCAAGAAACCCCTAGTGAGCCACAGGAGCCAAGACAACAAGAGCCAAGGATATAAGTTGAACCCTGACAAAGACCATTTTGCCTAAGATTTTCTTTTGGTCTTAGATGTGTTTCCCACGTGTAATCTAGGATATCTCAAGCTGTTAGATTGACTCAGTCCTCCAGGGGCTCTTTTCTATGTCAGGGGAATCATGTAATCAACACAACATCAAAACCAAATCAACTCACAATCAACACATTATCAACAAGCGTGGCCGAGAGACTAACTTGGCTTGGCTACCTAGAAGGGGGTCCGAGGTTCGACATCCGACTCGGGCAGAGCCTAAAGGCAGCACGGAAAACCAACTCCTAGATACCCCCCCCCCACTGGACCACAAATGAGATTGGACCAAAAGCGCTCTGAGCATCCGTAAATATTAACCGTACAAACACCAGTCCAAAAAACAAATTTCCAACCTTCCTGGACCGGTAACAAGACCCTACTGACTCCCACTCTCTCACATTCAAGGAAAACTAAATAATTCAGTTCATAACGCTTGCAGACTGTTCGAATTCATAAACTGGGCCTGGGAGTACATAAACAAAGGGATATAACTATCATACCAAACTATAAACATAGAAGTAAAATATTCACTCTCACCATACCTGTCCTGGACAGTATATATTACAATTATAACATAAAAATATATAAATAAACATATATGCACATATGTACATAGAAATCTTCAAATTCAAAATCTAATACATTTAAAGGAGTTCATTACACTATGAAAGGTCTTTACTTTAACAATATCACAAACACATAATTACAAGGTCTGCCTTGAGCACTAATTATGTTCTAGACCTCTGCGTTGTCCTCTCAGAGTTACCTTCCTTCTCAGTCTAGTCTCTAGCAGTGCACGAGCCAAAACGAACCTTCTGCACTAACTTGTATGGCGGTTTGCAAACCAGGGTTATAACAATTTTTATTTGAAATGTAATTACACATTTTAATGTAATTCAATGTATATATTTTGGTAAGTAAAGAATCCCTATCAGACCTTGCGATCTATGGGGCACATGATGTTAAGATAATCTGTTTCAATGGCCAACGGTCAACGAGCTGGGTGATTCACCATAGTTCATATGAACTAGTGATTCACCATAGTTCATATCAACTAGTGGTTCACTATAGTTCATATCAACTAGTGGTTCACCATAGTTCATATCAACTAGTGGTTCACCGTAGTTCATATCAACTAGTGATTCACCATAGTTCATGTGAACTAGTGGTTCACCATTGTTCATATCAACTAGTGATTCACCATAGTTCATATCAACTAGTGGTTCACCATAGTTCATATCAACTAGTGGTTCACCATAGTTCATATAAACTAGTGGTTCATCATAGTTCATATTAACTAGTGGTTCACCATTGTTCATATCAACTAGTGATTCACCATAGTTCATATCAACTAGTGGTTCACCATAGTTCATATGAACTAGTGGTTCACCATTGTTCATATCAACTAGTGATTCACCATAGTTCATATCAACTAGTGGTTCACCATAGTTCACATCAACTAGTGGTTCACCATAGTTCATATAAACTAGTGGTTCATCATAGTTCATATCAACTAGTGGTTCACCATAGTTCATATCAACTAGTGGTTCACCATAGTTCATATAAACTAGTGGTTCATCATAGTTCATATCAACTAGTGATTCACCATAGTTCATATCAACTAGTGATTGTCACAGCCTGGTTTTGTTATTGGCGTGATGACGCGAATGTCTCTGTGTTGTAGATACCTCTACAATGTTCTTTGCTGATAACTAATTACTTCCACTCGCGCACTAGATTTGCTAGTGCGTGAGAACATTAACATGCTGAACTCTTTGACCACAATATTTATAATAATTAATAGACTCACTTGTAGCAGACATGGTTTTTATTACACACAAATAATAATTTATAAAGATATTGGCGACTTCAGCCATCACAAAATACATCCAAGAAAATTAGTCCTAAATACAAATCAATTTAATGACACTCTACTTGTACATTAATATCCAAAACACTCCTCTCCTTACGAGAGTCCAAAATCAACTGACTTGTCCACCTCGTGGTCAGCTTCCGACCAAAAAACAAAATCTCGTGCGAATCATGCACGGAATGGTTCAGTGATTACTAGTCACAAAATATTACAGGGGTTCTAAAACTGACGTGACATACGCCCCTTCCCCTAGAAAAGATTTTTGAAAAAAATCTTTTACAAAAGCACATATGATAGTAATGTTCTATATATATGACCAATAGCTTAATCACTCATGTCAAGCTGATCTAATTAATCACCTCAATACTGCTTGCTCAATTATACATAAATATTAATGTTATGTCATTCATTCTAACTATGAATGGTTCCATATACTAATTAACAAATGCATTGTTCAACTTTCAAAATGTTTGCTTAGAAAAATATACATTATTATGATTACATCTACTGTACAAGTATGTTATTGAAAAAATATCAATACAATTTGAGACTTTATTCTCCTGAAGTAAAGTTACATTATATTGAAATGTTTTGCATGAGCATGTTTAATTGCTATGTGCTCCTCCTGTTAACATACATTGACATCTCAATTATAAGAGAAGAAAAAAATAAAATTTTAAAGTCATTTTACATCAAATTATTTCTATGATATAACACAACCAATTTGTATCATTTGACACACTAAGTGAATTTATTGAAAAAGTTTCCAAAAATTTACATACATCTATACAAGTATATTTGTGTTCAGTATTACTTTAAGTTCTGTCATCATTATACAAGGATACCGTGACATTGTCTATAATTGCTATTGCTAGCACACATACGTGGTATTTAAAGTAGAATAGCATAAAAATGATAACATTCAAATGTGTACCACTTGGAAAAAAAAAATCAAGAATATTTACATTTGTGAGTTTTCAAAAAAAAATTTAGGTCAACAGTTCAAGTAGTTTACTGTTGTTTACAATGTGTTTGTTTACATTACTGTGTTTACTAACCATATAAATTATTAGCACATCTAGTTATTGTGATATTCTATGTTATTGACAAATTGTGATAAATAAATATGTAATGCACAGTTAATAAAAAATGATAGTACAATAGCATCAATGAAAGAGAAAAAATAAAAAATGTCATCATGACCCAATAAAATGATGCAAGTGTAACAAAAATATGTCATGACCTAGTTACATGATAACTAGAAAAAAATGTCAGCTTGACCTGATTAAAAATGTCAAGTTGTTTCTAATTGTATTATGAAGTTAAATATTTTCATAGCTTACAGTAATATATCTTCCTCTAAATAACTTGTTATTGAATGCTTTAATAATTCTATAACTATCTTCTACTATGTTTAAGTGTACAAATGCAATTTTATTTGATCTATCCTGAGTTCTTATATCTACCCATTTAACATGTGCTACATTGCTAAATTCTCCCATGATAGTTTGCCATCTAGTGTATCCTGATAAATTTTCTACTCTAATTATGTTGTCAGCATTACTTGAAATGTTTCTAGTGGGACTTGTATATTGTGCAACAGATAGTTCACAAATTTCACCCATCCTTGCTACCCATTCCATAATTTCTTCTTTACTTATATCATTTACACCATTAACATTACCAATGATTAAATCTTGGGCTGGTGTATCTAAAATAATAACATCTACTTCTCCAATTATCCATGGGGTATCTAAGTGTACTCTGGCTGTATCACAAATATCAAATTTCTTTTGATTGGCATATGTAAGTTTGATCTTTTCTGGTAGTTTTTGATTTGGTTTTACTAGTTTTGAATGTATTAAAATGGCACTGCTTCCTGTATCTCTGATGGCTTCTATTTTAATTCCATTTACATATGAGGGGTATAGGTTTAAGTTTGGCTTATTGTACTGCATGTAGGCTGTTAATTCTTCTCTATTGCCCTGACTATTACTATTGTTATTATTTGGACTGTGATTGCCTCTATCATTTCTATGTCTGTTTTGCTGGTTAGTATTGTAATTCGACTGATGGTTGTATGTGTCCCTCCTTGATTGTCTGTTAGTATTATAATTATTGTAATAGAAGTTGTTATTTCTAAGGCTCCTTCTTTCTCTAGGGCTTGCACTCTGGTTTGATCTGTAGTTTGTATATTGGTTATTATTGTTCCTAGGATTGTTATAATTATTTTGATTGTAGTTACTAGGGTTATGGTAATTAGTGTAATTTCTATATCTAAAGTTGCTAGTATTAGTTTGTCGGCATTGGCTTTTAACATGGCCCTTCTTGCCACAATTAAAGCAAGTCTTAGAGTTAGAAAATTTAAATCTATCATTAGTATTACTGTTTGATGTACTGACTGTTGCGGCTAGTTGATGTAGGTCTCTTTTATCCATGGTATGACCAGGATGGCTATCTTTAAAAAGGTTTAAATTAGTAATGAGATCAGTTTCTGTTTTTACTTTCTTTTCTTTAAGAAAAGTGAACACTAAATCTGTTACATTGGATAGTAAGTACATTGTCAATTAGGATCATGTCTAAAATTTGAATAGGATCTTTTATGTCACACTTAGCTAGTTCTAACCACTTAAGCATATTTGCCTTCATGTCAAATATAATTCTATTGAAGTCTCCATCTTTATTTAGTTTAATTTTTTTTAAGAGTTTTCTGTAATAGACTTCACTTTTTCCAAAATGTTCCAAAAGTCTAGTTTTAACAGCAAGGTAGCCTTTTTTTTGTTCAGTTGTAAATGTGCTTATTATGTTTAGGGGTTCTCCTGATAAATTAGCCAGGAGATGTTTTGCCATATCCTCATTATTTAAGTTGTAAATGGATGAAATATGTTCAAACTGAACTAGGTAATTTTGTAATGTCTCCTCCTTAATATTAAATTTATGAAATTTGGAGATAAATGGTTTGTTAGTAGTTTGCTGGGTAATAATGTTGGGATTAATTTTGGCTGCTTCTAATTTAGCTAACTCTACTTTGTCCTGACTTTCTTTTTGTTTTGTCTCTAGTTCTTTTAGTTCTTTTTGATGAGCTTCTTTCCGCAGCTCTTTCTTCCCTATCTTTATCTTTTTCAGCCCTATCTCTTTCCTCTTTTTTTTCTTGTTCTGCCTTTGCTAATTCCCTTGCTATAAATTGTCTCTTTTTATCCCCTTCTAGTTCCATTACTTTTACAAGTTCTAGAATTTTATCATATGATGCCATGGTTATTGTCAATGTATTAATTTATTTTTAATGAGTAGTTAAAAAAATAAATCAATCAAAATATATAGTTACAAAAAAATGAGATGTGTTACAAATATTACACTGGGAGAATGTGTGTTATATTTTTACAAAAAAATTTTTTTAAGATTAATGAATTTTCTTAATAGTTATATATTCAAATAATTATATGTATCAAATCAATTATATTCACAAATGCAATAGCTCAAATATTTCTCAATATGAAGCATGTATGGCTATTGTTTATGCCAGTTATAATAGAAAAAAAATTAAATTAAAAAGAAGCAAAAATATATGTACAATGTATAAAAAAACAAACACAGAAACAATATGAATGACGACACAGTCTGCTATAAAAAGAAATCAATAAAAAGAAGAAATAGGACAGGAGAATTACAGATATGTAGATACAAAGATTTACACAAACAACAATATAAATACAAACAGAATACTTTGACAAAATACACAAACAAGACTAAAACAGCTAATAAATAATTCCCAATATGATCTAGTACCTCCCTACCAACAAGGATGACCTCAAACGCGTTGGGTCTTATTGAAGGTAAAAGAACAGATAGGATATTCCCTAATAGATCCTATTATTATGATACATCATAAAATAGTCCCTCTCCAGCCACCCTTCATATCAACTAGTGGTTCACGATAGTTCATATAAAGTATCAGACAAAATTAAATTGACAAGCTATATAGTTCTGGAAGAGGTCAGTCGTCAGTGAAGATTGGGATACTGGAATGACATGGGAGCAGATGAAGAAATCTGCTCAGAACCGAGTTCGGTGGAGAGGTGTGGTTGCGGCCCTATGCTCCCATGGAAGATTAAGAGATACGAGAGCTATATAGTTCTAATTAAGATCTGTAGTTTTATACCAATAGAGTATTAATAATCTCTCATGTGAAATAAACATTTTATTAAATGTTAAATAAGATTATCACGCAGTTCGTCAGTACTTGAAACATTTTGCGAGTTGTCTTTCTTCTTTAATGGTGCATAGTTTGGGTTCTTGAGTATATTCGTAAACTTCTTAAGCTGCTTCCGCATGATTGCATTTGCATTAGCGAGAATTGTAAAAACACGAGGATCATCATTCAGGCAGAATATCTGCCATCCACAAAAGATAAAGGCAAGGACGATAACTGTAATAGTTGCTACCATTATCCCTAATATAAAGAAGAGTGGATGCACTTGACTGGCTTGGAAGTACCAGTATTCTGAGAGATCTATCGTCCTCTCTCTTCTTGAGCACTCTGTGAGGTTGTGCTGGCTTACGTTGATGAGGGAATCAACTGGACATGGGCTGCATACAACTGTGTCATTCACAATCTCGACAAAGTGATCGATTCCACAAAGTGTTGAGTTAGTTCCTTCGTCAAGCGATTTAGCATTTAAAGGCGCTAGAGCTGCATTGATAACAATTATTGTTGTAAAAATAATAATCATTTTGGCCAATTATCTCAATTATTGCCGTAGGATGACATAATCTGATGACTGTAAAGACAGAGATAGTGCATGATCAAATGTAATGTCAAAGTAATATCGTCTGCTAGTCTACCAATTTTGACGATTGTTCTTTTCATTTTAACAAATTGTCTAAAAAAAAATATTTTTTTAATTTGTTGCGTTGTTAAACCAATTTCTTGAAGATGAGTTTACAGTTGCAGTGTGGAAGACATTTAGACACCTGATGAAAAGACCAAAGACAAAACATATTAACATACACATTTTCAAATTAATTTGTCTGTAAGAGATATTAGATACATCAAATTAATGATGAATGTATATATATAAATATATATATATATATATAATATATATTTATATATATATTTATGTCACAGGTGGGTCTCCTCTCTCTCTTAATGTAACAAGTCAACTTCATATCCTGATTTTTAAAACCTCGTCTTGTGATGTAGTATACAATCATAACAATAAGCAACAAATAACAATGCTAACTTTATTTTAGTTAAGATGTGGTGAGTGTTATTTTTAAGGCATAAACATACACATTACATAACAGCTATTGATATTTTATATTTATTTTATGTCAGAAACTAATAAGTTGTGCTAAACTTTTTTTAAAAATTACTTTCACACCAGAGCCGGCTTTCGGTAATTGAAGGCCCTAGCCGAAGTTAAAAAGGTGGCCCTAATAATAAACAATGAATGAAAACGCTTCCTGTATCTCTACCTACATCAACAAATAAGTTAAGTGTATGTTGCGTCCAGAGAACGTATCTACTTTATGGACGATCCATGATCACCAGGCTAGAAATAACGTTTTGACATTTCACTAAACTAAGTATCAATGGTTTTTGAACATATGCAGTCTAACAAGTAGACCTTTACATTCGTGTGTACACCTTAAATCACAGTAACAGATTGTAGAGACCTGGGGGCTAGACTATTAAACATAGAGCAATAGAGTTCTGCCACACTTGAGAATCGATCCATGTTTCGCAAATTTTTTTTCTTTGAAAAACATTTTTCTTTTGAGTCTTGTGCGAGGTTGCCACCAATCCAATGCCTTGTGTGCCTAGTTTGTCTATGCCCAAGGCATGCCCTGTTCACACCTCTAACACAAGTGTATCTTATGAAGTAAGGGAGCTCTGCGAAGCCCTACATCGAAAATTGTTATTAAGTCAAACTTATTAATGAGACGTCCCATCAAATAATAAGATAATTTTCTCCTTCGCGTAACCGTGTATGCAGTCGTGTATGTTAAAGTGCAGACTTAAAATCTGCTACGTCATTGGTTTTTCCAACTTTATGGAGTCACAAACGAAAGTTTAGTAACAGTGTTACAACATCGATTGGACTCCACGATGACCTGCTAACAATTTTTTTTTAAAAGGCTAAGTAAGACTCTATGACCATATTACAAAGACTTTCCTTCAAGGAACAGTACCAATGAAAAAGATGAAGAGGCAGACAGAGAAAGCGATGGGAAGCCAAGCCAACATAAAAATTTGGACAGGGCTGTCATTGAAAGAGATTCTTTCAAAATAAAGACTCTATATGACAATGGAAATATTGCATATTTTACTATAATTATAATAAACAAGATTACAAAGACAGTTTGTGTGGAAACACAAACTCAAAATCGGCCCCCGAAGTGGTCCACCCAGGCAAGCTTCAATATTTTCAGAAAGAACATCCAAATGAAATTATATCAAAGACAAATGAGAGATAAGAATGGAGAAAGAAGGTTGACAGAACTTGTGTAGTCCCCCAACGGTACAGCAGATCAAAGGATAGGTGCAAGTGAATGCAAAGTTAGATGTGAACCTGGCCTAACTAGTTCCCCTTTCAGACCTTGTGGTCTATAGGGCAGATGATGTAAAGTTCACCTGTTTTTGTGGCCTACGGTTAACGAGGGTGTCATGTAGCCAGCACAACGATCAACCGCCTTTACTTTTCCCCAACTAATATCAGGTACCCATTGGAGCTGGGTGGACTCAGAGGCGCCCAAGGATTCCGAAGTTGAAAATCCCAGTCCTCACCAGGATTCGAACCCGGGGCCCTTGGTACAGAAGCCAAGCTTAACCGCTCAGCTACCGCGCCTCTCCTGGCCTAAGTGAAGTCTTATAATTGATATCATTGTTTTGTAAAAGCTCAATCTCTTATTCGAATGCTTACCATGAACAGCCGCCACCAAATAAATGATACAAAAATGAAATTTACAAGATTACTATTCGTTTTAATTTAGGTCTAACGTATAATGCATACTAATTAGCTTTTTCTCTTTAAAAAACTGCTTGCATAACTGATTTTAAAATTAGATTTTTCGCTTTCAGAAAAAAAAAGTAGCTGTTGCTTCAGAACTTTGAATGGTCTAAAATATTGTGATGTCGGATTTTCAATATCTTTTCTAGTTTACGAGATGTAAACGGGACGGACGGACAGACATTTCGCACAAAACTAATAGCGTCTTTTCCCCTTTCGGGGGCCGCTAAAAAGTACAATGTCTTCTACATGACCCAATCAAACAGGGCCGTGACCTGAATATTTTGTTACATCTAGTGCAGATAAATACGTTGTCTACTGCAGTCTTAGAAATACAAAAATACAAAAGATGGCCAATATATTTTTCTAAAAATATGTAATTTTCTGGACCAAAGAGAATAATTTGACTTACCAGTTGATGATAAATGATAAATCTATGATAAACATGAACCAAAGTCTCTGGTAAATAATCTGTAAAATTTTACTATTTCCTTTACTTTAAAAGTGTTTTTTTTACAAACTTAATTGAAGATTTCTTTTTTAAAAATGTGGCGGGAATTTCCGTTAAAGATTTGTAGTTCTTTCTATTCAAACTTTAACGGATATTATGAGAAACATACGACATAGAGTTATATTTTTTTGAATGCTAAGCATAGTACGTATCATATTTTAAAATGTCTATTTTTTGTCTTCACAATAGTGCTGTCGTCATTTAGAATTAAATACTTAGAAATGTGTTTTTCTTGGCTCAGACATCTGGGAAATAGTCCAAATAAGAAAAAGAAGAAGAAAAAATCTTGAAACGCAGATATGATCTAGAGACGGGGAGAGAGAGAGAGAGAGAGAGAGAGGAGAGAAAGAGAGCGTGAGAGAAGACAGAGAAAGAGAGTAAGAGAAGAAAGAGGGAAGGAAAACAAGAGAGAGGGAGAAAAAAAGACACAGAGAAAGGGATTGAGAAAGTAAGAGAAAGTAGAGAGAAAGAAGAGGAGAGAGAGAGAGACAGATTGAGCGGGAGAGAGAGAGAGATTGAGCGGGAGAGAGAGACAGATTGAGCGGGAGAGGGAGACAGATTGAGCGGGAGAGAGAGACAGATTGAGCGGGAGAGAGAGACAGATTGAGCGGGAGAGAGAGACAGATTGAGCGGGAGAGAGAGACAGATTGAGCGGGAGAGAGAGACAGATTGAGCGGGAGAGAGAGACAGATTGAGCGGGAGAGAGAGACAGATTGAGCGGGAGAGAGAGACAGATTGAGCGGGAGAGAGAGACAGATTGAGCGGGAGAGAGAGACAGATTGAGCGGGAGAGAGAGACAGATTGAGCGGGAGAGAGAGACAGATTGAGCGGGAGAGAGAAAGAGAGAGAGAGAGAGAAAGAAATATTATGGAACTGAAAAAGTGGAAGAAACTTACCATAAATATGTGACACTTAATGTGACATAACATTGAAAGCGTTATGGCTGTCTGATAAATGGGTTGGGTTGGAATCCTGGCTAAATCTGAAATTTTTATGTCTTGATTTTATGCATCTCTGAGTCAATTCGAATCCATTTGATACTTGAGATTAGTTGAGGAAAAATAAAGGCGGTTGGTCGCTGTGCTGGGCACGTGTCACCCTCGTTAACAGAGGTCAACAGAATCATTTAACCTTTACATTTTCTGCATAATAGATCGTAAGGTCATACACAGACGATTTTGCTTTAAGTATTCTTCCAACCTTTAATTTAAAAAATTGACATTCTCCTCTTCCCCCCCCCCCCACACACATCTCCAAGTTGAAACCGAGAAACACTTTCATAGGTTCTAAAAAATCTGCTTTCTTAGCCAGTCATTAAGCAGTAAAGTTGCTACAAAAAGGTATCACAAAGACATCATACATGAAATTGTTAGAAGCAGGATTAATACAGCTATTGGACCCCCCCCCCCCCCCAAGAAGACCTGCTAACTACTGTCCGAAAACTTAGGAAAAGAACAGACAGACAAAGCGGTTGGGACACAATAAGAAAGGACAGGGCCTGCTATTGAAAGATAGGTACAAGACATAGAGGAATGGAGGATGATTTTGTATGGTGCCCAAACGGTTCAACAAACTAATGGATTGGTGAAGGTGAGTCCAAATAGTGGCATCTATATCGACAGCCAGGCAGTAAACAATACCTATCACTTGAAGCAAACATTGGATTTCTTGCAATATTGCGATAGATGACTGCTTGCTCGTGTAGTACGCACTGGACAGTCGCTCGGTGGTCTCGGAGGTCCCGGGTTCGAGCCCTGTCCGCTGCCATCCTCATTCGCCCTTCGGGAGTATAGGGCTAGGATGTAATTATCTTCTAATCTGAAGGAACATCAGGAACATACAAAACATTCTACTGTATTTCTGCTATTCGTTAGGTATGGCAATTGTCTGCCATACTCCTTTCACACCAAATAATACTCACGCTCCTATAGTTTAAGAAAACTTTTTATGAAAAAAAAAAAAATCTATTTTTAGAATGTTCGCTATTATTTGTATTTAGTAATTCTAAAAAAAAAAAAAATTCTTTTTTTTCATGTGGGGAGATATCATTTAAAGAAGCTAGGCCTATTATCTAAAAACCCAAGTTTACTAGATATATGTAAGATTGAAGGTTTGCTAGGCACTCTTATTTTTTTTTTGGGGGGGGCTTATGCTTAGTTTTTTGCTTGCATGCCTCTGTTTTGGTTACTCCGGCCTAATACTAATTTGGTAGAAAATATAACGTTGATAGTAATTTTCCAGTTACAATTTCCAATTACTATCATGGAGATTATTTGTTTTTTCATTCTGATAACACTTACAATCAAACATGTTAACGTAATCACGTCTAGATCATAAAACACTGTCGAGCAGTGAAGTATAATCAACACTGATAACACTTGATGACATAAGTACGGGAAAATCCGAAACTATGGAAAGCTTGACTGCTTAAAATAGATTGCACAAGACGACATAAGGGTATTTCACACAAGTTTTAGTTTCCATCGAGTCATTTCCTAAAATTAATTATAAAAATTAAAAGCGAAAAATAGAAAAAGAATGTATTGCAATCTCTTAAAATAAACAATTGTAGTATGAAAGTAAACGTCTCAAGGACTAGCAACATAATTTCGAGAGAAAACAAATTTTATTTGTACTTTTCAAAGGTATGTAGGATAGATTATTTTGTTTGATACTGTCTACGTTTAGGTAAGCAATGATACAATAGACACTTACGATGTCATTAAGTATATACAGTATTAATGTAGACCTATACATTAATGTTTATTTCTTTGTTTTACACATTTTTAAAGTGAAGCTATGCATGTGTTTTTTTATATAAAAGATAAGATATGATAATTTTTATTTATCCAATTAAATGGAAATTCAGTTTGACTACAATTGACAATTCCCACGTAACTAATGTACAATAACAATATAGATGCAAAATCCGAACAACATTCACACAGGAAGCACATACACACTCACAACCAGCGCTTTATGAGTTAGACTTCTATGTCCTTTTCTATGACGACAGCTGATCTTGTAACACTCTGACCGAAAGTGGGATAATAGAGTTTTTAAATCTTTCTGTTTTAGTCCTAATGGAAAGGAGACGACCACTTCGTTCAGATCTTAAGTAACAGTGGTTTAATGGATGCAGGTTGTCTTTAAGAATCGTGTTTTGGAAAGGCACCTAGCATATAAAAAAAAGCTCTTCAAGAGATGGTAGCTGTGTTGGAGTGATATACGATGCTTTTTTTAATTTCATAATTTTTTATTTTATTTTACATGTTGTAATTAGGGTTTCAATGTAATAAGATTGGAAGGCTGCTTGGTGGTTTGGTATGGCCTCTCGACTGTCGACATTTTTCTAAAGAAACATCCGACTGGGAAAAACAAAATTGACTCCTATATCTTATCTTAAAAATTAGTGACGTTACCTCATAACAGAAAATACTTACTTTCTATGCCTATCACATCCCCATAGCAAAAACATAGCAGGGATTTTACGTATATATCAGTAATAAAATTTAATCATTAGATTTATGTCAATAAGTATAAAAATAACATGCATAATTATTTAAAAAGTAAAGTAATTAAAATAACGTTTAAACAGTAATAAAATTCCAAATTTAATCATCTTATTAAATGGAGTTTGAAATAATAGGAAGTATATTAAAACAAATGATAACTATATTATTTGCGTGGCCGAGCATCTAAGAATGCTTGACCTTGGCTTGGCTAGCTATTAAAGGGCAGGTTAAATCTACAGATTGTAATATCAACAAATCTGTCACTATTTAAGTGCATATATGTTTAGTGAATGAATCAATTAATGATTAAAAAAAATATTTAAAAAAAATACCTTTAAAAAGGGACATTTTTCACACAAAATATTTATAAATATTGTTTCTAAAAACTAATAACTGATTATTATTCATAATTGGATACAGTTTCTCATAGTAAAAAAACAATTAACATAATTTTAAAAAATATCGTTTTCTTATACCTACGGAATAGTATACATAAATGGGTTCGATGTTCGACAACCGATTCAAGCAGAGTCGATACGATACAGAAGGCCTCAACACTGACTTGCAACGTCACTACCTGTGGGCAGTTGAGACCAATAGCTCATTGCCACGTCATATAAGCCATTTCTTGTGGCAACGAGCAATTAATCTAAACTGCCCACAGGTGTGACCTTGCAGTTCAGTGTTCA
Source organism: Biomphalaria sudanica (assembly GCA_036873155.1). Taxonomy (NCBI): domain Eukaryota; kingdom Metazoa; phylum Mollusca; class Gastropoda; family Planorbidae; genus Biomphalaria; species Biomphalaria sudanica. The sequence continues at coordinate 179,370 of JAZGLO010002867.1, forward strand.
GTTCTGCTATAACGATTGGCCATGCTCCTGCAGAGTTGTGTTCACAAAAAGATTGCAGAATAGCGCACAGAGTATGCTACAAGCGTCAAAATTGCGCTGCATAAAAATTATACATAAATATACATAAAAAGAAAAGAGTAATAACTGTCTGACCTAATAACGATCATGGGTTTAAAACGAGCTGGTCCTGAAAGAAGTAATTTACAAAAATAGATTCTGTAGAAATGTTCAAAAACATGTTTTTAATTTTCACAATGATTTACATTTCAAAATATCTTTAGACAAACTTTGTGTTTCATAATATTTTAAATTACTCTTTTTTTTTTTTATTTGAAGCAATAAACATGAAACATTTAAAAAGTAATGTAAAATAGTTTTTAAAAATATATTAAAGGAGCATTTATTATTTGCTTTGTGGTATTTGTTTTTCAGATCATTTTCTGAGTTTCTTTAGCAGAAATGTTCCAGATAACATCCCTTTTTGTTTTAGTGGCGAGTTTATCAGCCAAATATACTTATGCTCAAGAAAATTTTGTCTGTCAGAAAGGGACGTACCTAGAGAGAGACCAACAGAAATTAACCTCGTTTTGCGCGCCTTGTCGTCAAGGGACATTCATGTCTCATGACAACCACAAGTTTATCTCCTGTCAGCCATGCACGCAAGCCGAAAGGTTCAACCACGAAGTTATGCTAAAAGACTGTACCTCAACTCACGACACGGTTATAGGGTGCAGCAAACACTACTACCGTGTGGAGCAGAGGTTCGAAGACTTTATCGAAGGAGAGTGTCAGAGATGCACGGACTGCACTGTCCATGGTCTTTACGTAGCGCAAGCCTGTGACGACCAGACGGACACTGTTTGTTGTCCGAAATCTGGGATGACTATTCTGAAAGACCAGTATGGAAAATACCAGTGTAAATAGATATGTATTATTGGTAAATATAAGAGGGTTTACGAATACTTACAAGGGGTCTACGAAAGTGAAAAAATAAATTGGGGGTCTAAACGATGTCCCCGGGGGTCTAAATAGTGGATTTAATTTAAGTAGGTCCTGACTTTAATTTTTAGATCCCATTTATGTAATTATTTCATTTGTATCTTAGTTAATCCTTTAAATATGTATCCTGCTAATCAAACAAACAACTGTTGTATTCAATTTCAATAGTGATATAAATAGCTTAAATTTGTCAACATTTAAATATTGTTAACCAAAAAGAAATGTAGATTTTACAGCGTTGATTAATGCTTTACTTTCCTTGTCCAACAAGCGGTTGTCTTAGTGCTTTTTAATGACGCTATAAAACGGTTCAGAATAGACCCATAGAAGATAGTGGTTTATGGGCGTCTTACGAAATCTTTTTACTTATAGCCAAATGTGAAAAACACTATAGCTGTTGAAGTACAAACTAATTATTTTACACAAACCTACATATGATGTTATTAAACGAATTTTTTAAAGCGGCAGTACAGTGCAATGGCACATCGGTGGTATGAGTTATAACACTAAAACCTTCGTAAGCTTATGTAATTCTTTGCAAACGACATATACAGTTTCGGATCAGCACGGCCTCTGACAGGGAGTAGCGCTGTATGATGCAAACTGCCTAAGGGTCGCCGTGTTTGGGTATGTCTTGTCACGAGTCGAGTCTGTGACCTATTTCGACCAGTTTCTAGAAGCTCGAGCTCACCAGTGCAAGTGTCCAGTGTAAACAAGTTAATTTTAGATATCCAATCAAAGACAGAGTTTAAGGGAAAAAATAGCAGACGTCAGCTTCTAGAAGGTCAAAGTGACTAAAATAATTAGGGGAGAAGTTTCCATGATTCTGGAATGTACGATTTAGAAAGGGAATTAAAGGAAAGTCAGTTAGACGGGGTCCTCGCTCAGTCCTCGATTAGTAATAAGTTTTATGATATTAGCGGGTCCATTAAGTAAAGTTTTAGTAGTTGAAGTTGAAGTTATACTAAGTGAAGTTTCATGTATCATTTAAGTTTTATTTATGAAGTATCAAGTTAAGTTGTTATTGAATTAAGAAGTTAATTTGATGTGAAAGTTGAAGAAGTATTATTAAAGAAGTTTAAGAAAATACAGAGATATGTTTCTTTCTTCATTTCATTGAATTGTCAAGTTTGATAATATAATCCCCGGCAAGTGTGATCGTCAAATAGCTGCAAGGCAGCAGAGGTTTGAATTCAGTTTTCCTTCTGCTATGTGGGTTGCTAGCGAAGGCTACTGAGTCCCTCCTGCCCAAATCTTATTGGTTTAGGCGCAAATTTAATCGCTATAGTCCCTTTTTCTGTTAATAACAACAGTTCCATGGACCCAATATTTGAACCAGACGTGAAAGATTAAGAAATACAGGAGCAATGCTCTTCGTGAAGACTTCTACATTGATACTTAATGCCAATTTAGAAATTAATTAGTATTTAATTTTTGAAGGACTACTTCATAGAACAGCAAAGTCCTATATGAAACATAATATCCATAGCAACCTATGATAAACCTGCAAAAAAAAAAAAAAAAAAGTTTCAATTATATTTTCATTCTTTGACTCACTACTGTTAGAAATTAGTTTTAAAATATCGAGCTAGTGACCTGGCAAAAAATGTAATATAAGTTAAGCAAGTCGTCTACCGTCAACCAGAAAAACATGTCTCTAGTGATCTACGAGACCAAAGCAAAGTTTGAGAACCACTGAGATAAAGGAATTAACAGTCAGGATATAATTTCGGCTCATTATTACTTGAAGGTCGGAAACCTTTGTTTTCTCTCTACACGCCCACAAAAGGTGGTGCTCACGTTGAGAATGCTAAATGCGCTAAGACGACTCGCTTTACAAAGATAAAATAATAATGTACTTATATATGTGGCACTAGGAACCAACCCTATGATTAGTGTAAAGTTTTGGAAGAGATACATAAGGTATGCTGGGTTTTTTTTAGAGGGATATATCGGGACAGTACATCCGCTGAACACAAACAACCTACCTTCACTGACATATACACATAATTTCATTTTCTTTTTTTTCTTGATGTGTTATCTTATAAAATACAAAAAAATAAAATGATGACGTCCTACGCGACATGCATCTAGTCATGCACGTTTACCAATGACTTAAATTCTGGCAAGTCACTGGTTTTCCTGGCTAGCTCAGATAATTCATTCCACTCTCTAATAGCACTAGGGAAGAAGGAGCATTTGTACTAAATTGCCCTAGCATATGATTGGAGATATGTGCCTTTGTATTATTAATAAAATCAACAACAAATGCAACATGTCTTTAAACTACATCTTCCTTTTTATATATGTTGTTGCTGTATTATCTTACTGATCCTCAATTATGTAAAATAATTTAATTTAACTATTTACATATTGTTTACTCATTCTTATTCATTTCACCATGACACTAAATTGTGCAATTTTATTTTTTGACTGAAAAATTGTATTTATATGATGCATATAGAAGAATAAATGATGACTGATTATCTTCTCCTGTATTCTAGTAATGCAGTATTTGGAAGGGGAACAATGAATGTTTATTTCAAACACTCAAAAGCTTACTTGGTTTAATATTTTAAACAAGCAAAATACAAAAATACTTTTAAAAAAAAAACAAGGCTTATATAAGGGGAAGAACTCCACATTTACAACTCGATAATGAAGATTTTCCCCTTTTACAAAATAATTAATTTACAAATAATTAGTTGACTAATTATTTTTTTTTAATTCATATTTTTTTTCGGTAAAACGGAAAAAAGAATGTGTAAAGTTTTAATTTGATGCGTGAATGGTCGTGTGAGAAATAACGCGATGGAAATATTATCCTGACAGCCAGACTGAGTGAGTTAAGATAAGCTTTGCAAGAATTCGTAATTTCGACTATCACACATCCACACACACACACACACACACTCACACACACGCACGCACGCACGCACACACGCACGCACGCGCACACACACACACACACACACAGAGAGAGAATTTCCGTTCCCCTAGGAGTGACTCTCGTTTCACAACTTGTATGGTCGTGTGGCCAGCACCTTGACCAACCGTTTCGCATTGGGCCACGCAGTTGTTACAGCTGGCCCTGACCGTCAGCCTCAGAAACAGATGACCTTATAGATCGCCATGTCTGATGTCTTTACTTGAAGGAGATTTGGGCAAAAAACGATGTTTTCGGAAAGATGTCCGCGGTGTTTAATGCAAATAACCAAGAGGAGGTAACACTCAACGAAATCCAATAAAACCGGCCGAACAATCAATATAATCGAATCAGCGCCGATACTGAGTGTCCAACAATAAGTTTAATAGAGTCTAGTAGCAAAAGGGAACCGTCTAATATCAGCTAACTATATACGTTCAGAACAAGATTCCTATCACTAAGGCGTCCCGGAAGTAGTCTTTTTACGTCTGCTGATATTTCGTTCTTCTTAAAACCTAGTCTTGTTTTCACTAGTCAAGTCATTGTCTCCGAGTCAAAACTTCCCGTATGTCCGAAACAAATAACTAATTCCTAATCATGCCATTTCAGTGCATTACTAATGGAAGAGTAATGACTTGCCATTGATATTTTTTTTTATTTACATGTATGACTAAATTGTCCTAGGAACACTGGATGGCTGCCTGGTCGTGCGGTTTGCGCGCTGGACTGTCGTTTGGATTTATCGATGGTCTCGGGTTCAAACCCTGCCAGCTCCAGTCATCCTGCGGGAGGTTTGGACTAATAAGTAAACTATCTTCAACTCCGGAGGAACATACGAAACATTTTTACAACATGCGTAGGTCGTAATTATCGGTTTATAAATGTACTTTATAAGATAAGATAAGCCTAGAATAGATCCCAGGCAGTAGGACTAAGGCTGTCCAGTAACCTTAATCCAAGAATTATTCAGGAGCTAAAAAAAAGTACGGCTTGTCTCTCAAGCCCAAGATGGCGAAAAGCAGCCCAGGCTAAGAGTCATTTTAAGTCAAACCCCAATTATGACAAAGCAAAAAGGGAAAAAATACTACAAACAATTATAATAGAAAAAAAATGACGTCATCACAACTAGAAGAATGGGGTATTCTCAAATTGTGTACATTTTTAATACATTGTATATAATTTAACTAACTGCGACAGCGAAGTCCATGCTAATTGCTCTCTAGGTAAATTTCTTTTGAAGACGTGCAGTGTGGAAGAAGGTTTTCCATGCCTAGCAATCACTATTCAGATTTGAGTTAAATCTAAAATAAAAATTTCCTTTGATAAAAACGAATTCGAATCATTCCATGAAAATAAAGTGTGCAAATGTGTTTTTTTATCTTCTTTGTTTTGTTACATACATGTGTAGGTGTCTATATTTAGAGCAATACTGCAGCAACGAATGAGATAAGTTAATCTGACTAGTTTGTACTGTAGATATCTTTGTTATCTTAACCTCGGCCGTTGTCATGCACTCTCCTACTTTCAATTCTTGGATCACGTTAACATTCGGCACATGTATTTAATGTCAATTACACCACACGAATCAATCCAGGAAAAAATTAATGTATTATTAAGTTATAATTTATTTTTTTTATGTAGAAAAAGTGTAATAAGGTAAGGGGAGATAAACCAGAAAATATTTAGAATAAAAAAACAACGTATTGAACACCGTTTCTCTCCCTTCACTCTAGATAAGCTTTTCGTTTTAAGCATTTTTTTTGGTGTTTGTTTCTCGCTTTAAATGTATCTCCTGGTTTCCATGGAGTCTAGAACGCTTTCTAAATCTTTTAGCATTACATTCGACAGTTTAAGTAAATTATCCTCATCCTAAATCACCTTGTCTCTACATTGTCAACCACATTGTCTACCACATTGTCTACCACATTATTGTTTTCTACATTGTTGTTTATAATTCCCCTTCGGTGTCTAAGGATCTGTCAAGGTCATTGATACAACTCTTCTACTTCCTACTTTCGTATGTCGATTTAAACAAAAGAGTTCCTGTTTTTTTTTATAGACTTATTTAGTACACCAACACACAAGATCTGAGTCACCTTCACTTTTATTTTTTAAATCAATCATGACAGATCGTGTATTATTTTTACTTCTGCTGGGCCACATATCAGAAACAGCATTTCGAATTATTTTAAAAATAATAATGGAAGTAAAGAACAGCCCATTTTTTGAAGACAATTTTAATTTATCATTGACATAATTACAGTTCAGAAAGATGTTTAGGTATCTTATTATCCAATGGACCTCATTCACCAATCGTAAACAAACAACATTTAGTCACGTGATCTTATTGAGAAAACAACGAAAGAAACGGTCACGTGACAACCATCATGAATTAAACATGAGATCGTAAATTGTATAGAAGAGATAGAGCACCAAGTGACTAAATGTTGTTTGTTTACGATTGGTGAATGAGGTCCATTGCAATAACATTCGAATAAGGAAAGCCGGACAGGGAATACAATGTAAAGAACTCTCTTAAGTTATCAAGATGTTTGCATTTGCATTTTAAATAACAAAAAAAATGTATTTGGAAAATATTATGGATCCACCACAAGGATTTCCTAAGAAAACGAAATGGATAATTTAAGTTTTACATTTTGTAATGCAATAATTTATTTTGTACTACATTTTTTAAAGAATTGAAAACATGCAATATTTATGTAAACATATATTAACTCTTCAAAATCGACACTGGCAACTGGGAAGAGGTGGCACTGGACAGATCCACATGGAGAGATAGCATAAAGGAAGGGTCGAAGATTGCAGATGTCATACACAACAGAAGCAGAAAGAAGGGTGAAAATGCAACGGCGCCTGGTGATTATATATGCCCAACCTGCGACCGCAGCTTTGTATCAAGGATTGGCCTCTTTAGTCACACAAGAATTTGCAAAGGGAAAAGATCGTCTCTCGAGACGTAGAATGCCACAGATATATTAACTACCTCACCCTAAGGTCAATGTTAGTCTACAATCACAAAGACGAGTGGTTTCATCCAATGGTTGTCAGGAAACACAGGCAGAGCCATGTACAAAGAGATGACTACGCCTAACAAACTGGACAGTATTAACTTCCTCCCCCGCAAAGAACAATCTACAATCTTCGAACTAAGAACCGGACACACACCTCTATTAAATTACCATCTGAACAAAATATTCCACACAACTCCCCTTTAGTAGACACTGCGCCCACCCTTATGAAACCGTAAACCATATCCTCTTTGAATGCCCCTTCCTAATCCACCTTAAGCAGACCCTACTACCACTACAGCCCAACATAACCAACACCCTGTACGGCAGGGCTAAACAACTGAAGAAAACAGCACATTATTTTTCCTTGGCACAGTCTGCAAAAGAGCTCACAGCTCAGCAGCAATAAAGCTGGCTAGAAGAAGAAGAAGAAGAATGTAAACATGATAAACATTAAGAATAATTTCTTAAAAGACACTACCTTTACACTCCTTTACACTATTTATAGATCGATGGTTTTTCTATTTATAAGCAATAAAAATTAAATTTAAAAAATTGAACTTTATTCACCAGGCCCCTCCCCCTTTCAATCCAGTGAATGGATCCTGGTTTACAGAATGTATAGATCTACAAAGTTAATAGTATTTCAATTATAGGCATTTAGATCTAGACTCAGAAGAAGATCGCAAAATTTTCCTGAACATTAATGTATTAAACTCTTGAAACGATAGTAACCATTATAATCGGATATTCCTGAATGCGATTGTCATTTCAAGAACGCGATAATCCTTTTAAAAGCAATGTTGGACCCATAGACATAAATAAATATAGACTGGCCGAAAACATGTATATCTATTATATTCGGATTTCCGAATTATGAAAAAGTGCATGATCTTCATTCTTAGAGATTAAACAAAGCTACACTGCCTCCTTATTTACAATATATGTAGGTGTGTGGCTGAAATAGATATAAATACTTAACTTTTATACTGCTCATAAATGCTGTATAATAAAGTACACAAAATTGCAAGTCACAAATTTTCGTTTCATAAAACTCTTTAATCGGCCAGTCTATATTTATTTATGGTTGGATCTAAATCTAGACCTATTTCAAAAGATCTGTTGTCAAATAATAAATATTAAATGTCAATAAACCTTCACCTTTTTCTTTGTCTGTTCGACTGTTTGGGGTACCACACAAGACATGTCGACTCTACCTGTCTGTTGGCCGGGATTCTTTGACACTTTTTTTTATCATTTCCATTCTTGAATCAAGTTAAAAATTTGCACAATTATTATAGTAAGAAACAATAAATAAATCGATTGAAAATTAGTTAATCAATTAATTTTGTTTCATATTGACTAAAGAAGGATGAACCTTTCAGCTTTGAGAAAAGTGGCAGTGATTGTGCGGTCTTTTTCCTTATATAATCTTTGTTTTTAAAGTTCCTTTTATGTTTTGCTTTTTTTCCTCTTTCCCTAGCTCAAACACACACTCTCTCTCTCTCTCTCTATCACACACACATACATACACACACGCACACAATATTATTTTTTTGTAATACCCGAGTCCTAGATACACAACAAGCGGATGCATGTTATTATTATAGCTTTTTTAAAGCGCTACTTTTATGCTTATAGCATGCTCAGAGCGCTTTGGTCCAATCTCATTTGTGTGGGGGGGGGGGGGGGAGGGGATATCTAGGAGTTGGTTTTTCGTGCTACCTTTAGGCGCTCAGTAAACACAACTCTGCCCGATGGCTTTAAACAAAAGGACTGTCTTTTTCAGACCTTGCGATCTCTAGGGCAGATGATGCTAAAGTCGTCTTTTTCTTTGTCCAACTGTTATCGAGCAGGGTGTCACGTGGCCAGCATAACGAATCTCGCCTTTACTTTCCCCAACTAAAGTAGGATAACCATTAGAATTGGGTGGACAAGGGGACGCCTTAAAAATCTCGAAATTTAAAATCCCATGGACAATGGACCCCAGTTTTCGAAGCCAAGCGCTTAACCACTCAGCCACTCAGGCTTATAAATTACTTAATGCCTATCTTGAAAAAACTTAATTTCCCTTTGGCAGTAGAGGAGCAAGACATTTTTCGTTTGACACCAGGTCTGTGCTATTTCGCAGTTTATAACTTTCTTGGTCACTCGCTCTCTCCACATATTGCGGTTTTATCTACAATGAACATTAATATCCACAAGTTTGATGTCCAGTTTGGTTGCAAACACATATTATAAGTATCTATAAACAGAGCTTTTAACCAGTAGCGTCACTAGGATCTGTGTCATGGGGTGCGATTTGATCATGGTGTCATCCCTGTTGTGGACGGTCGTTGAATTGTAGCACCAAACTGCTGGTTGAAAAACTAAACCGCTATAGGCGTATTATATATTCAATTAAAATACTTAAAATAAATTGATAAAAAAAATCTTTAGTGAACAAAACTATAAATAACTTTTATTACAATATAAAAAATCAACTTGAACCGAAAGGAAATAAATTTAGTAGACTTAAGTAATAATATATAAAAATGGAATTTTAATTAAAAATAAAACTCTCTACACGGCTTTTCACTCTGTCATCCTGGACTCGTTTGGCGTACTCAAGACAGCTTACGACATTGCGCTTACCTTGCTTCATTCACACTGCAAAGCCGCCGACCAATCGCTAATTTGTGACTATTGTTTCTTGTGTCCCGCTTGTCAGCCTTCATAACTGTTTTCAACATCAACTACCGTTAGACGCAATTGTGGTTATATTCAGGTAATATAGCAAAATTCTCTTCCATTGTTTTACTTATGCTTACATCAAATACAAGCACGCATGACAGTAAACGATATAGTATGGTTATTTTTCAGAAACTAGTAGCCCGACTCATTAACTAAGAAAACAAGAGGGCCCAGTTTACTAACACAGATACACAAGGAACGTGTTTCTATGTCGAGGAAACAGGTAGTAGTATCATACTTTTTAGTTGTCTTATATTTATTTCAGACGTTAAAAGTATTATTTCATTCACATAGATAAACAAAAGCTAATGAAATATTTAGAAAGTAACAAAGTTATGACATTTCTTATTCCAAACGGTCGACCTTCTGGCAGAAGGTCGACTTCCACAGGACATCCTGTATGGCTATCTGATAGAAGGCAGGAGAGCCGCTGGTCGCCCACTTTTACGTTATACGGATGTATGCAAACGCGACATGAAACTCTTCAAAATCGACACTGGCAACTGGGAAGAGGTGGCACTGGACAGATCCTCATGGAGAGAGAGCATAAAGGAAGGGTCAAAGATTGCAGATGCCATACACAACAGAAGCAGAAAGAAGGGTGAAATTGCAACGGCGCCTGGTGATTATATATGCCCAACCTGCGATCGCAGCTGTGTATCAAGGATTGGCCTCTTTAGTCACACAAGAAGTTGCAAAGGGAAAAGATCGTCTCTCGAGACGTAAAATGCCACAGGAATTCCAAACGGTAAGATACATTCGTGCAAGTACTCCTTCTAGTACCTTACTCAAAGTTTAGGGTTGGTTAATTATCTAGTTAACTATTTTTTTTTTAGTAAAATGTGTTTTGTTACCAGGGACTCATGAAGGAGGTGAAGGCAACCTTCAGTCAGACTATTTTCTCTGTGAGAAGAACCCAGGTCACAATGAGTTTACACCAATGAAATCTTTCCGTCTGGAAAACCTGCCTGAATTGTATCGCGATCCAGGACTCTACGAGTACTTCAAAGCTGTAGCAGAACTGACGGTCAGGCTGGAGGTCACTGTAACTAGCCCACACAGACCAGAGTTTTACCCTGGCACTCAAGTTCCGTTTCCTTTCTACGACCTAAGAGGCAAGAAAACCATGCGATACGGAAGTGGCCAGATAAACGTGTTTAAATACGAAAACGGATATGGCTGCGACTGTCTCGACACATGATGTCTTTGGCGACACATACAAAAAAATACACAAGACATGCCCATGCAAAAAGTGTCAATCTTCAGAGGTGCCAAGTACTATCTGGTGGGAGATTGTGGTCCACACAGCTGCAAATGTAGTCTTTGACGACGTCGAAGCGTCTGAAAACACAAAGTGTAAGCTGTTTTACGATGAGCAGGATAGTGATATTTTCATTATAAATGATCTGAGAGTCAGTGAAATCAATCTCATGGAAGATGTTTGCCTCTTGCAGTATTCAACTTGCGATGAATCGATCGGAAAGACGCTCTTCCAAAAAAATGAACACCTGTGGAATGTCTGGATGATGTCCTTGGCTATGTACACCACCAGAGCAGACGACATGCTATGTTTCATAGTATCTCACCCTCACGGTACCACCAAACAGGTCAGTTTCGGCTGCTGGGTGGATAAGGTCACCGTCAGGAATTTGAAAAAGTGTTTCGATAAGACCAAAATCACCTACTCCAAAAGCACGTGCCCAGGGAGTAGCGGCGCCCGAGTGAGCTGCGTCGGCCTTCCGAGCGGGCACTGTCAGTGGAGCTATCAAATCGGACGGTCTGAACTATAGTGTGATTGGTGTTCAATACATATTATAAAAATAGTTAGTGATAGGCAGATAGGCTTATACATTTCGGAAGTTCCTTTAGAGACGAAAATTAATCATTCATGCCCACACCTCTTACAAAACTATAATGAATTTCTCTTAGCAGGCTTTTTGTCATCATCAGAAACGACATCGTAGTTAAGAAGCCAAAAATTCCTTGCTAAAGTACCTTACAAAAACCCCACTGTTACGTCTAGTGCATATTTGTCATCATACAGGTCAAGAATTTGTAGCTTCCTAGTCCTGACTTTGCGGAATGTTCCTGACAACAATAGAGGTGTCTACCTCCATTGTCAGGTAGCTATTCCTTGAGATGATCGAATAATTTAAACTAAATTATTAAGCCTTTCATAATCTATATAAGCTATATTACCCTACTAATCGCAACCATGACGAGATAGCAAATCCTTTTATGTACTTAACCATATTAAGCTCCGCCCTATATACCGCTTTATAGTATAATATTTCAGACAATGTAAATTGGGAAGTTATATCATACCCCATTCTATTTCTCACTCTAAATACATCATTATTTTGAAGATTAAATACTTATTTAAAAAAATACAACAACAAAAAAACATTTGTCTTTATAATAAGAAAAAATGATAATCACAATCACTATATCTCTATATTTAGTCTATATTTATATCGATATCTCTCTTTTTTTTTATCTCTCTATAGATACATACTTGGCGATTATGACCCTTAGTTTTGGTATTACTGATGTACTAAGTTAAACATGGAGAATGTTCATTCTTATTTTCTTTTCTGGTCACGAAAACAAAATTAAAGTGTGAAAATGGGTCTACCCGTTCAGCCGACATATTTATATCAAAAATAAAAATACAATGAAAACGGGTTATATCAAAAATAAAAATACAATGAAAACGGGTTATATCAAAAATAAAAATACAATGAAAACGGGTTATATCAAAAATAAAAATACAATGAAAACGGGTTTACCCGACTTTTTTTTTTTTTTATTCAATTTTTAATAGTGATACACGTAACATTTATCAAGATTAGTCAAACAGTTTTTATTTCTCTGCAGTACAAATATACATACATACATACATACATACACACATACGCCTTATTTTCTGCTTTATATATTAGATATCTATAAATCCATCTATATCTATATAGCTTTATATGTTTATATTTTTTGCTCCATGTATAACTTCCGCCCTCAACAGATGGTTCACAATTGGGAATATGATGCGACCCTAACAGTATGTTAAGCACTGATATAGCCTCCTATTAACGCTTGACCCTTGATAGTAGGTTATGTCTTGCGCTGCGACCAAACCAGAGTAATATATTAATGAATGAAAGGGTTAAACTTTTCTAGTTTTAAATAATTAATCATCATAAAAAGTCTTTTCTGAGAGCGTTGAAACAATCTTTTGGAATTCAGAGAATAGAAATAACTCCTGTTTGCTTTTTTTTAAATGTTTATTTTGTATTATTGGTTTCTTTCCCTTGTTTTTCTTTTTTTCAAGTATTTAAATGACAAGTTCACTTTTTCTGTCTTCTGTTTATCTTCTTTTCTTCTCTCTCTCTCTCTTTCTCGTCTTTATCTTTCTCTCAATCTCTATATTGCTCTAAATCTTTTTTCCGTTTATCACACATTCTCGCTGCTCTCTCTCTCACTCACTCTCTCCTAAGCCTTCAAGTAAATGTCCCTTATCATGACCTTACGTTCTTTCGGCAAATGATTTAAAGGTCACCTTTGTTTCTGTGGTCTGGGGTTAACGAGGTTGTCACGTGGCCAGCACAAGAACCAACCGCATTTACTTTTCCCTATTTAATTTCAGGTACCCGGTGACGGTCATTTCATCCCAGATAAAATATTTTTGTTCGTTGTCATTGTGTAAATGTGCTTATACTTACATTTTGTAGTCCTCATTCTGTCTACTATATGAATATGTGTATTTAGAATGCTTGTTTGATATATTTGACATGTGTTTATAGTGTTTATACTATTCCCCCTTGTCACGAGTCGAGTCTGTGACATATTTCGACCAGTTTCTAGAAGCTCGAGGTCAAGCCAGTGCTGTCCAGTGTAAACAAGTTAATTTTAGGTATCCAATCAAAGAAAGAGTTTAAGGGAAAAAAATAGCATACGTCAGCTTCTAGAAGGTCAAAGTTGCTAAAATAATTATCTGAGAAGGTTCCATGATTCTGGAATGTACGATTGAAAAAAGTTTAAATTAGAGGAAAGTGAGTTAGTCTGGGTCCTCCCAAAGTAGTGGTTCTTGTAGAGCGATGGTCCTCGCTTAGTCCTCGCTTAGTAATGGTTTGATAGAGTTATAGGTTTTGGGATATTAGCGTGTCCATTAATTAGAGTTTTATGAGTTAAAATGATATGAGTTTAAGTGATATGAGTTGAAGTTATTATAAATAAGTGTATCTTGAAGTTTATCTTATGAAGAAGTTGTTATTGAATTGAGAAGTCATTTATATAGAAAAGTTGAAGAAGTTTTATGAAAGAAGTTTTGAAGAAAATACAGAGAGATGTTTCTTTCTTTATTTCATATGAATTTATCAACTTATTAAGACAATCCTCGGCCTGTTTATCAACCCCTACACACTTCATACTTGTTGAGAAATGAAGTAATATAAGATAAGATAAGAGAACGATAAGATAATTTTATTGATCCAATCAAATAGAAATTCAGTTTGACTACAACTGACAACTTCAGCGTAACTACTGTACAATAACAGTATAGATGAACAAATTCGAACAACATTCACACACAAAACACATACGCATTCATAACCAGCGCTATATGAATTTGACTTCTATGTACTTCTCGATGACGACAGCTGATCTTGTAACACTCTGACCGAAAGTGGGATAAAGGAGTTTTTGAATCTTTCTGTTTTAGTCCTAATGGAAAGGAGAGGACCACTTCGTTCAGATCTGATGTAACAGTGGTTTAAGGGGTGCATGTTGCCCTTAAGAATCGAGTGTGTTTTGGAAAGGCATCATTCACGAAAAAGCTCTTAAAGATATGGTAGCTGATAATCTAAGTCTTTGTGCCAGTGAAGTATATATGTGAATAAGAAGATATATTGTAAAGATGGGTTTCTATTTTATATTGTTTTTATTTGGTGTAGGAATGTCAATATTAGCCGGCGCACATAGCCGTGATGTAATGATCAAAGGCCAATGTGTGATGGATTGAGAGATGAGAACGATTTGAATACTTATGATCATGCCGCTGGTAACTTATCTCCTGACCGTCATCTTTCATTTTATCTTTATTTGTCAATCGTTTCATTCTTGAATATGAGCGTATCATTTCAAACCCTGATATCACGTTTGATTTATGCTTATAAACGCCCACTTCAGCCTTCCTCTTGAGCTGATTCAATATCACCGATTCATATCGCCTTTATACGCTTTGTTGTAATCCTTCATATAACATTGTTATAGTTATAAATTGTGGCATTGAACAACGGTTAAGGAAGAACATTGGCCCACCTGGTCGTGCGGTTTGCGCGCTGGATTGTCGTTCAGATTTATCGATGGTCCAGGAATCAAACCCTGCCCGCTCCCATCCCCTGTCGTCCTGCGGGAGGTTTGGACTAGGAAGTAATTATCTTCAACTCTGAAGGAACATCCGAAACATGTCAAACATTTTACAAACAAACAACAAACAATAACCAATCTTAATGAATTCGATTAACACACAAAAACAATGTGTACCTCTATATCTATAGATGTTTGTTTTAAGACATTAAATTATATTTTTATTAATGTGTCACTTTTGTCATGTAAATAAAAAATAAATAAATGAAATAGAGTTAATTTCATACTTTTTACAATTATTATTTGTTGAATCATTGGATGAAATGACCAGGGAACTAAGTGACCGATGATAAAGTGACCGGAGATGAAAGTGACCAAAGATGAAATGACCGGGAACCAGGTATCCATTAGAGCTGGGTGGATTCAGATGCGCCCTAAAGATCCTGAAATTAAAAATATCCAGTCTTACCAGGATTCGAACCCAGGACTCTCCACTTCATTACCCAAGCCACCACGCGTCATCGGAAACCTTGTAGAATTGCATAAACACAACCAAAAATTATTATAATTACTTTATTATATCTTTATACATTGTTACGATTTATGAACAAATTTCACACTTTTAGCAATAAAATAAAACAAAATGAAAATCTTGCGTTCATTATTCATCGTTTCAGTGTTCAGGTTCGCATGTGACTGTCCTGGGGACATTAAATTGTACTCTCTCTATCACGTGACTATAATTACTATGTATGTTAACATCATCGTTTCATTTTAGCAATTAAGAATCTTCATCAATGAACATAAAATATCAACTTTAGAAAGATACATGCTTATCTAAACCTTATACAACAATTAAAGGACAAAATATGAATAACCTATCATTGTAGTGCCATAAAGAAAATATATATTTATACAAATGTAGTGATTTTAAATACTCGATTATGCTTATACTCGTATTACAATGGAAAGCAGATTAGTTGCTTAGGTTAAATCAGGGGTGATTATGTTATCTATGAAAACGATCACTATTCCAGTTACTACAGGACCTGTTAGCTAACGAGTTAGTAGTTAAATTAAAATCAAAGTTTAAGGTGCGTATTCCTAGATTAGTCGTTATAGAATGCCTCAACACTGATCTGTGACGTTTGAGTCTGTGAGCCGTGTAGACCAATAGCTGGTTGTCACGACGTACAGACCTGTGGCGTAGCAACACG
Organism: Biomphalaria sudanica; assembly: GCA_036873155.1. Classification (NCBI taxonomy): domain Eukaryota; kingdom Metazoa; phylum Mollusca; class Gastropoda; family Planorbidae; genus Biomphalaria; species Biomphalaria sudanica. The sequence goes on from JAZGLO010002867.1 coordinate 195,638, forward strand.
CTATTGACACTATTGACGATTTGTCTCGCTAATTCTCATGGATAACAAGGAGAAATGGCGTCATCATAAAATGTAAAGTGTGATAATCTCTAAACCTCTTTTTAAACTCTTTATGACGAAACTTTGGTGGAGAAAAAGTTTGATGACACAATATATGTTGGACTTGCCTCGCAGTTAGTAAAATAAAGCACATTATATTATCTGATTTGCAGTAAAGATCATTGTCATCGTATTACTGTCAACAATGGATATAGTATTGGTCTCGTTTACCACAATCCAAGAAATAGGTATCACTTTCACAATTTAATAATCCAAAATTTCGTTTTTAGATCTAGATAGGGCCTACCCAATAACAATAAGAATTAAAATTATAAGTAATTCAGAACTTTAACAGATTTAAAAGAAAAATCAAATTTAACCCTTAATACAAAGACATTGTTAACGTCGATATGTTTCGTAATCAATTAATTGAGATTCTAATAAATCTATAAAATACAACAAACAAGTTTTTAAAATTTATAAATAGACTCACTAAAGTGACATAACATATACAAAATTTAAACAATTTTTAGTTAAAACAAAGCTTATGCTAAGCGTAGTTATTTCAATGAGTTTGCACCGATCATGTAATTAAATTTGTAATAGACCTAGACCAGCGGTTCTCAACCTGTGAGTCGCAACCCCCTTAGGGGGTCGATTGACCATTCGCCAGAGGTCGCCTAAGACCATCGAAAATATGGATTGTTATTGTCTACTCGTCTATTGTTGTATGTGTGTGTGTTTGTGTGTGTAAGGGATCGCGGCAGAGTGGGGGGGGGGGGGGGTTGTAAAAAGGGGTCGCCGAACTTAAAAGGTTGAGAACCGCTGATCTAGATATTTTTACCAATTTGTTTGTTTTTAGCTCTATTTCGTGCTTTAAACTTTCTCAATACGCTAAGATCCTAAATTTCAGCTCGATCCTAAATTTCAGCTCGATCCTAAATTTCATCTCGATCCTAAATTTCAGCTCGATCCTAAATTTCAGCTCGATCCTAAATTTCAGTTCGATCCTAAATTTCAGCTCGATCCTAAATTTCAGCTCGATCCTAAATTTCAGCTAAGATCCTAAATTTCAGCTCGATCCTTAATTTCAGCTAAGATCCTAAATTTCAGCTCGATCCTTAATTTCAGCTCGATCCTAAATCTCAGCTCGATCCTAAATTTCAGCTCGATCCTAAATTTCAGCTCGATCCTAAATTTCAGCTCGATCCTAAATTTCAGCTCGATCCTAAATTTCAGCTCGATCCTAAATTTTAGCTCGATCGTTAATTTCAGCTCGATCCTTAATTTCAGCTCGATCCTAAATTTCAGTTCGATCCTTAATTTCAGTTCGATCCTTAATTTCAGCTCGATCCTTAATTTCAGCTCGATCCTAGATTTCAGCTCGATCATAAATTTCAGCTCGATCCTAAATTTCAGCTCGATCCTAAATTTCAACTCGATCCTAAATTGGGCGTAGGAGAAATAACGTGTACAAGACAGAGTGAGAGCTGATATAAGCTTTGTACAAACTTTGATCACACGAATGTCATTACAATGAATAATTGATTTCTTTAGGAACAAAAAATCTTTTTTAAAAACATATCTTATAAATACTTTCGTATACTTTCGTATACTGATTACCAAAAAAAACTATGACTTAATTTATTAAAAGCATACAGGACATGATTTTGTGATCTAAAATTCATATTAAAAATGTGCTAAAAATGTGTTGTTGTTTTTTTTAAAGTTTAAAATAGTGGCTTAAAAAAAAATTAAAATGTGCCAGATATAGTAAAACAACGTAAAATAATGCACTATATTAAATCAGATCCTTGTTTGTTTTCATAGTTTGAGAATTTACACTGAACGATAGCATTTGTTGACCTGAATAATGACCTGCAACCTTAGAGCCTGTCGACTATTTTGACCAACAGCTCGCCAGAATGTAGCAACGAGCCATTGGTCTCAACTGCCCACAGGTAGTGAGGTAGCAGGTCAGAGTTGAGGCCTTTTATAACGATTGGTCTAGCATTGAAAGTACTGATGACGTAAAGGATGTAATTGGCCACTCGCCTATGTAGGAAGTTAATACCTTTACTTGCCACTTTTTCTCTTTCTTTCTTACAGTGATACAACATGGCCAACGGTTAGTTTAACAATAAATATACACATTTCAAATACATTTCCCGTGATGCTTAGAACAGGAAGTATCTTTGAGCCAATGAAAGCCTTGACGCTGGGGGACAGAGAAGTGTCTCCGATTTCTTGTCTCCATTTTTTGTGATGTTTACAGTATAGCTCTGAGGGTCAACTGTGGGACGAAATAGATGAATATATTACGGTAAATATCATACTAGAAATGAATCTAATAAAATTAGATTCAGATTAATATTTTAAATGATAGAAATTACTACCATACGAAGACCTAATTAAGTGAAGAAAAATGATTAATGTATACAAACCAAAAGTGCCATTATGTTAACAATACACAGTACTTAGCATGTCTTCGGACTTAAAAAGGAGGGGGTAGTTTAGACAGACAATATTATCTAGACCAGTGGTTCCCAAATTGTGGTCCTCGGACCTCAAGGGATCCGCAAGACGAACTTAGGGGGTACGCAGAAAGATGAAAAATGTACACAATTAAAGCAATTTCTTCGCTAAAAGCCAGTTTATTCAATCAGATAAAGAACTCCACACTTAGTACTGTTTAATATTTATATTACGTATTACTCTATGATAAACTAAACCAAAGATTTGAAGACATTCTTCACTTGGATATTCTCTACTGAGCATTGAACCTTTTAAAGCGTGTACAAACTCAGATAACAATCACAGATGAATCTATACTACTACAAAGGCAGCTTTTTGAAATATCCACATACGAGCAACTTCAACCAATGCCTGAAAAAGGAGACCACAAATTCTGGTAACTAAATCAGATTCCAACTTTATAGTTTGCATAATCTCAGTTGTTGACTGCTTTCCCGGCTTCTTACTTGGTAGAAGGTGAACAAGACACTGGCCCCAAAATACCCTTATAGAAGGAAACATATTTGGGGAGATCCCTGATTTAGACACCATTGCACAGTTCATCTCATATATTGTGTTAGTCATGTGAACGCTCCAACATAACAATGACAACAATGTAGTAGAAAAAACTAAAAAGTAGCGTTTTCAGCTTGATCACACCGCGGACACTGTCATTGAAGATCATATTATAAGATGCTTCCATTTTTATCTATTTGAATAGACCATAGCGTATTACTTATATCATGTTGTGTACCAATTTAAAAGTAGTTTTTGTTTTCAACAATGTTTGGTTACACATTGGCCATCGAAAACAATACAAGTGGAAGTCGTGTATAAAACTATATCTACAGATCGCACACTAAATTATACATTTTAGTTTTACCTTCAAGTTGTGGACAGAAGTGGTTGAGGATCATGTCCTCTTTGCTGATGTTTCTACAGTTCCTGACGGGATAAATGTTCTTAGTCAGCCCATAACTCTCCACAGTTTTCTCCTCTGCAGACACCTGGTCAAAGATAGAAAACGTCATGTACATTTAATATGTGCTAACTTTTTAAAGAATAATATTATTATATTTAATGGTAGGGGGGGGGCAGTGGCTGAGTGGAAAGCGCATGGCTTCTCAAACTAGGGCTTTTGTTTTCGAATCTCAGTGAAGACTTTTGAATTTAGGGATTTTTAGGGCACCCCTGAGTCAACCCACCTCGAAAAGGTACCAGACTTTAGTAGGGGAAAGTAAAGGCCTTTGGTCATTGTGTTGGCCACACAAAACACTGCTCGTTAATTATTGGTCAGAGAAACAGATGACTTTAACATCATCTGCCCTATACATTGCAAGGTCTGAAAGAGGAACTTTGTTTTACTTTAATGAAATGGAAACACTCGAGACCAAATCAAACACGCATGCGTACAAAAACACATTCTTAACAAAGAAGAGGGAAGATGAGCATTGTGTTTAGTTTATAACAGCAACGAAGTAATGCCATGAGTGAGAATGTACAGCTGTCAATAGTTTCGTACCACGATTGGAGATATGGAACGACGCCATGAAAGTGATAAGAAGATTAGGGAAAGAAACGAAAAGTCTGTCGTACACACTATTAGATCAATATCTATATATCTAGCAACAAAAGACAGCTATAGAAATAGAATCAGTTGCCTCGATCAGCCAGGTACACAAAGATCTTAGCACTTAAGTAGACTGACCCGTGAATACATGGATAGGACATAATCACGCAAAGTCAACGTTTTCTTCTGTTCACTCTAGACAAGGTGAATAGCTCCACTCTAAGAATTATGTTTTGACAATATTGTAAGTAGTCTCCCTTATTGAAAGTGGGGGTGCGGTGGCTGAGTGGTTAAGCGCTTGGCTTTCGAACCTGGAGTCCTGGGTTCGAATCTCGGTGAAGACTGATTTTACATCCCGGGATTTTTAGGGCGTCCCTGAGACCACCCAACTCTAATGGGTACCTGACTTAAGTTGGGAAAAGTAAAGGCGGTTGGTCGTTGTGCTGGCCATATAAAACACTGCTAGCTAACCGTTGGCCAATTAAACAGATGATCTTAACATCATTTGCCCTATAGATCTGAAAGAGGGACTTCACTTTGACTTATTAAAAGTGGACCCAACTAGTTACATTATGACTAATAATCTTACAATTAATCACATAGAAGTTGAATTGGGAGTCATTGTTGTTGTTTTTTGTACTGATAGTAAATTCGATGCAGTACCAACAAGTTTTTAAAAAAAAAGACAACATTATGATAATGGTTCCTTTTTTTTAGTTTATTTTCCGGGATTTGTAAAATGTAAATAATACTATTGGGTGGGAAGCGTGATCGAGAGGCCAAGTGCGCTTGAACTTGGCTACCTAGAAGGGGGCTCGAGGTTCGTTTCGTTGCGTTTACTGAGCTGCCTAAAGGCAGCACGGAAAACCAACTCCTAGATACCCCCTTTCCCCCCCCCCCCACTGGACCACAAATGAGATTGGACCAAAATCGCTCTGAGCATGCTATAAGCATGAAAGTAGCGCTATATAAAAGCTATAATGATAATAATAATAATTATTATTTGTGCAATTTATTCATCTTTGATAAAATTCGAAGTGATTCAATGTGTTTAGTTTTGTGATTTTCTAATATTTACGGATTAAATATTTAATTAAAAGGTTAAATCTTTCAGTATATCGTTTTTTTTTTATGAATTTTAAAAATATTTTATTTTTTCGAACTCAGTTTAAAATTAATGAAAAAAAAATCATGTTTTTAAAAATTTATTTGATTTTTATACTTTTGTAGGTCATTCATTTTCCTTTAAAATAAAATAAATATGTTAGATTATTTCATAAAATAAAAAAAGTTAGTGCTGTTTTAGTAACTCTACCCCCCCCCCACCTCACTTGAAAATTTGTGTTAAATCCTGAAAACTTCATTTCTTCGATCAAGATAATTCGCATTGAAAGAGTTAAGAAGATTTGAAATTATGTATAACGTTTATGGACAGATTATTTCATCATGATCCTGTTGACTAACTTTATTGGTAAAGACATACGACTGTGGTCCCACAGCTTTACCATAAGCTCCAAACATTTTCCTTTGCTTCACTGGTTCAGGCGTTGGAATTGAAGCGTTCGGCAAGCCTGCAGATGTAGAGTTCATAAAGATGTCGATAAACACAAATAAAATCCACAAAGAAACTAGAAGAATTACTCATTTTATTCAAAATTGCTTTAATATAGCGAAACCCTTATGTTTAAAGCATGCTCAGTTCATTGTGGTCCCCTTTACTCGATACCTTCTTAGTGCCAGTAGGGTAGGTCGGACCTGGGACATGTTTATCGCGCTGCCTTTGGACTCTCTCTCAGCAAAACACAACTCAGCTCTAGTTGGGATTCAAACACATTCGCTTTTCGGTAGAGGGAGAGAAAGAGAGATTTAACAAGCGAGATAATTACTGTAGTTAGAGTAATATGAACTCAAAGAATGGTAACTCTTGTACTGTCGCTCCAGCGCTTTACTTATGTGTTACATTGTTAAATAATAATAATAATCAATATCAATTGTAAGCATGCCTCAACATCATCCACCCATATGGCACAATGTCTGAAAAGGAGACTTAAGTATGTAAATTTTGTTTTTTATAATGAAATTTTAAAACTATTGCGGTGCTATAAGCTAGTTTAGATACATGAATTAATGTTATAAGTAAACAGAAAAATTCTTTCTCATCAGTCACGCGGCCTACATTACAAGAGTAATAAAAACTTGCTGAAAGCATATCCTCCCTTAAAAAGGTTTACAATGGTTGATATTACAACAACCCACATTTTGCCGACGTCATGTGGGATATGAGATTCTTAAATATCGACTCCATCACATTTTATTTTTAGAAATTCGTCCTTTAGATATTTAGCTTGACATCCCAGTGGACCTTATACTGAGTTGGACAATCAGCGATCTTCACACATTTTTGTGAAGTAGATTTTAAACATTCAATCAGAACCTTGTTTTTGTTGCCCTGGGCATTCGATTCCAGTGAGGCTCAGACTGGGTATGGTTACTATCAACCTACCTTACAGGGGCCCATCGTCGCATTTCTGAAACCGGCCCCACGTCTTAGGTTGCTAGGAACGAGGTTCCGATCAAGCAGAGGGACAAACAGGACCCCAATCCGGTCTTAACAGAAGGGAAAATCAATTATGCATCTTGCAATGTATTCTTTATGCGGGAGAAGTGCTCCACGCGTACCCAAATAAATGGGGCCCTATTATTTCCTTCGGAAGGCCTGTTGGGGTCATCTTCACTGTAGTACCGATTTCGGATTCTAACCGATTTCAACTCCCATCGTCCTGTTAGAGCCTTGTAGAATTCTTTCAGAAATCATCATCATCTCATCAAACTCCATTTGAGTGAGGGCCTGAGAGGCTCAAATCCTCTCTTGCAAAAGCCCTGGACAGAAACCCTGCTGTCTTGCGTAGTGCATAAACGTCGCCATACAAGTCGAGAATTTTTGGTTTCCCAGAACTGTCCAATAGGAGCCAACAGGACAGTGGCCTGTCCTGAACTGTGCTATAATAGCTTGCTCTAGCCTGGACAGCCCTCACCACGGGGAAATGCGGTCAGGGCGCATTGTGCGCTCCCTGGCTCCACGGGCCTTAAGCGGGACCTGTCCCAGCACTCAAACCACTTTTCCATTTCTGTTTTTTTTTAATTATAGCCGGAGCTATCATGACAACTTAAAGCCTGTTTGGTGGGTGGAAATGGAATCTGGTGTAATTGTTTATATCCAGCTGCGTCTCCATAGCTCCATACTAAGTTATTTACACTGCACTCTAATTCTATTCGCTTTATAGAGGGGAACAAATTGATTGTGTTTCCTCGTGTCGATTAGCGAACACTATTCAATTCAATTAAAATATATAAAAAAATATCTTATAATTTAAACAACGCATGATTACTGTCATCTATCAATACTGCTTGATGTATCTCCCCTTTCTATACTAAAAAAATTAATTTACACTAATTAATGAACTGATTGGTACATTATTTGATTCTTCTTCTTCTTCTTCGTTCTCATTGTTATGTTGGAGTGTTCAGATGAAAAGACCAATTCATGAGATGAAATGCGCAGTGGTTTCCAGATCAGGGAGCTCTCCATATAGTTTCCTTTCTAGTGGGGTGATTTGGGGCCAATGTCTTATACGGGCCTCTTGGTATAGAGAGCAGTTTTGGAGGACGTGGTCTGTATTCTCTGGTGATTCTCCACATGGGCAGATTTCACTGGTTCCAATTTTGAGCTTCCGGTACATGTGTTGTCGCATTCTGTTGTGTCCTGGCCTGAGTCGAAAGATTAGACGTTGGTCTTGTCGGGATAGCTTATAGTAAGCGTCATCTTTCTTGTGATTTGGATGAGAGCTCGTCCATTTCACATGTATCTGGGGGAAATAACCAGTACAAGATTTGTCCCACACAAACAGACAGACAGACAGACAGAGTGTAAGTTCATATACGCTTAGTAATTATGAAAGGAACTAGTCTTCGTCGGATATTGACTCGAGCCTCAGTTGCTTTTCGGTTAATTGTATTCATCTCGCCCCCCCCCCCACACACACACTGACACAATTACTTCTTGATACTTAAGCCCATGTGTCCAGACTTACCCATTTGTGCCCAGGCTATCTGACCTCCCTTCAGTATCATTTCACACTTGGCACCGAAAAATGCTGGACTCCATAGAACTAAATCAGCAAGCTTGCCAACCTGGCCACATGAAAACAACAAAGAAAGTGAAGTCAGTGAACAAGTCAGTAAACAACTAGACCCTTATTATTCAGTTGATGAATACGAGTGAAGGTCAAAGTCGGTTTCATAATTTTTTTTTTTAAACTTTCGAGGGGGGCGTAAAAAAAAGGGGGGGGGGGTTTGAATGAAGACTATATATATATATAGTATAGTGAAAAATCAATGTTTATTATTAAAAGATGTGTGTATTGTTATAGTTATCGTGTCTAGCGCGAAAGCGGTTGCGCCAAAGCAGCTACGGCTTTCGACAAAACGTCGAGGCTTAGAGGTGACGGAAACCACAGAGGTGCCGAATATGTTCACGGGTCTTATTTTTATTATTACTGATTGAACATACAGACATCATCATCATCAAACTCCAATTGAGTTAGGGCTTGGGAGGCTTAAATCCTCTCTTGCAAAAGCCCTGAACAGAAACCCTGCTGTCTTGCGTAGTGGGTACGCGTCACCATACAGGTCGAGAATTTTTAGTTTCCCAGACCTGTCGAGGCGGAGATCAGCAAGTCTGCGGTAGTGCCTGTCCTGCACTGTGCTATAATAGCTTGCTCAGGCCTGGACAGCCTCCACCACGAGGAAGTGCGATCAGGGCGCCTCATGCGTTTCCAGACTCCACGGGCTTTTTTGGGACTTGTTCCAGCACTCAAACCAATTTTCCATAGACATATATAAAACTTATCATTTATAAGTATAAAATACAATGTTAAATATTTATACACTAAATATCAAAATAAGCGTTTATTTACCTTCACTGATCCAACTAACTCATCAATGCCATGTGCTATGGCTGGGTTGATAGTGTACTTAGCCACGTATCTCTTCACTCTCAAATTGTCATTGTCACCCTTAAGAGCAAAGTGCAGTGTGAGTTTGAATTGCAAGGAAACAGAACAAATGAACAAATAGAATTTATTTTGTCTAATTAATATAGTCCTTATATTGTAAGGTTGAAATGGTTTTTGTAATTTGCATAAACATTTTGTCACTCCTGTGTATTTTAAGCCAATACATTTTATATTTTGAATGTATATTTATCAACGTTTTAGACTGTCTTTCAGTGATGACGATCAGTGGCGTTACCAGGGTGGGTGTCACCCTGTGCGGTCAGCTCAGCGTGTCCCCCCTACCCCCCCTCCCTTTAAATTTTTTTGTTGTTTGTTTTTTGCCCTGTACTACATAATAGTTAAAAGTTATCTACGTTATTTATTGTTCAACAAGTATACAATGAGAGTTTTATTAAATTTTAAAATTCAGTTGTGTATTACAATTTATCTACTGTTCACTGGGTTTGTGTAGTCTTGTGAAACTCTGCACGCATCCTTTATCTTTGGAGTCAAAGACATTGCCATTCAAATATAGTTCAACTAATGCAACAATGCAGCCATTAGTAAATTACGCTTTTAATCTATTTTATTTTTTTTTAAATTCCAAACTTGAAAATTTATCAATAACTTGATTAAAGTTAATGTCTTTAACGATTTCGTTTTTTATAAAATGTTTTGCTAAAAAAAAAATTATAAACTATTTTTAAATTACAGATATACTTTCAGTTGTGGGTTTTGTCTGCATATCATTTCCATTATCTCATGGAAATTCTTTATTCCATAAAGACTCGTTGTTAATATGCTCACAGTATGTCAAATATTCTTCTTGTATAGAAACAGTCCGTGCAATGTCTCCTTCCATTGTTTTTCTTCTTCACATCAATCCTAGCAAGGAATTCCTTTTCCATAGTATTTGTAGCCCAATGCCCTTGTTTTCCAATTTTCCAATCCAGATGAATTCTTCAAACGTCTTTTAGCAGGGGTTCTCAACCTGCGGGTCGCGACCCTTTGGGGGTCGATTGACGATTTGCCAGGGGTCGCCTAAGACGATCAAAAATATGGATTGTTTTTGTCAACTCTTCTATTGCTGTCTGTGTTTGTGCGGGGAGGGGGGTCGCGGCAGAGTGGGGGTTTGTAAAACAGGATCGCCTAGCATAAAAGGTTGAGAACCGCTGTCTTATAGTCTTATAATATTCTCATTGCGGAACTTTTTTCAAACAAACATTAAATTAAGTCAAACATTTCTATTTTACTACAATTAGTTGAAAAAAGTTGACAACAAAAGAATGCAGTTTTTTTTCCAGGTAAGTGACTAAATCGTTCCCATTAGGAAGCATCAGAACCATTCCTGGCACGAACCAAGAAGAAAGCTCCCCTAAAATATTGAAGCATATCATTCGTCTGAAACATAACTTTCCTTCATCTCGGCTAGAGCTTCTTTTACTGAAAAATGAAATAAAATCATTTTCAGAAATGTCAATGACCACTTATTTAGCTTCCTAGTCTAGAAAATGTACATAAATTACATGTAAGATTTCAATAATATTTTTATGCCCAAAGAATGTCGCCATTTGTTAAACAGTGACTATTGGTTGGCATCCTGATATTACGGTGCTTGTTACAAATACAACAGACACATTTAAAACATTGCTTTGAATCAAAACTGTGTTCATATACATACATGCAGCTGGTAACATCTGAAAGTAAGGTTTCACTTTTCCTTCATATATTAAGTATGAAATAACATGAAAAACCTTTTGATACAATTTCATTAGAAAAATATGTTTAGTCCAAATGAAAAAAAAGTATATAGATCTTTTTATTAATTGTGGCTAACATGTTTCAATATTTGGCCACTTTCGTGTTTTTATTTTATTAATTGCCTGTTATTTGCAAAGTGCATTTTTTTACTTGGGTGTCACCCCCCCAAGCGAGTGTCACCCGGTCCCGGCTGCACCCCCCTAGTGACGCCACTGATGACAATGTTATTGTATATTCCAAGACTCCTACAGGATGGCGGGGGGGGGGGGGGGTGAGAGCGCGAAAATATATATTGCCGTTATCGTCACCGCAATCCATCATTTTTAAACTCATAATGTTATTTTAAAAAGAACCTTTGAGGTTTTTGAATATTTTCATACCCCGTTGAGCTTTCGATCCACTTCTTAACACCTAGCACACTTATCAACGCGGCATAACATCTTCTTTAAATACAATTAAAACAATTAATTCTTAAATGTGGGTGTTGATAGGAAGAGTATTACATCCGTTCTCCAAATGCTCTATCCGATTACTTCCGTACTTCAATTACTTTTGTGTGTATATATATATACTTTATCAGTAGGCTACTATTTGTTCTAAAATTGGTTTTCACTGTGTATTTTTATTCTATGCTCTGTTTTCATAACTTCATACTAAAAAAAAAAAAAACAGAGCGATCAAAGTGTAATTTATAGACTGATGGAAAACTTCCTGGTCGTTTGGAACGCGATCAGGAATAACCATCGGTCTCAAGAATGTCCCGGGTTTGAACCCCGCCCGCTGCAATCCCTCGTCGTTCGGCGGAAGATTTGGGCTAAGATGTAATTATCTTCAGAATCTGAAACGAACATCCGAAACATATAAAACATCGAAACATTGAATTGATATAATGTAAAAAAAAAAAAAAGCATTATCACAGAGGTGTATCCAACCTTCTCATCACAGAGTCTCCCTCTAAACAGTTTCATCTTGTCTGCTGTCTGCCAGGTACGTGTTATGACTTCACCTATGCGCCCCATGGCCTGAATATAATAATAATAATACTTATTGCACAATTCAAGGGAATAATTCCACATATTTATGTCCTAAGTAAGTTTTAAAAAAACAACACAAAAAAGATAAATCAACTGAAATAAATACATTGATATATTTTTCTATTTAAAAAAAAAACAGACAGGAAGAACAACCTGAGAATCAGACCCCATCATGCTTATTGCCCCTAGATCATGTAAAATGTCTTCAGCAGCTATGGTTTCGGCTCGTATTCTGGATTCAGCAAAAGCAAGATCTTCTTTTAAATTTCTGGAGAAAAATGAAATGAAATGGATACACTCATATAAGGGACACTTTCAAAGCTTCTCTGAAAGCGTTCAGTATTAACCCAGCCACCTGGGAAACAGAGGCACAGGACAGAACATCATGGCGGAGCGCTGTGAAACACTGGCGCACAAATTGCTGAAGATAAGAGAATAGTGCTGGCAGAAGAAAAGCGCAAGAGAAGAAATAGCAAGTCCAATGACACGACACTATCTCCAGCTGGAATAACCTGCCCAGTTTGCAGCCGGACATTCCCAGCTCATATGGGTCTCACAAGCCACACGAGGAGGCAGAAAACTCCAGTGCAAGGCCCTCAGCCCCCTGGATGACTAAAGTGGTCATCATGGAACGACAATGGACGAACTGTATAATAGAACTAATTACCTAAATATATATCTTGTAATTATTACCCCTACTTTTATATATATATATATATATATATATATATATATATATATATATATATATATATATATATATATATATATATATATATATATATATATATATATATATATAGATAGATAGATAGATAGATAGATAGATATAGATAGAGATAATAGAGATAGATAGAGATAGATAGATATAGATATAGACAGAGATAGATAGATATAGATATAAATAGAGAGAGAGAGAGATAGATAGAGAGATAGATAGAGATATAGATAGAGATATAGATAGAGATATAGATAGATAGAGAAATAGAGAGATAGAGAGAGAGAGAGATAGATAGATAGAGAAAGAGATAGAGAGAGAGATAGAGAGAGAGAGAAAGAGAGAGAGAGTGCCTGTGTGTATGTGTGCGAGTGTGTGTGCGTGTGTGTTACTATGGTGAAACTGAGAGAAGAAGTTAACGTATTTGGTGGCTATGCTATGGGAATGATGTCAGATTAGCGGCACTGTCGTAAGCTGTCTTATGTAGGCCAGACGACTCCTTGATACCAGAGTGTAATGACGTGTTTTTAGTGTGAGATAGATCTGTATAAACTTGTGCTGATCTCATTTCATCTCAAGTTGAATTTGTTTATATATTGTTAAAAACAAGGTTTTATTTAGCCTTGTTCACAAGGAATTTCTTCGAAAGTTTTTTCAAGCTTTATATGTTAAGATATAATACGACTATAGCGGTTTAGTTGATGGAAGTTAACAACCTCCAAAAACATCTACCTATCATTGAAAAATTATATTCTGTTTAATTGTCAGCTTTTTTTATCACATAAAAGATAATTAGCATTACCCAACGTTAGTTAACAGCAAGTATTTCACTTACTTATCCAAATGGTGGCACACCATCAGCATATCCAGGTGTTCATCCAGCGTGTTGACTGTGTATGGTCGTGTTGGATTGGTAGACGATGGCAACACATTCTTGTGACCACAAACCCTTAGGGTAAAGTGTATAGTGTTTAGATAAATTACCTCAGAAATATTCTTCTAGTTTATTTTCAATATAATAATATTTGGAGTCAGAAAAGTTTTATTCTCGGGCAATCAGTTATGTGAGATTTGGCTGTTTTACTTTTGGTATAAATCTGGTTGAATAAAATCAGCAAATTTTTATCACAGTGAGGAAGTGTCTACCAAAGCAACCGTATCTTGCGTACACATTCTTTACTGCATAGCAACCTTTTGGACACCTTGTTATAATTGCACTATGGACGAATTCCCACAGATAGGATTAATGCTGAGCTTGTAAAGATTTTTTAAACAAAATGAAATTTAAATAGAACACGGAACAAATATTTCAATTTCAATTTAAACATTACCTAACGTTAAATTTTACACTATGTGTAAGGGAACAATAAACTTAAATTTATAATACTACGCTAGGTAAAAATATAGAATAGCTTACATCGTTAGAACTGAAAATATAATTAAAATTAGTTGTTGTTTTTTTGGACTTACTTTATAATATCTGGAGCATGTCCGCCCCCTGCTCCCTCTGTATGGTAAGTGTGTATGGTGCGCCCTTTGAAGGCGCTGACAGTTGTTTCTACACAAGCAGACTCATTCAGTGTGTCGGTGTGAATCATGACCTAGAACAAATGTTTATATTTTGTAATATTATATTATTCAAACAAAAAAAAATTTAACCTTCCAATTACATTTAAAAAATAGGAACTTTATTTTAATTAAAAAAATTTTAGACAACCGTTAAAAGAAATGGGAACAAGAAATTTGAACAACAAATGTAAACAAGAAATTTGAACAACAAATGTGAACAAGAAATGTTTATTACACATTGTTGTACACGTTTTTCACCCCACACCCAATCTTTAAACAAGCTGAAATTTTGTCAATAAATATTTTTTTTTTAAATCTGAAAATTCTACGTCACACAACAAAAATTTACCTGAATATCAGCTTTCTCTGCAGCATTTAAACAAGTGTGAATGGCGGCTGGGGTGCTTCCCCAGTCTTCATGCAGTTTTAACCTACAGAAGAGAAATTGTTCAGTTTATGTCTTGAAATTTTATTAATCCTCTTTCTGAAGAAGTGACAAAAGTCCTAAACTTTCGGTCACTGCTTCTCCCTAATTACCATCTCATCAAATTATAGCCACCCCATTCAGGGGCGGACTGGGTGTTAAGATCGGCCAGGCATTTCTATACAATTCGGCTTATATCATACGAGGGGCATCCAATTCTAGGTCTACCTAATGTATCAATAACTGAACGCATGCATACAATGAATCTTCATAAGTAAGAAATATATAGGCCTTATGTTGCTTTTTAATCGCCAAGTGTGTAAGCCCTAAAAGGATGACGCCTAAAGTAGCCCTGCTAACGGATATAGGTTATTACATTATTACGGGAAAATGTGTTAGATTAAATTAGTATTAATCAAACTATAATGTCTGTAAAAGATATTTTTTAAACACGAAGAGAATAGTATACAACATTTAACAATTTAATGTAACACTCTCTATAGTCTCATTCATAAGGCCCTTTAGGTGGCCCTACCGGCCCACCGGGCATTTGCCCAAACGCCCATATAGCCAGTCCGCCCCTGCTCCCATTGGACGACAACAGTTTTTTTATAACCTGAGCTCCAGAATGCATTCTCTTAGCGTTTATAGTGAATTACTCTTTGTAGTAAAAGCAACAAAAAATAAAGCGCAGCTCATAATTAGGCTAAGATTGGACGAAATAGATTGATACTGAAACATGGGGGGACATTTGATTTACTTATAAAGTTGGGCGCGATCGTCATAAGATCATCTTCGTGTTAAGCATAAGAAGTGAGGTCGTTAGTTAGGAGAGTGGTCGTTAGTTAGGAGAGTGGTCGTTAGGAGAGTGGTCGTTAGGGGAGTAGTCGTTAGGGGAGTGGTCGTTAGGGGAGTGGTCGTTAGGAGAGTGGTCGTTAGGGGAATGGTCGTTAGGGGAGTGGTCGTTAGGGGGAGTGGTCGTTAGGGGAGTGGTCGTTAGGGAAGTGGTTGTTAGGGGAGTGGTCGTTAGGGGAGTGGTCGTTAGGGGAGTGGTCGTTAGGGGAGTGGTCGTTAGGGGAGTGGTCGTTAGGAGAGTGGTCGTTAGGAGAGTGGTCGTTAGGGGAGTGGTCGTTAGGGGAGTGGTCGTTAGGGGAGTGGTCGTTAGGAGAGTGGTCGTTAGGGGAGTGGTCGTTAGGGGAGTGGTCGTTAGGAGAGTGGTCGTTAGGAGAGTGGTCGTTAGGAGAGTGGTCGTTAGGAGAGTGGTCGTTAGGAGAGTGGTCGTTAGGGGAGTGGTCGTTAGGGGAGTGGTCGTTAGAAGAATGGTCGTTAGGAGTGTGGTCGTAAGGGGGAAAGTCGTTAGGAAGAGGTCGTTAGGAGAGTGGTCGTTAGGGATGGGGGAGGTCGTTAGGGATGGAGGAGATCGTCAGGAGAGAGGTCGTTATGAGGGAGGCTGGGAAGAGGTCGCTGTTAAGGAGGAAATTTCGGGAGGAAAGCGTTTGGTAGGAGGGAGGTCTGGGGGAGGTAGGTTTTGAAGAAAGCTGTCGGGAGACTATTGTTTTTTCAGTTTGAGATGCTATGTTATGCTAAACTCTCTACTTTCTATTTTGAATGCAGATATAATCATGTCTTTTGAATTATAGACTATGTCAACCTAGCCTTCCATGTAAATGAGGCGTAGATTCTGCTAAATACTTGGTCTTCTTGGCTGATTCAGGCAACCAGTTCCATGCTCGAAAGACTCCAGGGAAGAAAAAGCACATGTAAGACAATAATTATGTCATTATTTCTTGCGAATATTTTAAAATGGTAAACTATCAATTTTATACCGATCTTCAGTGCGGATGATTTTTTAAGTCAGCTGTTAGAATGACCGACGCTTAACGGAGGTTTCATGTGACAAGCCAACGAACTACTGTCTTTACTTTCCCAATCTAATGCCAGGCACCCATTTGAGTTAAGTAGACACTAAGGCCACGCTGCGACTTGAGTAATGAGAGCTATGTCTTTGATTTTTTTCCACATTATTTCCGGATTGTTTTAAACTCTGCAACTAACATTGAGCAGTAATATATGAACAAAATATTCGAGAAAGTAGCCTGTCGGCAGCATAGTTATTTTAGTATATGCAAATATAACAATTTTTTAAAGCGCTATTGTTTTTTTACAGCGGGTTACCTGAATAAGCCTTGACAATCAATAAATAAATATATAAAGTTAAAACATCTGTAGAAAATTAAAAATGAATTAAAAGCTACTAAAAAGATAGGAAGCTAATAAAGACGAAAAGGTCTTGACGTTTGCTAATTATTTGAAAATACAAAGAATGAAAATATACCCGATAACCCCGGCTTTTATCTGTTCCCACAATTCCTCGGACACTTTCTCAGTGTCGGTTGTATTTCCTTTACCTGTGAAACCAAAGTTCAAAGGGAAGCAATCGGTGGACTGCATCATATGCCTTAGGAAAAACAAACATAAAAATTAAAATGAATTATTTGGCTAATAAATTATTAAGCATAAGCTTGTAATTTTATAATCATATGCTAGATACGTAATAGAAAATACTTTTAATGAATATTGATATGGATCTAGCTGTATTTATATATGTAAAATGGTTCACAGTAATTGTTTGATTATTAAATGTTAAAAATACTCCAAGGATTACCGCTCGTTCTATAATAGTAGTCCAAACAGGTGATCTTTTTCCATGATACACAGCTGCCTTCACAGGCTGAGCATAAGTAATCACCAAGCGCCTTTGCATTTTCCCCCTTCCCCCTACTACTGTTGTGTATGGCATCCGCAATCCGGAAACCTTCCATTATGCTCGCTCTCAATCTATCCAGTGCTACCTTGTCCCAGCTGTTACTGTCGATCTCGAAGAGCCTCATGTCCCGTTTGCATACATTCGTATACTTTAAAAGTTTACGGTCAGCAGCTTTTCTGCCTTCTGTTAGATCACCAGAATGTCTTGTGGAAAGCGACCTTGAGGCATTCTATGAACATGGCCAAGCCAGCCAAGGCGTCTGCTGCTAATGACACAGCGGATGTGCTAGCACCCCTCGTAGTACTTCCTCATCTTGCCACCTTTTTACAAATATCCTCCTTAGTCATCGGAGGCGGAAGATATTTAGCCTTTTTTTGTCCTAAGTAGGTTGACCATGTTTCCCTTCCGTATAGCAAAGTGCTCATCACACAGGTCCGGTAGACACATGGAATTAAGTCTACATTAATGGCAAAGAAGCATAGATCATTCTAATAATCAGGAACTGCAGTAAGTGCAACACATTTCTTCCCAAACTGTGTTCCACGTTACCCTAGTGTTTCTCGAACCAGTGGAATAATTAACTAGTAGGCCACTACTTGAATACATAACATACGCAGCTATTTAGTGACGGGTGTACTTTTCCTGAAAGACACAGTTGTCCAAATGGGGTGCGTGGTTGGGCCACGTAGCGAACTATTTATACAGAGAAGATTACTTGTTTCCCCCTCCACTATTTTTTTTTCTGAGCCGCGCTCCTTGTCGCCGCGAAAGTTACCTGGGGTAACTATAGTCCGACTTGCAGAAATAAAAGAGTTATCTTTCCATGACTTTTTCATCAAGGGTTAGAGAGTTGGCGTGCATGCGTCTTGTCCCGCATGGTTTGGTGACGTAGAGATTTATATTTACAGATAAGCCGAGTGTTCCGATAAGGAAAAAGTTTGAGAAACACTGACTTTAACGGAACAGTACCTCTTACCTAATGTGGTAAGCACCTGGGGTGCACGTTGTAGCATTGGTTCCAGTTGCTGGCCCAGTGCCTCCGCCAATCAATGTGGTGATTCCAGAAGCCATAGCTTCGTTGGCTAGTTGCGGACATATGAAGTGGACATGAGTGTCTATGGCCCCAGCAGTGACGATCAAACCCTCGCCAGATATGACCTCAGTACAAGCCCCTATGATTAAGCTCTGGAAGAGACCACACACAGATTACGTGACATTGTAAATTAGATAATAATCTTCTTGGCTTCTGAACCTAGGGTCCCCGGTTCTAATCCTGGGAAGACTGGGATTATTAATTTCGGGATCTTTGGGCGACTCTGAGTCCACACAGTTCAAATGGATTGAGTGGCAAGGTGCTTGGTTTCCGAACCGAGGATCCCGAGATCGAATCCGGGTGAAGACTCTTTGTTCACCCAATTTTAATGGGTACCTGACATTAGTTGGGGAAGAGTAAAGGTGGTTGGTCGTTGTGCTGGCCACATGACGCCCTAGTAAACCGTGGGCCACAGTAAAAAATGACCTTTACATCATCTGCCTTATAAACCACAAGGTCTTGTCACGTCAGTTTTAGAACCCCTGTAATATTTTGTGACTAGTAATCACTGAACCATTCCGTGCTTGTTCGCACGAGATTTTGTTTTTTGGTCGGAAGTTGACCACGAGGTGGACGGCAGTTGATCTTGGACTCTCGTGGAGAGAGGTTGATTATGGATATCTTGTCCAGTACAGTAATATATATTTATTAAGATTGATTTTGGAGTATATGTGATACCTGAAGTATTTTATTGGATTATAATTCACTATGTTTTGTGAATATTTCTTGATGGCTGGACTTGCCAATATCTGTTATTAATTATATTGTGTGTAATAAAAACCATGTCTGCTACAAGTGAGTTTAGGACTTATTATATATATATTGTGATCAAAGAGTTCAGTATATTAGTGTTCTCACGCACTAGCAAATCTAGTGCACGAGTGAAAGTATTTAATTAAGAAGTCAAAGAATATCATAGTAGTACCAGTACAACACAGATACATTCGCGTCATCACGCCTACAACAAAAATCAGGCTGTGACATATCTTGATCTTGGACTCTCGTGGAGAGAGGTTGATTATGGATATCTTGTCCAGTACAGTAATATATATTTATTAAGATTGATTTTGGAGTATATGTGATACCTGAAGTATTTTATTGGATTATTATTCACTATGTTTTGTGAATATTTCTTGATGGCTGGACTTGCCAATATCTGTTATTAATTATATTGTGTGTAATAAAAACCATGTCTGCTACAAGTGAGTTTAGGACTTATTATATATATATTGTGATCAAAGAGTTCAGTATATTAGTGTTCTCACGCACTAGCAAATCTAGTGCACGAGTGAAAGTATTTAATTAAGAAGTCAAAGAATATCATAGTAGTACCAGTACAACACAGATACATTCGCGTCATCACGCCTACAACAAAAACCAGGCTGTGACATATGGTGGCCAGTATGTCTTAAATGACAGAACGAACCTACACTCTTTAACAAGTAAATCGTCGATCGTCTACATATAATCTGGCGTAGAAGTACAAAGGACTATTTTTCCAGTATGGCGGCAAAAACAATTGAACGGAACTTAGAAGCCTAACAAACGTGTCTGCAACAACAAGAAATTAACTCAGGTGCCCTGGCTCCAGCAGGATCTCAAATCGATTCCTAGATCTAATTACGTTACCATAGATCTAAAATATAACCAACTAGACTCATAATACAATATCAAGTTGAAGGTAACTTAGCTAGAAACTTCAGCTTACAGACTCATTTTGAACCAAGATTTGATGCAGATTAATGATAAACACTAGGCTCATGCATCTTAACTTTTAGAGATCTACTACTTCAACATCATCATACACATAATAGTCCATTTAATTAATGTGTATGACACTGAATACAGTTATGCCTGATGAGCCGCAATCTGGGTGAAAAATTACTGTAGCAATCTCAGAATCTGTCTGTGCTACAACCTGATGAGCCGCAATCTGGGTGAAAATTACTGAAGAAAAACCGAAGCAACCTGTCTGTACTAATCAAGTCCGACGTCATTCAAGTCGACTATTCATCGTGGTGTACGTCATTTGAGACTCACCTAATTATTTGTTCACTGTTCCAGTAACAAATAGTGGTACACTTGGGCACGTGATACCACCATATCGTCTTAACTGACTCCTATCAACATCTTCTGTGAAGAACTTTTCCTGTCTTATACTGCTACTTGAGTCAGTCATTCACTGTTGGATTATCTTCTAGAAGCTCAAGTACTTTGGAGTATATATATATACTATTTCTCATTCTAGTCATCGTTGCCCATATGATTTGTACTAAGCCTTTATTGGATTACTAGCTACCAGTGTAATTAATTCTGTTTGGATTATTGAGCTAACTATTGGATATATTATGACTGGACTATTGGATATATTACCTTACTTATTTCAATGATTTATTCGATGATTGGAGTATCACTGGACAATGGATCTACACTAAGAGGATTGAACTTATCTACATCAGACTACACTAGAAAACCCCTGTAAGTTTGAATAATAATTGTATGTACTGGTTATACATTGACATAATTTAAAAGTATCCAATAAATTGATGTTGACTATTGAAGATAGTCACTAGTGAGTAACCATTTACATTTTTCATTTTTCTAAGTATTTGTAAGGGTGGCTGGAGTGGGACTATTTTATGACTTTCATAATAATAGGATCTATTAGGGAATATCCTATCTGTTCTTTTACCTTCAATAAGACCCAACGCGTTTGAGGTCATCCTTGTTGGTAGGGAGGTACTAGATCATATTGGGAAATATTTATTAGCTGTTTTAGTCTTGTTTGTGTATTTTGTCAGAGTATTATGTTTGTATTTATATTGTTGTTTGTGTAAATCTTTGTATCTACATATCTGTAATTCTCCTGTCCTATTTTTTCTTTTTATTGATTTCTTTTTATAGCAGACTGTGTCGTCATTCATATTGTTTCTGTGTTTGTTTTTCTTTATACATTGTACATATATTTTTTACTTCTTATTAATTAAATTTTTTTTTTTTTTCTCTATTATAACTGGCATAAACAATAGCCATACATACTTCATATTGAAACATACTTGAACTATTGCATTTGTGAAAAGTATTCATTTAATACATATAATTATTTGAATATATGACTATTAAGAGACTTCTCTGATCTTATATTTATTTTGTAAAAATATAGTGCATCATAACACACTCATTCTCCCAGTGTAATATTTGTAACATATAATATAATACTTGTAACATATTTTTTTTGTGCAACTGTATATTTTGATTTACTTCTTTAACTACTACATTGATACATTAAGATTAACCATGGCATCATATGATAAAATTCTAGAACTTGTAAAAGTCATGGAACTAGAAGGTGATAAAAAGAGACAATTTATAGAAAAAGAATTAGCAAAGGCAGAACAAGAAAAAAAAGAGGAAAGAGATAGGGCTGAAAAGGATAAAGATAGGGAAGAAAGAGCTGCGGAAAGAGCTCATCAAAAAGAACTTAAGGACTTAGAAGTAAAACATAAAGAACTAGAAACTAAACAAGAACTAGCTAAATTAGAAGCAGCCAAAATTAACCCCAACATTATGACCCAGCAAACTGCTAACAAACCATTCATTTCCAAATTTCATAAATTTAATATTAAGGAGGAAACATTAGAAAATTACCTAGTTCAGTTTGAACATATTTCCTCCACTTACAACTTAAACAATGAGGATATGGCAAAACATCTGCTGGCTAATTTATCTGGAGAACCCCTAAACATAATAAGCACACTTACAACTGAACAAAAAAAAGACTACCTTGCTGTTAAAACTAGACTCTTGGAACATTTTGGAAAAAGTGAAGACTATTATAGAAAACTCTTTAAAAAAATTAAACTAAATAAAGATGGAGACTTCAATAGAATTATATTTGACATGAAGGCAAATATGCTTAAGTGGTTAGAACTAGCTAAATGTGACATTAAAGATCCAATTCAAATTTTGGACATGATCCTAATTGACAATGTACTATCTAATGTAACAGACTTAGTGTTTACTTTTCTTAAAGAAAAGAAAGTAAAAACAGAAACTGATCTCATTACTAATTTAAATCTTTTTAAAGATAGCCATCCTGGTCATACCATGGATAAAAGAGACCTACATGAATTAGCCGCAACAGTCAGTACATCAAACAGTAATACTAATGATAGATTTAAATTTTCTAACTCTAAGACTTGCTTTAATTGTGGCAAGAAGGGCCATGTTAAAAGCCAATGCAGACAAACTAATACTAGTAACTTTAGATATAGAAGTTACACTAATTACCATAACCCTAGCAACTACAATCAAAATAATTACAACAATCCTAGGAACAATAATAACCAATATACAAACTACAGATCAAACCAGAGTGCAAGCCCTAGAGAAAGAAGGAGCCTTAGAAATAACAACTTCTATTACAATAATTATAATACTAACAGACAATCAAGGAGGGACACATACAACCATCAGTCTAACTACAATACTAACTATCAAAACAGAAACAGAAATAGATTTAATAACAGTAACAACAATGTCCAAAGAGAAGAAAATGTTGCTTACTTACAAGCAGACATGTCTAAAGTAAATGTCTTTCCATCCTATGTAAATTCAGTAGAGATTAAGGCTATGAGAGATTCTGGTGCGACAATATCAATAGTAAAATCTAATCTAGTCAGACCAGAACAATATTTAAAAGAAACTGTTAAGGTGATCTATGCCAATGTACAAAAATTTGACATATGTAAAACTGCCAAGGTCTGGATTGAATCTCCCTGGATTACAGGCGAGATAAAAGTAGTTGTAATGGATACCCCTGCCCAAGACCTCATAATAGGGAACTCACATGGTGTTAAAGATTTAACAATAAATCAACTAGATTCATGGATAAAAAATAGACAAAAAAATTGGTATCTACATGAACAAAAAAGGATGTAAGAGCACTATTAGGCTTGTGTAACTTTTATAGGAAATTTATACCTCACTATGCCCAACTAATTCAGCCCTTAGTAGAATTTACTAAGAAAAAACATTCAAATATAATAAACTTAGATGATAGCAGCAAAGAAGCACTAACCAGATTAAAAGATAAGTTTAATGAGAAACTAGAATTAGGAAGTATTGATCCTATTTCACAACTCCTACTGTACACTGATGCATCTAATAATGGTATAGGAGCATGCCTACTGCAACAGAAAGAGTCATATCTAAAACCTATAGTTCATATAAGTAGAACATTATCTAAGGCAGAGAGAAAATATTCAATAATAGAAAAAGAACTATTAGCTATAGTATGGAGCATAGTCAAACTGAAACACTATTTATTAGGAAGATTTTTTACAATTAAATGTGACCATAAACCATTGTTAGCACTTAAAAGAAAAGAACTAAAGAATAACAGAATAAATAGATGGTCATTAATTTTATCTGATTACAAGTTTGACCTACAAAGTATACCTGGTCATGAAAATGTATTAGCTGATTTTTTGTCAAGACAGGTAGATCATGAAACAGATACCAATGAGGACAATGATATTGTACATATCAGTCAAAATATTTTAACTGAATAACTTCATAATACAATTAAAAACAACTGACATTTTTAAATCAGGTCAAGCTGACATTTTTTTCTATAACTAGGTCATGAGATATTTTGTTACACTTGTATCATTTTATTGGGTCATGATGACATTTTTCCTTTCATTGATGCTATTGTACTATCATTTTTTATTAACTGTGCATTACATATTTATTTATCACAATTTATCAATAACATAGAATATGACAATAACTTGATGTGCTAATAATTTATATGGTTAGTAAATACAGTAATGTACACAAACACATTGTAAACAACAGTAAACTACTTGAACTGTTGACCTAAATTTTTTTTTTGGAAACTCACAAATGTAAATATTGTTGATTTTTTTCCAAGTGGTACACATTTGAATGTTGTCATTTTTATGCTATTCTACTTTAAATACAACATATGTGTGCTAGCAATAGCAATTATAGACAATGTCATAGTAACCTTGTATAATGATGACAGAACTTAAAGTAATACTGAACACAAATATACTTGTATAGATGTATGTAAATTTTTGGAAACTTTTTCAATAAATTCACTTAGTGTGTCAAATGATACACATTGGTTGTGTAATATCATAGAAATAATTTAATGTAAAATGACTTTAAAATTTTATTTTTTTTCTTCTCCTATAATTGAGATGTCAATGTATGTTAACAGGAGGACCACATAGCAATTAAACAATGCATTTGTTAATTAGTATATGGAACCATTCATAGTTAGAATGAATGACATAACATTAATATTTATGTATAATTGAGCAAGCAGTATTGAGGTGATTAATAAGATCAGCTTAAAATGAGTGAATAAGCTACTGGCGATATATATAGAACATTACTATCATATGTACTTTTGTAAAAGATTTTTTTCAAAAATCTTTTCTAGGGGAAGGGGCGTATGTCACGTCAGTTTTAGAACCCCTGTAATATTTTGTGACTAGTAATCACTGAACCATTCCGTGCTTGTTCGCACGAGATTTTGTTTTTTGGTCGGAAGTTGACCACGAGGTGGACGGCAGTTGATCTTGGACTCTCGTGGAGAGAGGTTGATTATGGATATCTTGTCCAGTACAGTAATATATATTTATTAAGATTGATTTTGGAGTATATGTGATACCTGAAGTATTTTATTGGATTATAATTCACTATGTTTTGTGAATATTTCTTGATGGCTGGACTTGCCAATATCTGTTATTAATTATATTGTGTGTAATAAAAACCATGTCTGCTACAAGTGAGTTTAGGACTTATTATATATATATTGTGATCAAAGAGTTCAGTATATTAGTGTTCTCACGCACTAGCAAATCTAGTGCACGAGTGAAAGTATTTAATTAAGAAGTCAAAGAATATCATAGTAGTACCAGTACAACACAGATACATTCGCGTCATCACGCCTACAACAAAAACCAGGCTGTGACAGGTCTGAAAGGGGAACTTTAAAAAAAAATTACTACCAGTGTATACGTTAACTATTGTCAGGTACCATTAGAATTCGTTCGTTTCAGGAATACTAACTATAGCATCTTTTTCTGAACAAGATAGAGAAATAAAAAAACAAACAACAACAAAAAAACGTACACAATTTTCTTCTAATAACCATCCATCTTTGACATTAAATATCGCCAGGTACTATTAGAGTTTATTGGTTTTAGAGATATACTGAGAATCGGGAAACTCCAAATGCCAGTATCGTAAACAAAAACAGGTCCCCTTGTAGGGCAAGCAGTCTATAGGGCATTTGTTTCTGTGGCCCACGGTTTACGAAGGTGCCATGTGGCCAGCACAACGATCAACCACCTTTACTCTTCCCCAACTAATGTCAGGTGCCCATTAAAGCTGGGTGAACACAGAGGCGGCAAAAAAAAAAATCACGAAAAAAAATGTAGGTCTTCACCCGGATTCGAACTCGGGACCCCCGATTCGGAAGCAAAGCGCCTTACCACTCAACCACAGCGCCTACGTCAGTTATCGAGGCTAAACCATTTTACCAGCAATTATGTAAATAGCATGCAATAATCTTTATTTAAGTTTCTTGGTACTGAATAAAACAAAACTAAGGTCTTTACCTCGTGTACGCCATCCATGACGTCAGGGTTGCCAGATTTTCCGATTCCAACGATTCTGCCATCCTGAAATTTACGTCAATGTAGCTTTCATTTTGACATTAAAAATAATAATAATAATAATAATAGTAATCTTCATTATCCATAACAAAATTCGCCTTACAATGTGTGCTTTACACTAAACAAAACATTGAACTATAGATAAATTATATGTATAATCAACAGCTATAGATACGGGTCATCTGCTTCCAAAACGCAATGCCTTCTTTATTCTTCCTCGATGTCATCATACACGTTCAAATCAGTAATCTTATATCTGTGATGAATTGCGAAATGATGTCTAGATCAGGCAGATCTCCGTAAAGTTTTTCTTCTATATGAGGTCGCAAATGTCTGAAATTTGTTCCTTTTAACAGCCTTTTCTATCAACTCTGTCTGGTCAAAAAGTATGCTCACGTTATTTCTCCTACACCCTTGCTCAGATAAAGTTGAAACTTCGCACAGTTATTCACTGTCATAGACAATACATGAATCCATTTAAAAAAAAATAGTCAATTTATTACTGGTAATTATTTTGTTTGATATCAAGAAGGTAAACTTATCCTTCGGTATTGACATATATGGCTAAATTTGTTGGGTTTAGTCTCCTTAGATATATGTTAACGCTATTTCTCTCTCACGCGTTCTCCGATCAAGTTGAAACTTTAAACAATTATTTATTGTACCTAATAAAACATATATCTTTATTTTTTTGGAAAAATACCCAATTAGTCAAATAATTACTAGTTAATTATGTTGTTTGATATCGGATAAGGGAAATAGCTTGTACATTATTGATATAGTCTTATGGGCAGAGTTCTTCCCCTTTAGATAAACGTTTTTAAAATTGTGTTTGTGCTTTGCTTGTTTGTTGTTTTTTTTTAATATTTCTATGGAATTGAAACAAATTGGGTAGGAATAAATGTACCCCCCCCCAACCCCGCTCTTTTTTGCGATCTATTGATTTATGAAGCAGAAGCTAGAAGATATGAATGCCCGATGCTTCAGCCGTAGCTAGTAAGATTTCGTCAAGGTAAATTCAATTTTTTTTTAACTTTTACATTTTATCACAAACAAATTCCTGTCTTTCCCTGCACAAAGTAAAAGCAACATATATCCTCGCCCCACACGGGAACTAGTCTTCACAAAGATTTTCCACACAAAAAAAAATCCCGAAGCTCGAAAATACCAATCTTCAACAGGATTTCATCTCGTGCAAATACTGATTATATCAGGGGAAAAAAAGTGTAGCAAAATTACGATTACTGAGAAAACTGCCCTCGTTTATTATTATTATTGTTGTTATTATTATTATATAGATTAGTATGAAAGCCAAGCCTTTTATAACTCGGCCATTATTTTCGCTGTTCCAGAAGACAACGTAGTGTTAGAAAAAAACAAAGAGAAGCCACTCCATCTCAAGAATAAGACGAAGTAATTATCAACTACTAAAACGTGGGAAGAGTGAAAGTATGAGTTTACACAAAAAGATCTCATTGTAAAGGGAGAATACTGATCAATCATAGACATATATTATATCTAGACTGGAAACCGGAAATAAATTCTTATCCGCGACTGACCGATTCACAGACCTATACATATATAGAATTTTATGTACGTAAACTCTTTTTTTAGTCTCTAAGAGGAGTCGCCCCAATCAATCTTTTCTGTCTTAGAAAAGTAATGATCTTTTGTTTTCAAAGTTGAGAAATAATGCATAATCATTTCTCGGATATTCACGCAAATATATGAAACAAAGCCATTTTCACATCTTTTGTAGTGCTAACAAATCTCCATGTCCAGTCTAGACTAGTATATATAAATCTGTGATCAATCTTTTCGTTTCATAAACAAAACAAAAAAAAAAAAAGCGAAAGCATTCCGACATTATAAATAGATGAATGAATAGTGCGCGTTATTTTCACCCCTATTTATTTTTATGGTATGGCTCATAAACTTCACTCATCATTTAAACTTTAATTAGTCTTTATCGGCAGCAGGCGTCCACTAAACAAAAGTGGTATGAGTCCGGAATAATTAAATTGAGGTATGAAGCCCATCAACAGAGGCGGAAGCCCATCAAAAGAGGCGGAAGCCCATCAAAAGAGGCGAAAGCCCAAAAAATAGCATAAACGCAAATGCTACAGTCGATTGTGTTTTGACTAGAAAAACGGCTTGAATTGTCTTCACAATCACATGATATACGCGGATTTGGAGGTTCTTATAAATCCATTACAACTATTTTCTTGAATACTCTGAAGAAACACAGAGCTGAGAAAATTTTCTTGACTTTAATAATAAATAAATTTAAAAATTCATGATTTAAATCACTTGTACAATGACTGACATAGCATACTGTAGTTGATTTAATACACTGTAAATAATACAAAATTAACAAATATAATCCAACAATGAATGTACACACTAAAAAATCAACATGGAATAGTTACTATCGCGTAGTGACTGTGAACAATGACCAATAACCTCCTTAAATAGTACCTTACAAAGCTTCTTCTGTATTCTTTACAACTCTGATAGTAAATACTACAAGCTTTACAAAAAATTCACACTGAGCCTACGTATTGTTTTATTCAAATTGAGATTATGTAGAATGATTCTACGCACTAAAAATATGGAGAGTTTACGTTGATGTCACAAAGTAATGTGCACAATTGTTTTATGGGACAAAAGTATTTTAATAACTTTAAAACTAACTTACCTTAATCCCAATATCTGCTTTGACAATACCAGTTTCAGCATCAAGAATGACCGCACTGGTTATAATTGTATCTACCGCCTGACCACTGGCTATACTTGAGGCTTGACCCATACCATCACGAAGAACCTATCATTTGTAAAGTATATTGTATTTTGAGATTTATCGGACTGATCAATACATAAAGGTATACCAGGTGTTACTAAATATAGTCTAAATAATTTTCATACATTTTTTTCTAAGTTGCAGACTCCTCTTTAAAGAAGTAAAAAAATCTCTAATTCATATCGCCTCTCGTTGTACTTTCACTGAAGCAAAGACTTAGACAAAAGCTGCTTTATTGATCTTTTTGGAAATTTGTTGTGATTACAAGGACTCTTTTCTCATATAAAGACAACACAACAGAAACATACACACAAATAGAACAAACACAACATAAAGAGTTCATTCAGCGACTTCACACAGGCATCTCGGTCCTTTTCATGTTCCCTGATCAAATGGTGGCGTGGATAAAGGTATCTATAACATCATCTAGATTCTAGACCATTTTTTTACTAGTATTTTTGACTCCACGGGAATAGCAAGATTGCATGGCAGTGGCGAAATAGGACATTCGTTTGAGCCCTGGGGGAATTTGTCAAAATGCACAGGCCCCTGAAAAAAAGGTCAAGTCCCCTGGACCCTCCAAATTCCTAGCTACGCCACAGAGGTAAACAAAAAAATTCTAACAAAGGGAAATTAACAAACTTACTTTTCCACCACCGAACTTGCATTCATCGCCATAGACTGCGAAATCGAACTCTATTTCAATAACCAAACTCGTGTCGCCTAATCGAATCTGGAAATATAAATTCAATACAGAAGTCATAAATAAGACCTGTCACTACATGTGTTGTGATTATTATGAGTTTGACACAAAAGACTCAGGTGCTCATTCAGAAATAAACATGTCCTGACGGCCTAGTCCTTACATCCAGAGCAGGGAATAACAATAGGTTGGATTCGAACTTGGAACCACTTGACGACCACGTGTTCATCCACAACTCTGTGCAACCATCTATGTGGAAAGATGACGTAAAGCCTGTCTTCAGTCAATAGTTTGTGTGAGTGTAACGCACGCAGTACATACTCAATGGATTGTGAACATTAATTTCTAATGCTAGTAGAAATATTTAGAGTGTTCGATATTTTGGGGTTTGAAAACATCGGCACTATTTTGAGCATGTCGTGCCCATAATCCCATAATTGTTATTTCCCCTTTATAGCTCAAGAGCTAAATGTTTCACAGCTATGTTATTTAAATAAAGTCAATTCATAGCTCAAATAGTAAAAATAGTAACAATTTATATTATTTAAAAAAAAAAATCTGTTGTAAATATATATTCACAATAGCTTTGCCTATCTCAAAGGAAGCGTTAGATGAGCCTTAGATGCTTTATATTTCTCAAAGGTAACTATAAAATGAAATCCAGCTCATGATTACAAAACAACATTGAACAGAAATAATTAATATATACGATATGTGCATATTGTCCACTTTGTCTGAAGCTGATGAAGGCCTTGTGGCCTATACGTCTCTTGTTTTTTACTTTAATATAACAGGATTCAAGCAGTATTTCTTATGTAGACTTTCGTATCTACCAAAATCCCCCCCTCCACCCCACCAAATAAATAAAATAAACTGCATAAGTAAATATTGACACAAGTAGCATAAAAGGGTTTCTTCATTAAAAGTCAGTTGTCCTAGATTAAAATACTAGATCTAGATATTTGGTATAGCCAAGTGAAGCCCAAAATACTGCCCGCGGGCAAAATCCGGCCGCGATGACGTTCTATCCGAAAATGATACTAACAATTTGCTTAGAAATGTTTACAGTTTATATATATATATATCTTTAGGGGAAAATACTAATTAGAGGTTTTGACAGTTATAATTTTAGATACTATATTTACCTATTTTTTTAAAATTTGGACTGGAAGTCTAGACAATTTATCTTATCTTATAAAACACAGAGGCTACTTCAAAAAAGATGACTACTGTCCTCTACATCGTCCTAACATGTACATGGGGGATACCACTAAACGTGAGAACTACTGTCCTCTACCTCGTCCTAACATGTACATGGGGGATACCACTAAACGTGAGAACTACTGTCCTCTACCTCGTCCTAACATATACATGGGGGATACAACTGAACATGAGAACTACTGTCCTCTACCTCGTCCTAACATGTACATGGGGGATACCACTAAACAAGAAAACTACTGTCCTCTACCTCATCCTAACATGTACATGGGGGATACCACTGAACGTGAGAACTACTGTCCTCTACCTCGTCCTAACATGTACAATTGTACATGGGGGATACCACTGAACGTGAGAACTACTATCCTCTGCCTCGTCCTAACATGTACATGGGGGATACCACTGAACGTGAAAACTACTGTCCTCTACCTTGTCCTAACATGTACATGTGGGATACCACTGAACGTGAGAACTACTGTTCTCTACCTTGTCCTAACATGTACATGGGGGATACCACTGAACGTGAGAACTACTGTCCTCTACCTTGTCCTAACATGTACATGGGGGATACCACTGAACCTGAGAACTACTGTCCTGTACCTCGTCCTAACATGTACATGGGGGATACCACTGAACGTGAGAACTACTGTCCTCTACCTCGTTCTAACATGTACATGGGGGATACCACTGAACGTGAGAACTACTGTCGTGTACCTCGTCCTAACATGTACATGGGGGATACCACTGAGCGTGAAAACTACTGTCCTCTACCTCGTCCTAACATGTACATGGGGGATACCAATAAACGTGAGAACTACTGTCCTCTACCTCGTCCTAACATGTACATGGGGGATACCAGTGAACGTGAGAACTACTGTCCTCTGCCTCGTCCTAACATGTACATGGGGGATACCATTAAACGTGAAAACTACTGTCCTCTGCCTCGTCATATCATGTACATGGGGGATACCACTAAACGTGAAAACTACTGTCCTCTGCCTCGTCCTAACATGTACATGGGGGATACCACTTAACGTGAAAACTACTGTCCTCTACCTCGTCCTAACATGTACATGGGGGATACCACTAAACGTGAGTACTGTCCTCTGCCTCGTCCTAACATGTACATGGGGGATACCACTGAACGTGAGAACTACTATCCTCTGCCTCGTCCTAACATGTACAATTGTACATGGGGGATACCACTGAACGTGAGAACTACTATCCTCTGCCTCGTCCTAACATGTACATGGGGGATACCACTAAACAAGAAAACTACTGTCCTCTACCTCATCCTAACATGTACATGGGGGATACTACTGAACGTGAGAACTACTGTCCTCTACCTCGTCCTAACATGTACAATTGTACATGGGGGATACCACTGAACGTGAGAACTACTATCCTCTGCCTCGTCCTAACATGTACATGGGGGATACCACTGAACGTGAAAACTACTGTCCTCTACCTTGTCCTAACATGTACATGTGGGATACCACTGAACGTGAGAACTACTGTTCTCTACCTTGTCCTAACATGTACATGGGGGATACCACTGAACGTGAGAACTACTGTCCTCTACCTTGTCCTAACATGTACATGGGGGATACCACTGAACGTGAGAACTACTGTTCTGTACCTCGTCCTAACATGTACATGGGGGATACCACTGAACGTGAGAACTACTGTCCTCTACCTCGTCCTAACATGTACATGGGGGATACCACTGAACGTGAGAACTACTGTCCTGTACCTCGTCCTAACATGTACATGGGGGATACCACTGAGCGTGAAAACTACTGTCCTCTACCTCGTCCTAACATGTACATGGGGGATACCAATAAACGTGAGAACTACTCTCCTCTACCTCGTCCTAACATGTACATGGGGGATACCAGTGAACGTGAGAACTACTGTCCTCTGCCTCGTCCTAACATGTACATGGGGGATACCATTAAACGTGAAAACTACTGTCCTCTGCCTCGTCCTATCATGTACATGGGGGATACCACTAAACGTGAAAACTACTGTCCTCTGCCTCGTCCTAACATGTAAATGGGGGATACCACTAAACGTGAAAACTACTGTCCTCTACCTCGTCCTAACATGTACATGGGGGATACCACTAAACGTGATTACTGTCCTCTGCCTCGTCCTAACATGTACATGGGGGATACCACTGAACGTGAAAACTACTGTCCTGTACCTCGTCCTAACATGTACATGGGGGATACCACTGAACGTGAGAACTATTGTCCTCTACCTCGTCCTAACATGTACATGGGGGATACCACTGAACGTGAGAACTACTGTCCTGTACCTCGTCCTAACATGTACATGGGGGATACCACTGAGCGTGAAAACTACTGTCCTCTACCTCGTCCTAACATGTACATGGGGGATACCAATAAACGTGAGAACTACTGTCCTCTACCTCGTCCTAACATGTACATGGGGGATACCAGTGAACGTGAGAACTACTATCCTCTGCCTCGTCCTAACATGTACATGGGGGATACCATTAAACGTGAAAACTACTGTCCTCTGCCTCGTCCTATCATGTACATGGGGGATACCACTAAACGTGAAAACTACTGTCCTCTGCCTCGTCCTAACATGTACATGGGGGATACCACTAAACGTGAAAACTACTGTCCTCTACCTCGTCCTAACATGTACATGGGGGATACCACTAAACGTGAGTACTGTCCTCTGCCTCGTCCTAACATGTACAAGGGGGATACCACTGTACGTGAGAACTACTATCCTCTGCCTCGTCCTAACATGTACATGGGGGATAACACTAAACGTGAAAACTACTGTCCTCTGCCTCGTCCTAACATGTACATGGGGGATACCACTGAACGTGAGAACTACTGTCCTCTACCTCGTTTTAACATGTACATGGGGGATAACACTAAACGTGAAAACTACTATCCTCTACCTCGTCCTAACATGTACATGGGGGATACCACTGAACGTGAGAACTACTATCCTCTACCTTGTCTCCTACTGTCGGCCCAAACGTGTTAGCATAGAGAAATCTTGAGATGACTTCCGGTTTTCCTAGAGGAATTATATCCTGTGAAAAAAATGTGTTTAAAACATTTTATTTGATCTCAATTTTAAACTTTTAAATAATCGACATTAAAATAGATGAGTGTCAAAGTAAATAAATTCATGCATGTGTCATACCTGTATAACAGTTTTAGCTGTTTTGTTTCTGGGTTTTATTTTGTAATACAAATTGAGGTAAGAAATTAGATCTTGCGATATATAGGGCAGATGATGTTATGGTCCTATGTTAAGGCCTGCACATTGACTAACCGCCTTTAATTTTCCACTTACCCTAACCCTATTTCCGGTACCCGCTAGAGTTGGTTGGCACCGTAAGAATGCCGAAATTCATAATTTAGGTCCTTACCCAGATTTAAACCCAGGACTCCCAGAACAAATAGATAGTTTAAAATGTTGTTTTTTTTATATTACAAAGAATGAACAGTATTGCAAAATGAACTTTGTTATCTAGACTCCTTGTGCTAAATGCCAAGAAATAAGTTTAATTATCTATCTATACGTTTAAATTTTAATCAAGATTTAAGAATATCTTTAACAAATGAAATAATAGATCCATTGTCTGACCTGTTTTTTGTGCCCAAAACTACGCTCCACAATCCTTTTCATCACTTTGGTCAGATCCCCGATAGCGCCGTCACACAAGTTATTTCCACCACGGACAATTCTGTACATTGAAAAGTATCATTTAATATGAACATTGTTTTTAACATTTTTAAAAGAACATTTTCTTCAATCATTTAAGGAATATTTTCTAATGAACATTTTTAAACGAAGTTATTCAAAAGAGCATCTTTAAAACAAAATCTTTAAAAGAACACCTCCAAATGAGCATTAGCCAAGCAACTTTTATCTTCAAATGAACATCATCTAACCATCTTCTTCAAATGAACATCATCTAACCAGCTTCTTCAAATAAACATCATCAAACCAGCTTCTTCAAATGAACATCATCAAACCAGCTTTTTCAAATGAACATCATCAAACCAGCTTCTTCAAATGAACATCATCAAACCAGCTTCTTCAAATGAACATCATCTAACCAGCTTTTTCAAATGAACATCATCTAACCAGCTTTTTCAAATGAACATCATCTAACCAGCTTTTTCAAATGAACATCATCAAACCTGCTTCTTCAAATGAACATCATCTAACCAGCTTTTTCAAATGAACATCATCTAACCAGCTTTTTCAAATGAACATCATCTAACCAGCTTTTTCAAATGAACATCATCAAACCAGCTTCTTCAAATTAACATCATCTAACCAGCTTTTTAAATGAACATAATCTAAACCATCTTCTTTAAATGAACATCATCTAACCAGCTTTTTCAAATCAACATAATCAAACCAGCTTCTTCAAATGAACATCATTTAACTAGCTTTTTCAAATGAACTGAATCAAACAAGCTTCTTCAAATGAACATCATCTAACCAGCTTCTTCAAATGAACATCATCTAACCAGCTTATTCAAATGAACATCATCTAACCAGCTTTTTCAAATGAACATCATCAAACCAGCTCCTTCAAATGAACATCATCTAACCAGCTTTTTCAAATGAACATCATCTAACCAGCTTCTTCAAATGAACATCACCTAACCAACATCTTCAAATGAACATCATCAAACCAGCTTCCTCAAATGAACATTGTCTAGCCAACTTCTTAAAATGAACATTGTCCAGCCAACTTCTTCAAATGAACATTGTCCAGCCAACTTCTTCAAATGAACATTGTCCAGACAACTTCTTCAAATGAACATTGTCCAGACAACTTCTTCAAATTAACATCATTCGACCAACATTTTCAAATGAACATCATCCTAGCTTCATTAAATTAAAAGAATCCAACCAATCCATTAATGAAAGATTTGACAGAGAAGCCAGGGAGATATATGCTACTGTATTCTGTGTGGAATAGTCATCGAGCTATTGTAGATACTTGCTTTGACCGGTAGTCCCCTCCCCCGATTTTGATAGATGGGTCGGGGGGGCTGGTTTTTTCCATTTTCATTTATTAAATCATTTTACATATCTCGAACTAAATAAATTCTCCCTTGTATTTCATCTGTGCGCCTGTTGCCCAAACATTGATTGAGCGCTGGTCAATGGTTGAATGTAATAAACCCCCTTGGCCTTGCAGCGCCATTCCATCTCTAAATAAATAAATTTCCAGGATTTTAGAGAAAATCTATATCGCATTGTTTCTATTATTCTTTAAATGGCTGGTTTGATCTAGATCAAAAGAAAAGCTAACTTGATCTTACTTATTGCCTCCAATATCGACCAGCTTCACTGTCTTCACACTCCCAGGTTCAAATCGAACTGATGTACCAGATGGAATATTCTGAAATTTAAAAACAAATCGCTTTCTCAGTTAAGATATTAGCTGCACTGTAACTCTTTGATTTAATACCTTAACATCGAAACGCAACTCTTCAATTGAGAGCTAAACATAGAAACAAAGTATTAACATCTTTTAGGGAACTAAAAACAGATGACGTACTGTCTAAGCGTACATTTTAAA
The DNA here is from genome assembly GCA_036873155.1 of Biomphalaria sudanica. Lineage (NCBI taxonomy): Eukaryota > Metazoa > Mollusca > Gastropoda > Planorbidae > Biomphalaria > Biomphalaria sudanica. The sequence continues at coordinate 232,219 of JAZGLO010002867.1, forward strand.
ATATTTTTTTTAATGTGATTCAGTATTTGCCTCATTCTCAAAGAAAAGAAAAACAATCTTCTTACTAGTCTTTTACCGTAGGCAGCCTCTCTGTCAAATGTTAAGAACTTGTTTGTTTCAATGAAATGGTAATGGCTCCCAATCTAAATAGTTTACAATGAGAATATTTATTAAATAATTATTGATTTATTAAATGAAGAATAGAAGGCAAGTATTTAGGAATGCAACTTTAAACTAGCAAAATAAAAATAAAAAATCCATTTAGAAAACATATCAACAATTTTTTCTAAGAGTAAGAACTTCAAACTTTCAATTGTATATCTCAGGAATGTAGAAGTTATTTTCCTTTTTCGATGTCAACATTATTCATTACCAATACTTGAATGTCTAACTTTCAATTAATTTATTAATTTTTTCATGTTTTATTAGGTACAATAACTTTAAACAAATCTTTGCTTGATCCGACAATAGGTGTCAAAGAAATAAAGTGTACAATTATTTAAGTGGATAAAAACCTAACATACTTGACCATAGCTTTAAATGCTGAGGGATCAATTTCCCTTTATTTGGCATCGAACAAGATAATTAATACCCAGTAATTAATTTACTAGTTGTTATGTTTTTTAATTGATTCAAGTATTCAAGTTTCAACATGACCCGACAATGGATGTGGGAGAAATACCTAAAACGTTTTACAGACAGAAAGACAGTGATCTGATACAAACTTTGTAAGTAATTGTTTTTGTATACAGAAATAGTCTCATTGAACGTAAGTTTTATGGTATTGATATTTATGTTGACTGTTAAGCTGGTTTGACCTTTGGAGAAAGGAAAAGTTTATTGATTCGATACTGCGATATTACCAGAGAGCGAGAAGATTCTGAGAAAGAGAAAAGAGAGTAAAATACATTGAGAGATTCAGAGTGGGAGAAGGAGAGACATAATGTATATGAATTGCATAGCTGCTTTGCGTTAATGCAAAAGCACCTATCTTAACTAATAAGACTAAGATCTAAATGAGCTTTGGAAAATGTGCATATTAAAAGACCCCCAAAAACCCTACTCCACTCATAATCACCAATAGGAAATCGTCCGGGTCAAGGGGAAAGAAGAAGATGACAACGTACCTGTATCGGCCTATCACAGAAGCTAACTACATCAAGAAGCACGGACTGCTTCCCTTCATTGATAGTTATGGTTCCTGGTTGGACAATAAGTTCTCCTGGTGTGACGTCCAAGGGGCACTTGATATGTTGTTTATCTTCAGCCTGGGATTTAAAAAAAATATTTATTTTTTAACCAATTAACATATCTCAATACTACAGGATTAATGTCCTTTTGTCTATATGAAACAAAATAATTAACGAATACTTGATTTACTCTTTTTTTTTCTTTTTTCTATTTTAATTATGTACTTTCATCATAAAGTATCAGACTTTATAATCTAAAGAGAAGATAATGTCAAGGTCATCTGTTTCTTTGGCCAACGGTTACAAGGTGTCATGTGGCCAGCACAACGAACCTTTACTTTACCTACTTGAAAATCGACTATAAATAAATTAGCAAAATTAAAATTTAATCCGAGAATGGGAATTGGAAGAAAAAAAATGTACAAATTATAATTCGAGGAACTAGAATTCCTCATATACAGTCAAGTAGCATTAATTTCCCTTTTTAGATACCAAAACAAATAAATAATTAACAATAATTAATTAACTAATTGGTTTATTGATTCATGTTTTGGTATGTACAATAAGAGTGTAAAAAGTTTCAGCTTGATCCGAAAATGGCTGTGGGAGAAATGACTTGCAAAAAATTGTACCAACAGACAGAGTGAGTTGATGTAAGCTTTGTTGAAAGGTATGAATCAAGTTTTTTTCTACAAATAAAAAAATGGAGCTTTATTTTTTTTTTCATAGTCTTTTTTATTTAACCAGTTATATAACCAATAATGCCCAAACTACGACCCGTAGACCACATCCTGCCCCGTGACGTGGAGTGTTTGGACCCCTCGGATCTCTCATTATAGTGCGCACTAAAGCTGCTTGAGTCTCGGTTCGATTGTCTCCAAATACAAGAAGTTTTACTGTATAAATGTTATCAGTGGCGTCACTTTAAAAAAAAAAAATTCGTGTGATTCCGGCCGCACCACGTGACAACCACCCTAGTCACGCCACCAGATTTGTAATGCCCTTGAGAGTACAAGACAAGTTAATCAGACACATCTATTTCAAATGTAATATGAAGGGATAACGTGGACCGATTGACTTTTTTCTCTTTCGTTTCGATTTTATTCTTAACAATTTTCTGTTTCTCCGTGTTGGAACCTCTAGCCAAATAAGGGAACCATTGAGACGACAGTACATAACGCTAACCACACGACCAGGCAGCCGTTTTATTATTATAAAGATATCTATATAAATCTTTTTTTTTATACCTACAAATTATTATTATAGCTTTTATATAGCGCTACTTTCATGCTTATAGCATGCTCAGAGCGCTTTTGGTCCAATCTCATTTGTGGACCAGTGGGGGGGGGGTATCTAGGAGTTGGTTTTCCGTGCTGCCTTTAGGCGTTCAGTAACAATTCTGTCCGAGTCAGTAGCCAAACCAAGCCAAGTTCAAGCGCACTTGGCATCTCGACCACGCTTCCCACCAAATGAAACACATATTACCTACTCCGTAATTGCAAAACCTTACCTTAGATGAATTTAGGGTCTCTTTGAACTCAGTGGGTAAAGGAAGAAAACTGCCGTACAAGGCAAGGTCTAGATCACCGTTTTCTCGGACTATTGGGCTGTGAACTGTCACCTGTGTTGAAAAGATGACGCTAAAGTCACCATTGAACAAAGACACACCGAAAAGCCAATAATTATGTCTCTCTGATTCTAAGTTTCTTTCTGAGACAGAGACACAGAAAAGAAAGAGAGTCAAAGAGAGAGGTTTACACCTGAGAGACTCAAAACTCACGTAGCCCGACAGCAAGAGAGTAGCAAAGAGACTAATTCAAGGAGACACTGTTATTTGAACAAAGAGGGAGAGAGAAACAGAAAGAGAGAGAGAAACAGAAAGAGAGAGAGAGAGAGAGAGAAACAGAAAGAGAGAAACAGAGAGAGAGAGAACAGAGAGAGAGAGAGACAGAGATAGAAACAGAAAGAGATAGAAACAGAAAGATAGAGAAACAGAGAGAGAGAAACAGAAAGAGAAAGACAGAAAAACAGATAAAGAGAGAGAAACAGAAAGAGAGAGAGAAACAGAAAGAGAGAGACAGAGAAACAGAAAGAGAGAAAAAGAGAGAGAGAGAACAGAGAGAGAGAGAAACAGAGTTAGAAATAGAAAGAGATAGAAACAGAAAGAGAGAGAAACAGAGAGAGAATAACAGAAAGAGAGAAACAGAAAGAGATAGAAACAGAAAGAGAGAGAAACAGAAATAGAGAGAGAGAAACAGAAAGAGAGAGAGAAACAGAGAGAGAAAAACAGAGAGAAACAGAGAGAGAGAGAGAGAAATAGAGAGAGAGATATAGAGAGAGAGAAACAGAAAGAGAGAAACAGAGAGAAACAGAAAGAGACAGAGAAAGATTAAGAGGAGAGAATATAAGAGGCTAACAGAGGCAGAAAGAAACAGAAAGCGGGATAGATAATTGGATGGATAGATGGATCAAAAGATGGATAGATGGACAGATGCTTGGAAAGATAAATAAATATATGGATAGCTAGGTTGTCTATATAAACAAAAGTGTCTGGAGTTGCGATTAATTTACGAATCGTTTTTTAATTTTTTTTAAAAAAAATCATCTCTCATCCTTTCAACGAGCTAGAAGATTTAATTACCAGTTTTGTGCCGTCTGGGAATGTAGCCTCGATTTGAACTTCTTTGATCATTTCAGACACGCCTGGTAGCACCTGATTTCTACCTTTAAGAAATATTAAGTGGAAGTTAGTCTGATAGTAAGAATTCTTTAATAGTAACATGAAACGTTTTTCTTGTATAAACTCTATTCATATCTAGACACAAAAGTAGTAAAGTTACCCCCTTTCAGACCTAATGGTCTATAGGGGCAGATGATGTAAAGGTCATCTGATTCTGTGGCCAATGGTTAACGAGGATGTCATGTGACCAGCACAACGAAAACCGCCTTTACTTTTGCCCAACTAATGTGAGGTACCCATTAGAGCTGGGTGGACTCAGAGGCGCCCAAGGATCCCGAAATAAAAATCCCAGTCTTTACCAGGATTCGAACCTGGGACACCCTATTTAGAAGCCAAGCGCTTTACCACTCAGCCACTGCTGAGTATGAGTAAGATAAAAACATTTTTGGAACCTCAATTGTAAGATTGATGGAAAAGACTGGTACCTAAGATCAATCTTCCTTTTTCCATAAGATCCATTACCCTAAAGCCGTCTCGAGCCATTTCTTGCATCTAAGAAGAAAAAAAGCAGTTTATTACTATATACTATTTTATATTAATAAATCACACCCATAAAACAAACATACATATATAACAGTTGGAGACTTAGTCTTTCACTAACAATTGTAAGCATAATAGAATTAGCTCTTGATTTCATTCTATTAATAAAGCTATTAATACATTTTTGATCTGCCATCTAATTCATACATTAGATTTCTTTTTTTTTTTTTTGTGGTTTTTTTTTAGCGTCTTCATATAGAAAGAGATTTTAAGATCTTTCGCTTTTTCAAAAGGACATTTAGAGTCAAGAGATTTTCAAAAAAGGAGCTCTGAATTTCCTTGACTAGTTACTAAAGACTATTTAAAGACCTACAGGTCAGATTATGTTAAGGTGTTCTGTTTCTGTGGCCTACAGTTAACGAGGGTGTCATGTGGCCAGCATAACGACTAACCGCCTTTACTTTTCCCCGACTAATGTCAGGCACCCATTAGAGCTGGGTGGACTCGGAGGCGCCCAAAGATCCCGAAATTAAAAATCCTAGTTTTTACCAGGATTCGAACCCGGGACCATCGCTTCAGAAGCCAAGCTCTTTACCGCTCAGCCTCCTAAATGGATATTTGAAGTCAAGATATTGGAGCTCTGAGGTTCTTTGGCTAATTACTAAAGACTTGGAGCTTCTTCTTGCCGATTTCAATAAGTAGATTTCAATTTCATTAAAGAAAGGTATTTGTCTTAACCCAAAAAAAAAGAAAAATTGAACTTCTTTTGGTATCTCGTAGATGTTGATACGTAGTAATTGGGCTTCAGTGTTTGTATCTGTTAGCTCAACGTCTTTGTTCGTATTGCGCTCTACTATTACAAAAAACGAGCAATCTCCTCACAATACTCACCACTGTTGCTATGAGTGCTGTAGCTTCAGGCTGGTTTAACTTCAAGCCTCTCGCTAGCCGTTTCTGCGCCAGGGAGCCAGCGTGGAAGACAAGCAGACAGTCGAGCTCTCTAGGCAATAAGCGCATCTTTTTCTTCTCTCTTTTTCTTCTCTCTTTTTAGTCTTCTCTTTTTGTTATTGAAATGACATTATTAATTAGAAATCGTAATTAGCATAGAAAGAATGGAAAATTTAAGATAATTGTTAAATTATAATTAGATATGTTTTGAATTTGTATTGACTTTTTAAGTATAAAGATGCTTATGAATAAAGAGCAGAATAAAAGTAAAGCCTCCCCTTCAGATCATGCTTTCTACATGGCAGATGATACAAAGGTCACCTGTTGCTGAAGCCTTCGGTTAAAGAGGGTGTTATGGGGCTAGCACAGAGACAAACAGCCTTCACTTTTCCTTAAGTATTGCCTGGTACCTATTAGAGTTTGGTGGACTCAAAGACGCCCTAAAGATTACTGAAATATTAAATCCCAGCATTTTACCAGGATTCGGAACCGGATACTTGGGATGGAAGCCAAATAAATAGTACACAAATAAGACAAATTGCACATACCTGTTTTGAGTTGTATCACAAAACTTACTTAGTACGAGCGAATCGAACTATGGTAATTATCTCATGCGAAAAAATTACACTTCTTGTATCAAACTGGTATCTAGAAAAAGGGAAAGAAATTGTACTTGACAGGTGTTGAGCTATAGACTGAATAGTTCACTTTATAGGTCGCCCCTTTAAATTAAGTTTTAAAAAAAAACATAAGCTAACTATATAATCCTATATTTCTATAATCTGTCTGTGGCATATACGTATATCCAGCAATATGAAGTAGCTACGTAAACAGTGCATAGTTCTCTTTCTGTGACCGACATTAAAGCATGTGTCCTGTAACCAGTACAACCACCTCTACCTGTGTCCATTTTTTTTCAAGTGTCATGATAGCACGACATGACAATAACTAAAAACAGTTTTATATTTATTTTTTTCTATTATAATAAAAAGAGTCGCCATAATACAATAGAATGAACCAGATTTACTAAGCTAAATATAACGTACACAGAAACTTACACATATAAGGTCGCCAGCCTTTGCTATTCTATTCGTAAACATCCTGATGGCCTACAATAGCAATTTAATCATTTAAAAAGTTCCCCTTTCGGACCTTGCGATGGATATACCAAAAGATGTTAAGATCATGTTTCTTTGGCCAGCAGTTAACTAGCAGGGTGTCATTTTTTCCAGCACAATGACCAACCGCTTTTTTCCCCCCAGGTACCCATTAGTGTTAAGACTCAGAGGCGACATAAAAATCCCACATTTAAAAATCCCACTCTTCACCGAGATTCAAACATAGGACCCCGGGTTCGGAAACCAAGCCCTTAACCACTCAGCCACGGCGCCCCCAGTGAGAATAATTTATGTTACCCTATATATTTACAAAACAAACACAATTAAAACAATACTTTATATATATATATATATGCGAATCTAAGCATGCAAAAGTCTATTATGACTTTAAACGAATGAAAATGGTCCATGTTTATTTTTATGGAAATAATAATAAGTCTTTTCGTAGAGATAAAAAATGAAAGATGTATCTTGAAATACTACATAGTGGTTGTAACTGCCAGTACAGCTCATTGCTAAAGAAATATAATACATGTACATTTGAGTGAGATGTTATGTATATGTACAGGCCTGTACGTTTGATTGTGTTACAGTGTTTGTTTGCTAACATTAAGATCCTGTAATTATAACCAGTAGATGTATGATAGGCGGATGGTTTTGATGTTTTCGGGTTCAAGCTCTGCTCGTGGCATGCCTTTCCCCATCGCTATACGGCAGGTTTGAGCCACAATGAAAATTATCTTCACATCCGAAACATGGAAAAACATTTTTTAAACAGAGGGTACAAAATCTTTCAAGAAAATGATTAAAAGTTATTGCCCTTTCTGGATATATTTTTTTAAAGTAATTATAGTAAACAACTGGTGATGTTGTGGGTACGGTCTTTCACGTAAGCAAAGCAAAAAAACTCGTTTCAGGTCCTGCGATCTATAAATCATAAAATGATCATTTCCTTCAAAGATCTACGAGAGTGTCATATGGCCAGTACCACGGCCAACCGCTTTTAGTTTCCCCAAACTAATAACAGGTACCTATTAAAGTTGGTTGGACTCAAAGGCATCATAAAAATACCGAAACTTAAAATCTCAGACTTCATCGAGATTCAAACCCGAATCTTATCGGTTCGAAAGCCATGAGCTTTACTAGTCACCCTCCGATCCAAATTGGATACTGTTATTTGATTTAACTTGCTTGGTTGCTCAATCATTAAGCGCTAAGTTAACTGGCTTGTAGGTTTTCAGAGGTTCCTTAAGAAATGAGAACCATTATGTTCTAGGCCTCCCGCAGGACTGCACAGGATCACAGAAAAACTTAACTATCGGCAACATAAGCTATAGCCCCTGCTTGCTTAACAGTTCACAAATATTATTTTAATAGAAACAAAAAAGCAAAAATTGACCTACAAACGTTTCATAACCTAAATACTTTAGGGCCTTATCTATTCTAAATCCGATCCTGCAATGGATATCGAAGTGTTCGAACCAAGATCGATCAAGACGAAAGTACCAGGCAGCCATTTTAATGGATCTCATTCACCAGTCGTAAACCAACATTATTTTGCCAGGTGGTTCTCTATCTCTTGTATACAAATTACGATCTACATGTAATTTTAATATATAGTGGCTGTGGCAGTTTTTTTCCGTTGTTTTATCAATATGATCACGTGACTAAATGTTTGTTTACGATTGGTGAATGAGATCCATTTGTAAAGTAAAAGAGTAAAGTTTCTCTTTCAGACCTTGTGGTCTGTAGGGCAGATAAAGTAAAGATCATCTGTTACTGTGGCCCACGGTTAACGAGGGTGTCATGTGGCCAGCACAAAGACCAACCGCCTTTACTTTTCCACAACTAATGTCAGGTACCCATTAGAGCTGGGTGGACTCAGTGGCGACTGAAAATCCCGAAATTAAAAATCCAAGTCTTCACCAGGATTCCAACCCCGGACCCCGGTTCGGAAGCAAAGCGTTTTATCGCTCAGCCACCGCGCCTCCACATTTTAATTAAAACCATAAAATTAGCTAGTTTTTAATTAGTTCTAGTCACTTACCTCATCAGATAAAAGTGAAAATAGTTTGGTTAAATTTAGCAAAAGCCAAGTCCTTAACAATTATACTATCCGCAGAGTACGCCAAGCATCAAAACGAGGCTTGGTGAACTTCACGTGACAGGTTGACGGGTCCCGCGATAGCTCCTGTGGTGTGACTTGGGACGAGAAAGGTGGTTTGTCATTAGTTAACTGTGTCCAGAATCAGACTTAAGGTCACGCTAGCCAGGCCATAAAAAAATTTATAAAAAAAACACAGCTCTAGAAAGTATACTATTAATCAAATTTTAGTGTGTAGTTTTGTGTGTAGCTTGGGGACGTTTTTTTCCCCCAGTCTAGTGGTAAGTACCATTAATGTAATTAAATAAAACAAATCTATACATTACTACTATATTCCTTTTTTTTTGTTTTTTTAGTATTGCTAGATGCGCTAAAAATAGAGTAACACCTTTACTAAAATCACTAGAAGACTGAAAAGTAAAGTAGCAATTATACATGAAACACTGAACCATAATCTTCAAATACAAATTAAAAAATATAATAAAATACTCACAATGACACAAAGATCAAGGCATATCCCTCGTTCCAGATGCTAGGACAAATTTGTACACATGCTCCTTCAGGAAAACCAGTGACTTGGCAGAATTTAAGTCATTGGTTAACATGCATGACTGAATGCATGACGCGTAGGACGTGATCATCTCCTTTTTTGAAGTGACGTCTGTATTTTATAAGATAAGATACGATGACAAAATGTTGTTTTTTCACATTTTGGACGTTTTCGCCCAACATGACTTGACGTTCAAAATGCAACCGGGCAGGTCCTTAATTAACGGACCATAGCGACGATAGACCGAAAAGCAAATCGCCTGACTAAAACATATCTTGATAAATCCTTATCATATTTTTCTGTGAAAGTGCCAGGCTAATGCAGACAATGTATCCATTGACAGTTAACTTTTACGATATAATTGCAGCCAGTGGCGTAGCAAGGTACTCGTGGGCCCGGCTTTAAGACTATGTTGGTGGACCCTACCCCCTTTTAATTAGACATATTTAGTGTGTAGCGAATAAATCGAGTAGTCAGTTTATACCAAAAGCGACATTCCAATACAGGTAGTTTTAATCGGTTCGTGGAAGCCCCGATCGGTCACGAGCCCAAACCCAATAAAATCCTCGCTTGTCATGGTTGTTACGTCAAAGGCTTTGGGCTCCTAATAGTCGTAGGTCCGGGTTCATTGAGCCCCTTCGCCCTATGAATGCTACGCCATTGATTGTAGCGCGTGTTTTCATTGTTATTCCGTGACAGCATTTAAAGACGTCTTTATCTTATGAATGAAAGACGTCTCTCCAAAAGTAAAATTATATTATCACGTCCTACACGTATCCGTGTGTTAATCTAGTTGTACGTATTTATTAGAGACCTAATACTCTATAGCTTTTCCTGACTGATATAGGCTTCCTGTCCTAATAGCACTATGGAAGAAAGAGCACTTGTATAAGTTTGTCCTAGTAAATGGAATAAGAAATGTTCCTTTACCTTTGTGTTTTTCTGACGCCGCTATTTAGTGACGGGTGAACACTTCCTGAGAGACCCAACTATATATACAGAGAGGATTACTTGTTCTTTCCCCTATTTTCTTTTTTTCTAAACTCCGACCTCTGTCGCCACGAAAGTTACGTGGGGTAACTCTAGTCCACTTGCAGAATTAAAACAGCTATATTTCTATGACTTTTTCATCGAGGGTTAGAGAGTCAGCGTGCGTGCGTAGTGTCCCCCATGGTTGGCCGACGTATAGAATTATATGACATATATATAAATATATATTTGTTGTATTTTATACATTCTATTATATTTTTTTTCTTTAATAGCTTATGGTTAAATGTATAAACTATTTTTACTACTTTGCTTTTTAGTCTTCTGTCCTGAAATGCCCCTTAAAGTAATGCTTTTCTTTCATACAAATTGTGTGAATATAGATTACTTGCAAACTCTCGGCTCAATTTCTTCTAAGTAAAGTAAGTAAAGTTTCCCTTTCAGACCATGCGGTCTATAGGGCAGATAATGTTAAGGTCATCTGTTTCTGTGGCAAACGGTTAACGAGGAGGGTGTCATGTGGCCAACACAACGAGCAACCAACTTAACTTTCCCCCAACTAGCGTCAGGTACTCAGGGGCGCCTTAAAAATCCTGAAATTCAAAATCCCAGTCTTCACCGAGATTCGAAAGGACCCCCCTCGTTCGGAAGCCAAGCGCTTAACCACTCAGCCACCGCGCCCCCCCTTTCTTTTAATTTCTTTTATTCTCTCGACTTAATGAGTACCAAGCAAAGGACATATTTTGATATTGGTCTAGCAACGGTGAAATAGTCTGAAAAGCAACGATAAAGCAACTGAATGACTTTTAAGAACGTTACAAGATGTCCATAGAAAATCTCGTATAAACTTAATGATACATTTTATACAGGAGGAACATAAAGTCACTCGCTATTCTCCATTTCAAGTTTGCGGTCGTTAGTTTTTATTTGTTGTTGTTTTTTTGCTGTTTTTTTTTTTTTGGTTTTGTTTTTTTTTTGTTTGTTTTTTTTTGTTATACGACAAAATCGACATTATTAAATTTTAACGACAATGCTGTAGAACCGCACAGGACCTCCCCCTAATAAGGGGCCGTCACATTTAATACATTTTTATGTTTGGGCGGCTCTCATCTCATTTTTGGGCTTCATGATTATTTTTTGTTGTCGGTTTTTCCACCTCATATTGTTTTGTTATGCTAACGCTGATATTGTTTCCAAACAATACCGGAGGGATTTTAAACAAGGATTATTTAAAGTCGAATAATATAACATTTCAAAAAATAGAAACACAATTAAATTTACAAAAACTATTTTTCTTTTTTCTTACACTTTTAGATTTATTAATATTTTTAGATGCTCCACAAAAATCCTATTTAGGGTCTCTACTTACTAAAATCCGGCATTGTCCTGACTTGTAGCATTGGAGATTTTAGCGTAATTAAAAAATTACATTTCTTTGTTCACAAAACTCGTAGCCTGGAATGTTTACTTCTGCCAGCAAAATTAAGATTTACGTTCGCTGACCTTTTTGTCTTTAGCCACAGGTAAAAGTTTACAAATTAACATTATTTCGTGGTTTGCTGAAATGACCCGTCGCATGAAAATAGCGACTTGATTTACCATGACTCAAGCACGTGAAAATAAACGGTATTATTAGATGGCAAACCTGAAAAGTATTAGCAACTAGTAGTGAAATACTTTGGTGAAGTGTTTGAGTGATTTTTTTCATTTCTGCAACAGTATGTGTATTATTAGATCTGTGGGGTAGCTACCATGACTCGAAGGGGCAGGTCATAGTGCCCGAACACATGAACAGGTCGTTGTTTGGTTGAGGCTCTGCTAAAAACTAAAATAAATGCGCGTTGTCCTATCTCTGGTCTTCAACTTCAACCTACTTCATTCGTTGACCTTTATGCCCTCATCTGCGGTGATGTTTACAAGTGGTTGTCAAGGTGGGGTTTGTACGGTTGTACATGTCTAGCTAGGGGATGATTTAAATTAACCCCCGTGGCAGACTGACGCATTAATATATGACAGCACAACCGCACAAAACATGTTAAATAATCAAAGACTCAAATATTCGACTCAAGGCTAATATTACCTATAGTCCACAACCCATTCCATGCTCCAATAGCACTAGGGAAGATGAAGTATTTGTTTAAATTTGTCCTAGCATATGGGACGAGAAATGTGCCTTTATCTTTGTGTCTTTTAGAGTATTTTATTAAATGTTGTTTCTGTATTTGAGGATTATTTTATTTTTCAACACATATTTGATTTATACAAATTTCTTTTAATAAACCCTAATGCTTTGTTTGATTTTTTTTATAGTTTAATCAATATGTATACTATGTATACAAAATTTGAACAGTTTAATTCCTAAAATAGAAATCAGAAATAGATTAAACAAACACGGTAAATATAACCTAATTTCAATAATACATTGACTAACTAAGAATTCACATTAAACTAGAATCGTCACTACTAAAAGACACCCGCGTATTATCTCACCCTGTATTAATATTCCCTCTATAATGATAGATGAAACAACGCGAATTTTCCGTTGGAGAGCTCTCTGCTTATGTTTAGACTCCCATTAATATTTTTAGTAATTTGGTAAATTAACTAATGTTTCTCGACAAATAAAAATAATTCGTCAGGTTATAAAGTTACATTGACCTTAATGCTTATTACCACATGAAAGTTGAAAAACTTCTTATACTGTAGGACAGTTATGTCCAACCTAATTTGACCTGCGGACCATTTCAATTTCCAACACTCGTTTCGCGGGCCACATGACCGAAAAGTTACAAAAACTAAATTATATTGTTCTGTAACTATTTCACCAAAACCGTTCCAATGTAGTACCACATTTACCATTTTATGTGATATTTGACGATATGTTTGTACGCGTCAGGAAATAACTTCATTTGTCTACTTAAAATGTTAGCAACAGTGTAGGTCTCTTTTTGGTTCATTAGCAACAGTGTAGGTCTCTTTTTAGTTCATTAGCAACAGTGTAGGTCTCTTTTTGGTTCATTAGCAACAGTGTAGGTCTCTTTTTGGTTCATTAGCAACAGTGTAGGTCTCTTTTTGGTTCATTAGCAACAGTGTAGGTCTCTTTTTGGTTCATTAGCAACAGTGTAGGTCTCTTTTTGGTTCATTAGCAACAGTGTAGGTCTCTTTTTGGTTCATTAGCAACAGTGTAGGTCTCTTTTTGGTTCATTAGCAACAGTGTAGGTCTCTTTTTGGTTCATTAGCAACAGTGTAGGTCTCTTTTTGGTTCATTAGCAACAGTGTAGGTCTCTTTTTGGTTCATTAGCAACAGTGTAGGTCTCTTTTTGGTTCATTAGCAACAGTGTAGGTCTCTTTTTGGTTCATTAGCAACAGTGTAGGTCTCTTTTTGGTTCATTAGCAACAGTGTAGGTCTCTTTTTGGTTCATTAGCAACAGTGTAGGTCTCTTTTTGGTTCATTAGCAACAGTGTAGGTCTCTTTTTGGTTCATTAGCAACAGTGTAGGTCTCTTTTTGGTTCATTAGCAACAGTGTAGGTCTCTTTTTGGTTCATTAGCAACAGTGTAGGTCTCTTTTTGGTTCATTAGCAACAGTGAAGGTCTCTTTTTGGTTCATTAGCAACAGTGTAGGTCTCTTTTTGGTTCATTAGCAACAGTGTAGGTCTCTTTTTGGTTCATTAGCAACAGCGTAGGTCTCTTTTTGGTTCATTAGCAACAGCGTAGGTCTCTTTTTGGTTCATTAGCAACAGCGTAGGTCTCTTTTTGGTTCATTAGCAACAGCGTAGGTCTCTTTTTGGTTCATTAGCAACAGCGTAGGTCTCTTTTTGGTTCATTAGCAACAGCGTAGGTCTCTTTTTGGTTCATTAGCAACAGTGTAGGTCTCTTTTTGGTTCATTAGAAACAGTGTAGGTCTCTTTTTGGTTCATTAGCAACAGTGTAGGTCTCTTTTTGGTTCATTAGCAACAGTGTAGGTCTCTTTTTGGTTCATTAGCAACAGTGTAGGTCTCTTTTTGGTTCATTAGCAACAGTGTAGGTCTCTTTTTGGTTCATTAGCAACAGTGTAGGTCTCTTTTTGGTTCATTAGCAACAGTGTAGGTCTCTTTTTGGTTCATTAGCAACAGTGTAGGTCTCTTTTTGGTTTCTCTAGCAACAGTGTAGGTCTCTTTTTGGTTCATTAGCAACAGTGTAGGTCTCTTTTTGGTTCATTAGCAACAATGTAGGTCTCTTTTTGGTTCATTAGCAACAGTGTAGGTCTCTTTTTGGTTCATTAGCAACAGTGTAGGTCTCTTTTTGGTTCATTAGCAACAGTGTAGGTCTCTTTTTTGTTCATTAGCAACAGTGTAGGTCTCTTTTTGGTTCATTAGCAACAGTGTAGGTCTTTTTTTGGTTCATTAGCAACAGTGTAGGTCTCTTTTTGGTTCATTAGCAACAGTGTAGGTCTCTTTTTGGTTAATATTCCCATCGATCCTCAAATCTCTAGTTGTAGTGAAACAATCTTTTATTCGTGGTTGAAACCAGTAATGCCATCATCCTTATTTTATAATGCCGATATATATGTTTTATTAAACAGCCACACTTTCTTTATAGAACAAAGATGTAGGCTTATTATCATGTTCCGCAAACTATTAAAGGTCCGCCCACTTTTCCAGGTAGATTTGTACATTCTGTTCATAAACGCACAAACGTTAAAGGTCATGGTATCAATACATCAGAGAAAATATGAGAGTCCTAAGTAGGTAAAGATACATTTTTCAACCTTTTGTTTTTCGGGAGGGGATTTTCTCCACTTTGTGTCAACGTTTCGGCGGGCCGGATATAACCACGTCGCGGGCCGGATCTGGCCCGCGGGCCGTGTTTTGGGCATCACTGCTGTAAGAAGTAATGACATTTAGGAGTCACGAAAGTAGAGTCATGTTATCAATTCGTTCATCAGGCGGTAGAGATTCTGTGACATTCTCTTAATTTATACACTCCTGATACTCTTGGTGTAATTATATTAATGTATTCATCCCTTTTCTCGGGAATCTTCCCACATCATTAACCTCCATCCATTCTTCTTCTTCTTCTTCTTCTTCTTCTTCTTCTTCTTCTTCTTCTTCTTCTAGTCAGCCCTTTTGCAGACTGTATCTAGGAAAAAATGTTGTGCTGTTCTCTACAGTTTTTCAGCACCGCCGTACATTGTGTTGGTTATGTTGGGCTTAAGTGGTACTAGGGTCTGCCTAAGGTGGATTAGGTAGGAGCATTTCAAGAAGATATAGTTTACTGTTTCCCCTTATTACAGACTGAACGCACGCCATATCACTTGCAAAAAAAAAAAGAATTATTGTTGTGGTGAGCGCTTCGAGATGCGGAAACCTATTTTTAGGAGTTCAAATGTCAGGAGTTCGAACCCTCTCTTTAACTTCTTCCTGTCAAGTTGAAATATCTTATTAAACAAAAACATGTCAAACGAACAACCGACTTAATTAAAGAGGAATGCTAAGCTGAGAGAAGAATAAAAGAAAAGAAAAAATAAATTATAGCTTTTATATAGCGCTACCTTTATGCTTATAGCATGCTCAGATCGCTATGGTCCAATCTCAATTGTGGACCAGTAGGGGGGAGGGGGTATCTGGGAATGGATATTCCGTGCTGCCTTTAAGCGCTCAGTAAACACAGCTCAGCTCGAGTTGGGTGTTGAGCCTCGAGCCCCCTTCATAGGTAGCCAAGCAGAGTTCTAGCGTACTTAGCTTCTCGGCCACGCATCCCAAGGGTACGCAATACAATCAGACAACGGCCGTGTGGCATGCATTTCGAAATTTTGTAATATTTATTACATCTTATATGGAGGAACAGAGGCTAGTGGTAAGACTTTTAACTTTCAAACAACATATTATAGAGCTAGAATACCGGGAATAAGTAGAATTTCAAACTTCTGGATTTAAAGACTCGTTTAAGATGGGTACCTGTCATTAGTAAAAAAAAAAAAAAAGAAAGGGGGATACTTGTCGCTAATTGTTAAGTAAAGATCATTGGTCATTTTGACAATGGACACCATTGTTAATTAACCGTCATCATATTATTCAGATGAGATTTGCGTCATCATCATCATTGACTTAATTTTTTTTTTTTATATTAGCATTTCGGGTGCATCCGGAGCGAATAGCTCGGGCGAAGACCTGATGAACGACTATTACCTTACAGTTATTGGCCGTTTCAAAATCAATATCGCATTGCTGATAGGATATAGAAACCCCGATTCAATGCCAATGCCCTTGTGTACGAAATAAAGGATAGGCCTATCTTATTGGCATCTGCATAATCTGAGTCAGTTATGCTAATTTAGCGAAACACCTGTGCTGCCATTGGAAATTAAAGAAACCAGACTTGCTTGTTATTCACGAACCTTTGAACCTTTTAAAGAAACAAAAGATAATGACATACTTTTTTTGTTAATCTAGATTCTAGGTTACCATAACTGGGACAAAAAGTCGCATAGAAGATGGGTTCGCATCCAACTCCAGGCTTTAAGTTCATTAAAGGTAAATTTGTACTTTTATTAATTTATATGTTGGACTTATACTGTGTCTGTTATGAATTTAGCAGAATATAAAGTCAACTTGACCTAAAAGAACGAAACAGACGGGAGAGAGAGAGTATGTGTGTAAGAAGGTGTAGGCATTTTAGGTGTATCTTCGGAGTTGAAGATACAGTCCAGAGCGCTTACCATACAACCAGGCACAGAGAGGCAGGGAGATATATAGAATTAGTACCAGACAGACAAACGGATGGAAAAAACTCTGTAAAAACAGAATTTCAAGAAGTATAAGAAAGTATCGCTTTGGGGTTTGGTATCAGCGTAAGCTACTTATAATGATGGATTTATTACCACCAAAGCGAAAGCAATGTATGTGGACAAGAATAGTACTTCAAAGTCACATGAAAAAAGTATTGGAGATGAACCATAGTTGTTCTGGGACTGAAGGAAGCCAACTTATTAAAGCATCCCACACAATTCTTATGTAGTCCCAGCTGTGATGGGCAGGCTACGTCTACAGGATAGAAGACTCCCGCATCCCTCTATGCAGTGTCTATGGTCAATTAAGGGAAGAAAAGCGATAATAAGGTTGACAAAGGAAACGCTCCATTCACTCCCTCAAAGCATCCCAGAAAGCCTTCAGCATTGACACTGTTACCTAGGAGACAGAAGAACATGATTGAGCATCATGGCGTCGCGCTGTGGAAATTGGGAAAAACAAATGCAGAGAACAAGAAAACAGCGCTGGCAGGAAAATAATATCGCCGGAGAAAAAAATCAAGGCCTCGACGCTAGCTCTAGCTGGAATAACCTTCCCAGTGTAAAGCCGGATATTCATGGCATCACACCCAGACAAGGAGGCATGAAACGTTAAGTACCTCACCCTCTTGGATGACGAAAGTGGACAACACCAAACAACAATGGACGAACAACGTACACAATGAAGGGTGGGATATTTCCAGTGGGTTTGTATAGTTTAACTCTTTCTCTCCTAACGATGATACAAACGTTGACTCCATCAGAATGTGGTAAATCATTACGGAGAGAAAGAGTTAACCAAAGAAACAAGCGTAATGTATTCTCACCTTTCGTTATAGAAGGCCTGAACACTGACCTACAACGTTGTTATTCTGGACAGTTTAGATCAATAGCGTGTTGCCACGTCTCTGGCCTGTACGACGTAAACGAGCTATTGGTCTCCCCAGCCCACATTCCATAACTATGGATATCGATTGTATTTCGTTCAACTTGTATTGTTACATCCTTTGACCAGGCAGTCTAGGCATCAGGTCTGAACACTCGGGCCATTCAAATGGTGGACACAGCCATTCACATGACCACGGACATACCCACTCCCATGATCTGCCCGATGGCCCTGGGCTCTTCGACCAACGTGACCTGCCCATGTACAGAACAGACTGGAATCAGGTAAATTCTTCTATGCTAAAACTAAAAGTTATAATTTGATTACCTTTGTTTTAATAGTGAAAAGAACAATAATAATTTAGGCAAATTTAGGCATTTCTTATACTTTAGTATACTAAATATACTGTCTGTTAAAAGTTATTTCTCCCACTTCCCATTCTCGGATCAAGTTGACACTTTGCACAAATATTCGTTGATCCTAATAATACAGGCATTCATTTTAAAAAAAAAACAACTAGTTAATAATAATAATAATAATAATCTTTATTGTCCGTATGGAAATTTGTCTTACAATTTGTGCATGACACCAAACAAAAAACATTATAACTATAAGAAACCAAAGTGTACATTTACACCAGACTCACTCATAATTTACATGTGACAAAGTTTATACCAGATTGTTCTTATTGATTGATTTGATTGCCAGGGGAACAAAAGAGTGTTTGTGTCTGTTTGTCTTTGCTATCGGTGTCTTGTATCTCTTTTGTGATGGTAAAATCACAAAATCCTGACACAAAGGGTGATTCTTTATTTCGAGGATCTTGTTAGCTTTTTTATAGATGTTTGTCTCAAACAACTGCCCAACTGGGGTTTGTTTTTTTGCCAATGATTTTGCCAGCAGCATTTAGGATTCTATAAAGTTTATTTTTATTTTTAATGCTCAGATTGCCATACAAGGCAGTGATATTGAAACTCAAAATATTGCAGGTGTGAGCGTGATAAAACATAGCCAAGGCCTTTTCGCTATCATTAAACGAGGACAGTTTTTTTGGTAGTCGTTCACCTATTAGATAACAGATGTTACTTCATGTGTCAATCAAGTCATACATGTTAATCAATGACTTAAACTCTGCTAATTCGTTGGTTTTACTGGCTGAATCAGGCAACCCATACAATTCTCTAATGGCGCTTCACTAGGGAAGAAGAAGCCCTTTTACGAAGTTGTCCTTGCGTACGGAATAAGAAGTGTGCCTCTTATCGCTTCGTCTTTCTAAAAATGTTATTAGGCTTTTTGTTTTCTGTATTTTCGCTACTTTACTTTTTATTCTTTTTGGCCTGAAGTGTCCTAATTGACATCTAAAAAGGAATTAAAGTTAACAATGTGTAGTTCTTTCCTTAGATAATTTTATTTTTTTTAGTATTTTTTGTCAGTAATATTCTGCTTGTTTATATATGTTTAAATTACAACTACTTTCATCTGTACCGCTCTTTTTCCACATCTCAATTTTTTCTGTAACTCTACTTCTGTATCTCTTCATAGCAGTCTTTTTTTTCTACTTTGTCTCTTTTGTCTCTTTTTCTCTTTTTTCTACTTGTCTCTTTTTTCTCTTTTTGTCTCTTTTTTTCTCTTTTTGTCTCTTTTTTCTCTTTTTTCTACTTTGTCTCTTTTGTCTCTTTTTTTTCTTTTTGTATCTTTTTTCTACTTTGTCTCTTTATTCTTATCTTTCTCCCCCCCCCCCCCCGCATTTTTTTTGGCCTATCTATTGCACTCTATTTGTTTTATGTCTCCCTCTCTTTACCCTATCTCTGTCTCTCTTTCTCTCTTTCTCCACTTCCGTTCTTTGTTTCATTTGTATGAACTTTTTTTTTTTTTTAATTGTTGTCTTCCCCCCCCCCTTTTTTTTTTTAAACTGGATACAAATACAGAGCCATGTTAAAAAAAAATATAAAAAGATATAAAACAGAGCTAATATTAGGAAAAGACATGCACATTTACAGTCATGTATCTCAATATTGTGATATTGAGTTCCCATTTTCAATATCAAAGTTAATTAATTAACTATCAATATTTAATTAACTGATTAATATATTTTTTTATTTATTCATGCTTTGTTAGGGATTATCAATGTTTGTGCAAAGTTTTAACTTTATCCCCCAAAAATGGGAATAGAGTAAAATAACGTGTGCAAACATTGTACCAGACAGACAGACAGACAGATGGAGTACTAGAGTAGATATAAGCTTTAAAAATTCGCTTTACAGCTGTTGGTAGCTTTCCGCTGTTTTCTTGAGTTGGACGAATTGTGTCTAGATTAAACTGCCCTAAAAACGGAAACATATATCAGAGTGAATCGTCCAAGGGGAGATTAACCTTTACTTGCGTGAAACCAGTTGTCTTACTTGTTAGGTCAAGGTCATGTGTCTTTATCCTGGATAATGTAAAATAATGGACCGGTCCCTCTCTTGACATCCTGCTAAGAACAGCTACTGGCTGAGACCATTCTCTATAGAAGACCCCAACACTGACCTACAATGTCACAACCTGTGGGAGGGTTTAGACCAATAGCTCACTGCCATGTCACAGGTCTATAGGACTTGGCATCGAGCTATCGTATTTTCTTAACCACGTGACAGGACATTTAAAAGCTAGAACGGAAACAGTTTAGAGACAGAATTACGGACGAAGTGACCGCATGCTGTAACTTGATGACGTGGGCTGTGCCCTTCTTTCTGCAATAAAAATTTTGTGTTCTAAAAAATCTTACTTATTTTATCTCATCCGTTCTGTTGTTGGTTTGGACATTTAAGAACTCTCGAGAGTAATTAATAACATTTCTAGTAAACAGACTCTCAGCTTGTTTAACACCACCCTCACTTAGCTACCTCGAGGTTCGACACCCGACTCGTGCAGAATTATGTTTAGGAGCACCTAATGGCAGCACGGAAAACCTTCTCCCATATACACCTTTCCCACCCCCCACCCCCTCTCGGCCGGTTCACAAATGAGATTGGACCATAGCGCTATAAGCATGCTATATGCATGAAAGTAGCGCTACAGAAAAGCTATAAATAATAACAATCCCACTATTAACAAAGTGTTTATTACCTTTACAGAGAGGCTTCACTGTAGGAGTAGGTGGCCCTGTGGGGTCTGGAAAGACTGCTCTAGTCCTAGCCCTCTGTCAGCTGTTGAGAGAAGACTACGGAGTCTGCGTCGTCACTAATGATATTTTCACAAAGTATGTAGCCACGCTTTAACTCTTTCTCTGCTAAATGTACATACCGCCGTTGATTTGACCTCACCAACTTAACTTAATGGTTGATTGTATAAACTTGACTTTGTGTTGCGTAAAAAACGCGTGTATTCCCCTTTAACCCTAAACCAACTAAAATATTTTCTGATAACAAACGAAAACGTTATTGAAGCAAAAATAAAGAATTCCGTTGGATCGCGTGGTAAATGATACGGAGACAAAGAGTTAAACTAAAACTAGTTTTAAAAATTAAAATCCTACTTTAAAAATCTGACGACTTTTCATAAGAGCGATTATTTTTGCTCTTACAAACTTATAAATGATAGATTTAAAAAAAAAAACATATTTTTATCCCATACGGAAACAAATCCCTGGTTAAGCGAATGTAGGCTATGAATCCTTTCTGAGTATATAAATTCTAATGATAGATCCTTATTTAGAAGACAGTAGGCTAAATGTTCCTGGAAGTTTAGTTATTTCAAGTAAAAATTAAAGTTCCCCTTTCAGACCTTGCGATCTATGGGTCAGATGATGTTAAGGTCATCTGTTCCTATAGCCAACGGTTAACGAATAGGTTGTCATGTGGTCAGCACACGACCAACAGCATTTTCTTTCCCCAACTAAAGTTGGGTGGACTCAGGGGCGGCCTAAAAATTTAGAAATTATTAGCCCATTTTTCACCAAGATTCGAACCCAGGACCCCAGGTTGAGACGTTAAGCGTTTAACCCCTCTATTTATTTAAGTCGTCAATGAAAATGGCCTATGTACGAGAATACCTGCTGACATGTCTATTTAAGTTATCAATTATTTAGACCAAATTTAATTTTTGAAGATAATATTTCTAAAAGTTAAAATGGTCAAACTAGAGTTTCCCCAGTGTGGCCAACTAGCTAGTAATTCTTTTTTTTCCCGAAAGATATACATCACATGGTATATTTCTAGGAAAGTAATGTATTCTTTATACTTTTCATTCCCTTGGTGTTAATATGATCTGAATAGGATTTCTGTTGATTTACTAAATGTTCGATATGCGTTTGTATATTCTGTGCTATTTTACGTCTCCAGAAATGATCTTTTCCCTTTGCAACTTCTTGTGTGACCCGAACTATTGGCCCGAATAGCACAGTCCACAGCAGCCCTTTCAAAACTTAAAATAATATGGAAAGACAAAGGCTTAGCCCTCGGCACCAAAATCAGACTGATGCGCTCCCTGGTCATGGCCACATTGTTATATGCTTGCGAGTCGTGGATGTTGAATGCAGAGCTAGAGAGGAGGATCCTAGCAATGGAATTGAAATGCTACAGAAGGATCCTAGGCATCACATTCAAAGACCGCATCAGAAACCGAGAGATCAGAGCCCATGATGACCTGCTAACTATTGTAAAAAGACGAAAGCTTAAAACCTATGGCCACATTGCAAGATCTACGGGGCTCGCAAAGACCTTCCATCGGAGAACAGTACCAGGAAAAGAAGAACAGGCAGACAGAAAAAGCGATGGGAGGACAACATTAAAGAATGGACGGGCCTGCCATTGAGAGAGGTTCTAAACAAGGCAAAAAAAAGGTAGGAATGGAGAAAGGCTGTCGACAAATCTTGCATGGTGCCCCAACGGTCCAACAGACTAAGGGATAGGTAAAGGTAAAAGGTAAAGGTGTGACTAAAGAGGCCAATCTTTGATGCACAGTTGCGGTCACTGGTTGGGCATCTGTAATGACCAGGGGCCGTTACATGTTCATTCATCCGTTTTTTCTACTTCGCTTGGACATTACATCACTATCTATAAATACTGATACTGAAATGTGTAAAACACGGAATCTTCGCGTTTCAATGATTCTGTAATGATGGCCCAAAGTGTATGAGAAATATATACAAGGAATTCTCTCAACTTCTTTCAAGTATTATATTTGTGTTGTTTTATTGTCCAGAGAAGACTGGGAGTTTCTAAACAAACACAACGCTTTGGAAGCCGAAAGGATGAGGGCCGTGGAAACAGGAGGATGTCCTCACGCCGCCATCAGAGAGGTCAGTTAAACAGTTTTCTTATCTTATAAGCTACAGACATTCCTTAAAAAACATATTTACGTCATAGGATTAAAAAAAAATTCCTTATTCATACCTTGGCTCTACACTCAAATAATCTGATAAATAATATATTATAAACTTAGGTTGATAAAGCCAGCAAACATTATATCACACTTGAGATTTTGTTCATTAAAAAACCCGACTTGTAATAGAAGTCTTTTTTATCTTAGTAATAATGGGTGCTAAAATTCTAAATCGACCACCTGCGGACAAAGGTTATGCTTGCCCTGGATGTGGCAAAATATGCAGGTCACAGATGGGGCTGCGCAGCCACGGGAAGTACTGTATTCATCATTAATTTTCGGACTCGAAGACAAGCCTTATCAATGATAGGGGCTAAAAGTGTATGTCAGTGATACTCGACTTTCTTTCTGCGGGCAATATCTGACCCTTTGTATCTTCTGCCCAAGGTGGAGAAATAAATTGAAAATATTCATTTCATTCGGACTCGACGATTATCCAGGTAACTCGGTCACTTACACGCATGTCAGATATGTAAACGGATTCCATCCTTCACGTTACTCTGTTTGATGAGACTCGGTAGCCATTTACTAGAGAACAACATATAATGAATTTCTGGTGTAAATCCGTTTCTTTATAGCATGCTATTGTTAAATTTTGTAATTTTGGTTTGTAAGTTGATTTAGTTGATTTATGTTAATAGAATATATGTCTAAGCATTTCATTTTAAAAACGTATACAGGCAAATACAATGTCCAGTTATAAACACATACGTTTAGTGTAGTAAATTACATTCGAATGTTTGTTTAAAATTACAGTCGCCTCTTTCCGTCTTTTCCCTTCTAGGATTATTCAATGAATATGGCAGAGGTAAGGGAGCTAACTCAAAAATATAATCCTGATGTCATCTTTATTGAATCAGGAGGAGATAATTTAGCAGCAAACTTTTCAAGAGAGCTGGCAGATTTCATAATCTATGTCATAGATGTAGCAGGTAAAAAAAAAACAATTACGTTAAAAAATTTAGCATCTATTTTATTGAACATTAAAATTAAAACATTTCTTTGTTTTTCTTGTGTACTATGTTACAAATGTTAAGACATGCAAACTTATTTTACCACTGTCTGGTTTAGTGAAATAAACCGCTTGGTTACAAGCATCCTATATGTCGTCAGTGCTCACCCTCGTGAATAGTAGAGCTGCACGGAAACCTTCCTAGATATAGACATTAACATTTCTAGGCATTTATTCTTATAAGGTTTCCATTAATAATTAAATGCAAACAAGCACCATTCCGATAATCTTGGCTATTGATATGTGAATACCATTAATAATAAACAGCACATTAGCTGAGACTAATAAATTATGTAACTTTAAGGTGGTGACAAAATTCCAAGAAAAGGTGGACCAGGCGTGACTCAAAGTGACCTTTTAGTCATCAACAAAACAGATCTTGCAGACGCAGTTGGCGCCAGTCTTCAGGTACCGACCAACGACACTTAATACACTAGTACAACGTAAATTTACATATTTTTAAAATTTGTTTTACTCTTTCTGGTAATATATTCGAAGTCACAAGCGTTAGTAAAATGATTAGCAGAAATAAATAGATACCTCTATTTTACATATCTTGCAGACGAAATAACAGCGTGTTGTTTACTTAACATTTTTAATGATTGCAAGTAACTTACCTAGCAGTAAAAATGAAGATATGTAGCAGTTGTATTTAGTATGTACCTACTTACTTACTTAGATCCTCCCGCGCCGTTCGGCACATTGTCTCCATAAAGATGGTTATTGGCAATGTCTGAAGTCTCCTCCCACCTGGTGTCCACTTTCTGAGGTCCTCCATGCAGGTGTGGCGCCAAGTAATACGAGGACATCCCTGTTTGCGCTTTCCTCAATTTGCTTCCATGTTATCTCCACTTTTGGTGTGCGTAATTCATTTTGTCGTAGAACATTTCCCGCAAACCTCATGCGACGCTCTGTTACAACCTCACTAAGTGTTCGACTCCCAGTTCGGCATAGGTATTCCTTGTTTGAGACCCGGTCTGTGTAACTTACTCCCAAAATCCGTCTAAGCCATTTTTGTTAAGCCACATTTTGTCTTTTCTCAATTTTGTATGTACAGCAACTGCAATTAACACATCTAGTAACAGCAATCTACATAACTAGTAAAAAGCAGCATGTCTGGCAAATTGGAGGTAACCTATCTAGCGGATGCATTAAACATAGCTTGCAGGTGCAATTAATATAACTACCAATTACAATATATATATAGCAGTTGTTCTTGACGTAGCATGCAGATGCAAATAATATACTAGCCTTTGTAATTAACATATCTAGGAGATACAATTAACAAATGTACGAGCAACAAGTTTTTAACTATTAAATGTGAGTAGCCCTTCGAAGCTTGGGTAGCCTAATTGAAGGGTTCTATCTCTTATTCCTTGCTACTTTGTAAAAGAATTGGACTGTTTTTTCTCAAAACAGTTCTACCATTTGTAAGCCTCCATGTACTAAGGCTCCGTACTGGGATTAATCCCTAACAACGGTCCAGGTATCTGGCAGTGTTTTTTAGGGCCCGTCTGTCTACGTACAGAGCGAGACCCCCGCATGCACCAGTTCTCTCGGTTTCAAGACTAGTCGTATCTTTGAATGTGTTTCTGAACACCCTGTATTCATAGAGGATGTGTACCACGGTTTCGTCTTCTGCGTGGGAATATTGCTTGCTCCTTTCTGTCTAGTTGACACCACTCGTCTTTTCTGTTTGGACGTTTGAGAACCTTCCAGACCTCCCGTCCCGTGCTACAAGGTCTCAGCTGTACCGTTTGGACTACAGTTCTACCTGAAACATCTCCTGACTTTTTGAACGTAAATAATTGTTCGAAAATTGTTGTCTTTATATTAAAACTCTTGAGACCAATTTGTTCAAAATCCAATTTATGTACAATTTCATTGACAACTTGAGTGCACAAACTTTTATTTTGGAAGTCATTAACTTAAGCTCTATCTAGACCAGGGGTTCTCAACTTGTGCATCGCGACCCTTTTGGGGGTCGATTGAGAATTTGCCAGGGCTCGCATAAAACCATCGAAAACATGGATTGTTTTTATCTATTCTTCTATTGCTGTATGTGTGTGTGAGAGGGGAGGGGGTCGCAGCAGAGTGGGGGATTGTAAAAAGGGGTTGCCGAGCTTAAAGGTTGAGAACCGCTGATCTAGACTACTAGATCTACTGCATCTTTCAGTGATGGCGATCTCACGTGACAGTGTGGTGGGAAGTCAAGAGATATTTAAAATCACCTTCACCATAACATATCCCATTAATTTTGATGAACAGTTGGGGCACCCCCTATGATCTGTCCAGTCTTTCTCCTTTCCTCCATGTTTTTTTCCTTGGATAGATTCTCCTTCAATGACAGGCTCGTTCATTTTTTCATGTTTTCTGTCCATCGCTTTCACTGTCTTCCTGTTCTTTTTTATGGTACAGCTCCCAAAACAAAGGTCTTTGAGAACGTTAAGGATCTTGTAATATAGCCATCGAGTTTTAGTTTAGGTTTATTTTTTTGACAGTGTTTAGCAGGTCATCATGGCGCCCACTTGACGGGGTTTTTTTTTTACATTAAATATTACGCAAAATGCAGGGCTCCCCAAAGAGGTCAAGCCCACGGCTCCCAAATGATGAAAAATTCCAAGCTACGCCACCGATATATAAAACAGTGAACCATGCTTAAGATGGATTTCATAAATCATCTAAAAATTCACTTTTCCTGGCATACAGAGACACAAAGTTTCAGCTTTTCAATATTATTTTTATTAAACAGGTGATGGTCACAGATGCCAACCGAATGCGTCACGATGGGCCAGTGGTTCTCACACAAGCCAAAAACGGCATCGGCGTTAAGGAAGTAGCAAGCCATATCTTCAATGCAAAAGAATTACAACAGAAGCTTAGCCAATAAACTGTTTTCACCAAATGAAACCTGACATCTGTAATAACTTTTTTGAATCTCGTGTTCTGAAACTAGTCTTCAGTTAACTATATATAAAACTTTCCATCAGTCACATGTATTTTAAAATATGTCATCTGTAGTAGTCATTTGTAATTGGTTATCTGTAACCAATGATCTGTAATTAGGCTTCTGTAACTAGACTTCTCCAACAGGTAATTTGTAACTTTTCTTTAGTAACTAGTTTTTCTTTGCATCTGATTCGCCGTATCTGTTTCTATGTAACTATAGCCCTACTTTTCTTAGGTATCTAGACTGTATCTAGACTCTGTATCTAGTCTCTGTATCTAGTCTCTGTATCTAAACTGTGTGTCTAGTCTCTGTATCTAAACTTTGTGTCTAGTCTCTGTATCTAGTCACTGTATCTAGCCTCTCAATCTAGTCTCTGTATCTAGTCTCTGTATCTAGCCTCTCAATCTAGTCTCTGTATCTAAACTGTGTGTCTAGTCTCTGTGTCTAGTCTTACATCATAATTTTGTTTATATCTTTAGGTCATTAGTCTAAGTGTAATTATGTAATATTATTGTGTTAGATCCAGATATACTTGTTTGGATTATACAAAATATGTAAAACTGGTGCTTTTTTGTTAATAATTTTTTTTTTTACATGTTTTGTTTATTAAGGCTAAAGAATATAATGTTTAAATTTAAAATAAAAAATAAAAAAATTAAGTTATCACATAGATCTATATCAGACTTTTCATGTTCTTATTTTAAATTTCTAATAGTATTTATCACGATAAGAAAAATATTCAGTATTAGACAGTAGGCCTATCCACATTTGAGGGCAGTTTAAGCTTTTTTTTTATTTTGAAGATGTGTTACGTAGCCCCTTTAAACCTACTAATAATTATGATAATATAAAATATCAATTATGATTATTTAAAAATGTGACTAGGTACTGCAAGTGTATGAATGTTATTTTCTTCCTATAAATTTAATTGTAAAATAAGAACAACAAAAATTTTGTTAGCATCCAGAAACATCTTTTTGTGCATCCAGAAACATCTTTTTGTGCATTCAGAAACATCTTTTTGTGTATCCAGAAACATCTTTTTGTGCATTCAGAAACATCTTTTTGTGCATCCAGAAACATCTTTTTGTGCATTCAGAAACATCTTTTTGTGCATCCAGAATCATCTTTTTGTGCATTCAGAAACATCTTTTTGTGCATCCAGAAACATCTTTTTGTGCATCCAGAAACATCTTTTTGTGCATTCAGAAACATCTTTTTGTGCATCCAGAAACATCTATTTGTGCATCCAGAAACATCTTTTTGTGCATCCAGAAACATCTTTTTGTGCATTAAATCGTTTCTTTAAGGACGTCAACGAAATAATACGTTTTCTCGCTTGTTAAATACTTGGCATTCATTTTTAGTGTACCAAGTAAAATTTTAAAAATAATGTCATAAGAAAAAAGGAAATGTTATTCTTGAGTCTCTGGCACACTGTTGGGCTCTCAGTAACCTTAGATTAATTAAATGAATTATTGTGAACTATCCCAATAGACAGTATCTCTTATTCAATGTTTGATAATATTGAAAAGTAAACATGTCTGTACTAATAATGGTCTAGTAATTAGCACATAAATAGCTGATATTTCATGAAGGCATCTTTTAAAATTAATTGATGGCTGTAAGCCAGATATTTGGTCACGCTTACAAGCCATCCTGTAAGTATACATTTGGTTGAGCATTGACTAAAACATTAGACGTAATCGATGTTTAATTCAATAATTAACCACATAAGTGAAATTTTACGCTCTTAAGACAATTATCCGTTCAGATTTTTTTTCCGTTTCACCCTCAAGGTCTGGAAATCTGTCGTTAAGTAAGTTAATTATTACGCAAGTCATGCATTAGTTTGCCGACTATTTTCAAAACTAATACACATTTACACACTACTCGATTCCAGTCTATTATAAGTTTATAACCAAGATTATGATACATATTATAATATATATATATTGCTTGAAAAAGTTATATTACTAGTAGCTATATACGATTGTTAAATACTTGTACAATTCTCCATATTTAACTTTTCAAAAGTTTTAAACTTAAATAACTTTATTACACCAGTACAAGATTTAAAACATTTTAGTTTACGCTAAATTTCTACCATAAACTGATCATAGGGTAAATTTTATGAGTTCTGCATATTTAGTCCTAGATTGGAAAGTCATCTTTCTCCAGAACACTGGCGCATTCGTTCTAATTATCACAGCTGCCAATAACAAGAGAAAAAATAATTGCATATTATGCATTTAATGTAGAAGCTAAAATAGATTTGTTTTTAAATAATTATTAGTATTCAAACATTAACAAATATCGTATGTTTGTACTACCTACAATAGTATTGGATTGAACACGACCTAATGTATATTTCATATCTGTTTGACCATATAGACACAAAGGCATTTATAATTTTACACAATACTATATACCTACAAGATCTAAGTCACATAATTTGAATCTACTTTAAAAGGGCTTCTTTGAGATTCGAGAAAAACACGCTTATCTCCCCTTTTTGAAAGGAAGTCTCTAATATTTAAAACAAGAAATGTTCAAATCAAAATCAGCATCAGCGATGGATTCCAGCAACTCCACATTCAGCGTGAAGATAGTACAGACCACCATTGTCAGCCCAATCCTACTTAAAGTTGTCATTGTCGTCAATTTCTTTTTTTTCACTGAGGCGATTGGTCTCTTTGGCATTGTCGCAAACGTTGTCAATATTGTAAATTTGAGAAGGCAAGGCTTCAGAGATGGGTTTAACATCACGCTTACAGCCTTGGCCGTGAGTGATCTCGGGATCTTGGTTACTCAACAGATCTACATTCAAATTTATAATCCGTGGACCGATGAGTCCAACTTTGCAATGCTGAAAAGCCACATGATGCTTTTTGTCATCTACGCCAATGATTACTTTGTTAGAGTCAGCGGCCTGATTACCTCCTTTGGTGCCTTCGAGCGATGCCTCTGTGTGGTTCTGCCTATGAAAGTCAAACTGGTCGTCACTCGCAAGACTTCAACCTTTGTCAATGTGTCCATCTTTCTGGTGTTGATCGGTTATGTTGTACTTCCGTATAGTTTGATGTACGTTGGCTGGAAGTACATACCAAGCGAAAACAAAACCATCGCGTATGTCTTCTTCAAAGAAAATAGGAATAGTATTATGAACCTATTCTACATTGTGGCTGGCATATTTCTTCCCTATTTTACAATTCTAATGCTTTTAGTATTTACTGTCATATTGATATCGAAGTTGAGGTCTAACTCAGAGTGGCGACAGCGGGTCTCAACCCAGGGAAGACACGCCTTTCGTGAATCGGACAGTGTCAGCTACAAAGAACGAAAAGTCACGGCCATTTTGTCAGCCATGTCTGGACTCTACGTCGTCTGTCTCCTGCCGCATTCGGCCTTGAACTTAGCCATGGGGTTGGTTGACGGAATGAAGATATATGGTATATATTATGATATCACTACTCTGGCCTATACGTTCGTAGTCCTGGCGGAGACGGTCAACTGTAGCCTGACCCCGATCATCTATTTTAAGATGAGCTCTAAATACAGGGAAATAACTCTTGAATTGCTTCAATGCAAGAAGAAATAAAGAAATTGATATAAATGGGAATCTTCTCTTATTTCTACAAAATACATTTATAGTTTTATTTTATTATCATTAAAGTGAGTCCCCGCATTTCGACAGAAAGTCTGTCTCTAAGCTATTTTTGTCGATAGATTAGGTATTAGATTTAGATTATATATTAATCATTTTTGTACAATTCTTATATTCAATTCGTAACTTTGTGGAAACAAAAACCATGGGTTGAAACTTCTGGATGGGTTGGCCCTATTCCTAAAAATGTCTCTAACGATTTTCCTAGAAATTTGAGTCGCTGTATCTTTTTGGGTAAAGAATTACTAGCTCGTTGGCCACACTGGGAAATCTCTAGTTTTACTTTTTTTTTTCAAAGTAAAAAAAAAATTTGGCTTAAGTAAGTAAAGTAAAGTTCCCCTTTCAGACCTTGTTGTCTATAGGGCAGATGATGTAAAGGCCATCTGTTTCTGAACAATTTCAATCACCAGAAACTAGAACACTAAGCTTTATCTCATCAACTATTTAGCAAACTAAATAGCCTCAACTTTTATATTAGAAACAAATTCAGTGACTAATTAGGATTATCTGCCTGGAAAAAAAATCTTTCAAATGTTTGTTATTAGTGACTGTTAACTCTGCAAAGGTTGGTCTGAAAGAAGAAAAATTGTATCAAAATGTGAGAAAATATTACCAGTGTCTGGATAACTTGTAAAGAAATTGCATATAAACAAAAAATAATATTATAGAATTAGATGTCACTAATCCAGCTAAGCAAACCATTACATCTGGTGTAAGTCTCATTTCACTTGTAACAAAAATTCCCATTCTTTTTAATGAAGTTTGTTGCCGCTATTATGCAATTTAGAATACACTAAAGGCATTATGATCATAAAATCATTGCCAAGTAACAAGAACGGCTGTATTCTGATGTTTTCTAGAAAAGTCTATGACAAAAGTGTACACATTTGACAAATGTACAAAATGGCCTGGGGCGATTTGCGTAGGCATCCATCTCATGATATGGGATGTGTAGTTTCATCGCTATAGATGGGGGTCGATCGGTGGCGGTGACAGTGGGAATGCCTCTTGAGCTAGACCAGGGGTTCTCAACCTGTGGATCGCGACCCCCTTTGGGTTCGATTGACGATTTGCCAGGGGGCGCCAAAGACCATCGAAAAAAATGGATTGTTTCTGTCTGTTCTTCGATTGCTTTGTGTGTTTGCCGGTGCGGGGGTCGCGGCAGTGTGGGGTATTGTAAAAACGGGTCGCCGAGCATAAAAGGTTGAGAGCCGCTGAGCTAGACGAAGCCATCCATGTCGCTTTTGTCTTCTCCTCCAGTTGGCCTTCAGATGGTTACACTGTTGCCGTGGTCGCATCGCCATGCACTTATGACTCATCGAACGTCCCCTTCTTCTCCTCCAGTCAACATTCATCATGTTGCAGTGACGTCGTGATTCCATCGCCAGGCACCTTTGACTCCAGCAAACGTCGATTTCTACTGTCATTCACTACTCTCTCACCACCAGGTTTATAACAATACAAAGGAAACAATATTGATGTTTGGATGTCTACATATGCCTAAGTATGTATATATATATATATATATATATATATATATATATATATATATATATATATATATATATATATATATTTAGACACGTTTAATTAAAGTGATTATAAAGAACTGGTTTAATAGAGCAAAAAGTACAAGGGAAGAAACCCTAAGCAATGGAGACGAAAGGAATTAAAAATGTGTAAATAAGAGCCACTACGAGGTTTAAAATGTTTAAATATCATTTAAAGTACTACTATCACTTTTTGATTGTCCTATTCAATTATCTATTGTTAATATTTTTAAGGTATATATATTTTAGTTACATTATATTTTTAAAAATATTCATTTTTGTGCTATAAAAACCATCTCGTATGAGGAATAAAACTTTTTGTCTTCACATTTTTTTCTTTTAGAACCATCGATAAAAATGGTGCAAAGTATATAAAATGTTTTAACGATTCTATATCATAAAATTTCTAGAAAACACATTATATTTTATTTATGTATTGAAAACAGCATTAATCAATTTTGAACCTAGAGCCCCTTTATAACCAAGACAAACCAAGCTGAAGCATACTTAGCCTCTGGACCCCGATTCCTACTATAACTATTACTTTAACTATATATATATAAAGTAATAGTAGTAGTTATGTGGAAATATATATATATATAAATATACAGGGCCGGTCTTAGGCCACTGCAACCTATGCGGTCGCCCCGTGCTTTCATAGGCCCCACGCTAATTCAGGGTGTAATTATTAAATTGCAAATTATATACGAAAAGCTCCTGGAAATCTCCTGAATTTATTAAAATCTCCTGAAAACTCTTTAAAATCTCCAGAAAAATAGAGAAAATTGTCATTTGTGGGTGTCATTCATTGCGGAAAACGCCAATCCTACGCGTGATAAAAGGAAAAAAGGCATTGTCAGCTTTCATGTAATAATCGGGCGAATTTATACCTTAATCGGAAGTTCCAATACTTGTATTTACTTTTAAAGTCATTTATAATCACTAGCATATAAATATGCAATTGGTTACAAGGTTCATAAAGTACAGATCGCAATTTTTAACTTAGTAAAGTCGATTTTTTTTTCTTATTCAAAATCTTAATTTTCACTTATTATCCTTATTCCCACACAGACTAGGCCCCGCGCAATCAGTTTCGCATAGGGCCCCGCAATTGCTAGGACCGGCCCTGTAATTATATGTGTATATATATATAACAAAATGTAGAGCCCACATGTTAAATAAAATATAGGACATTGGCTTAAATTTTCAACAACTCTAATTCTTTGTTCAGAGGGTATGACACGTTTATATTCATAATTGTAAGTACATTTTCATAAGATCGGGTATAGGTCTACACACAAAATTCTGCTCAGGTCCGGCATTCAAAAAGAAACACTTGTCGTCGCTTACATAATCAGCTACAAACTCAGTTCGTGGACCTGTGCCGTGCCTGCTACCTGTAAAAGCACAGGCTTGTATGTTGTTGTCGTATCCAATCGACAGACGTGTGCCCTGTTGATGTACCAGTCCACAGACATGGCGTTGATCAAAATGTGCCACTCAAATATTTGGTTGACAGCCATCTTGTACTGATATATCCTGATCTCGCTTCCCCAATACCCGTCAATGTATTTGTTGGCTACGTAAAATTTCTTGCTGCATTTTAGCGAATCGCAGGTAATTGACTCTGCACAATAGTCTTCACACCTGGCTCTGGCATGATAGTAAGTTTGGCTATCTTTGAACAGGTTGATGGTGAGAGTGTCGTATTTCAGGAGAGTGGCTCTCATATAAATCTACAAAATATATAGTGATTAAAAAATAAATGTACAAAAAATGTATTTAATTGTTAGAAAATACATTGATTAAAAAAATATACGTAAACTTGTAACTTCAGAAATACAATATTACATATTAAAATGTCTTCCAAACGAAGATACCCCCCCCCCCAATCTAAATCATGAAATATTAAGATGGTGTTTTTATGACGTCATAAATACATTTGACTTAGATCTTGTTGGGGCTGACAACAGAGTCCATAGTTCAGTGAGGCCAACCACCTCCTTCCCTGAACGCGATGGTACATTATAGGTATATAGAGTGGCCCCTATCGTGGGCTCCGCCTCCGACCTCGCATTCGCAAATAACGGGGAACCCACTGCGTTGGCTTAAGGTACCGTGACCAATGAACAAAACGGATGTGATTTAATGATCATTTTCTTGATGGGGGTCCTCCAGATAGAAGGGTCGGTGAAGAGTCAATCCTTTATCCTGGCCACGAGATAAAATCATACCCGGGTCAGAGGTTGATAAAAGGAATTTATCTCGATTTTTTTTTTTGGACATTTCGACGACGTGGAGGCTGATACTTGGTGGTGGAAGGAGAAGGGGTGTAGGTAAACTTATGTTGCCAATGTTGGCCCCACATCTCTACAACCGTATAACGCCTGCTTCTTTGACCGCTGTTGATGTTCCTGAGTATTATTTTGTATTATCTAGACCTCTGCCATGCCGCTGATTAGTTTTATTTGTTTGTTTAAAATTATTGATTCGTATATCAAATTTGATTTCAAGTAATTGCTTACACATTAAGACCAATAGCCAACAGAGCTTTAAAAATATTTAAAATGGACATTAATATTCGACGCGAAAGCTGGCAAGTATCAGACGATTAAAATACATTGGAGCTATCGTTTCCATAAAAATAAGGCCAGAAATGCAAAGTTCAAAGTAAAACTTGCACACAAAAAAAAAAAAATCTAAGATACAGATGCATATCCCCGAACTATAATGAGTCTTGTACGCTCCATGATCGTGGCCACATTCTTGATGCTTGCGAATCTAGGACGCTAACTACAGAGTCAAAGAGGAGAAGAAGAATAAAGGAATTGGGATGCTATAGAACAGCGGCTCTCAACCTGTTAAGCTCGGCGACCCCTTTTTACAATCTCCCACTCTGCCGCGACCCCCCCCCCCCCCGACATACACAGCAATAGAAGAATAGACAATAACAATCCTTATTTTTGATGGTCTTAGGCGACCCCTAGCAAATCGTCAATCCACAGTTGAGAACCCCTGCTTCAGAAGGATACAAAGTGTCACCTACGAAGACCGCATCACAAATGTAGAGATTCAAAACACGATCACTATGGCTTATTGTTCTGATCTGCATACTACTGTCCGAGAAATCTTTAACTAAAACGTTATGGATATATTACAGAGTCTACAGGGCTCGAAAAGACCTTCCTACAAGAAACAGTTCCAGGAAAAAGAAGATAAGGAAGAAAGAGAGAAAGCGATGGGAAGACACAATTCGGGAATGGAAAGATATTAAATTTAATACAAATAGGAATGGGGAAGGGCGTTCAACAAATCACGAGTGGTGCCCCAATCTCACAAGATATGTCGACTGTCTTTCTCCGTTTATCTCTGTGTTTTGCCTTTGATAAAAAATTCATTCAATGACAGGCCCACCCATTCTTTTGTGTTGCTTCCCAACGCTTTCTCTGTCTGGATTTTCTTCTTCTTCCTGGTACTGTTTCTTGTAGGAAGGTCTTTTTAGAGCCCTAAGGACCTTGTGATGTGGCTATACAATTTATGTTTTTTTTTACAGTGACTAGCAGGTCATTGTGGTGGTCCAATAGCTGTGTAAATCCTGTCTCTTATCCCTTTATTCGTGATGCAGTCTTTGTTAATGACACCTAGTATCTTTCTGTAGGATCTTAAATCGATTGCTAGTATCCACTTCCGAGAAGTGGTACTTGTCTGGGGCGAAGTAAATTGGAGGTTGAAAATTGTTATGGTACGATTAGGCATTAGTTATTAGTTTCATAAATATGAGAAAAATGTTGACATAACGACAATGATGCGACTAACAAGGACTAACAAGACAGTTTGTGTGGAAACACAAACAGAAAATCGGTCGGTCCATCCAGGCTGGTAAAAAAGCAGGTCTCAATATTATCATAATGAAATTCTATCAAAGACAAATGACAGAGAAGAATGGAGAAAAAAGGTTAAATCATCTTGAATTGGTGCCCCGGCGGTTTTGCAGACCAAATCATAGGTGAAAGTGAATGTGAAGTTAGATGTGAAGCAGGCCTAACTGAAGACTTATAACGAATATCTAATTGATCTAATTTTTTTTTTGTAAAGGATCAATCTCTTTCGTATTCCTCAAGAGAAAAAACATTGTCGTAAAAAAAATGTCCTTTAGTTAAGTGTGTTTGTTCATTAGTGACTGCTATTGCATTTCACGCGATAATATGAACAACTACTTTTTAATTGCTGTTTTAAATTCTGTTCAACTTATATGCATACTAAATAGATTTTTTCTCTTTAACAAATAGTAAACATTTTTTGTGTGTAAAATAGTAATTAGTATAACATAACTTACATAACTTAACAATACAAATGTAAAAAAAACAAATATTTTTGACAATAAATCTACAACCGTGTGCATAAATATGCTAAAAATATTATTCATTATAATCTCCTATAATAAGGATCCTCCCGTGTTTGTTACTATGAATAGTGAATAGTTGTAAAAGTGAGGTATTTTTATGAAAAAACTGCTTGCTTAAGTGATTTAAAAAATTATAGTTCAGAAAAGAAAAAAGTTTGCGTTGCATCAGAACATTGAATGGTCTAAAATATTATGATGTCGGATTTTCACTATCTTTTCTAGTTTACGAGATCTAAACGGGACGGACGGACAGACATTCCACACAAAACTAATAGCACCTTTTCCCCTTTCGGAGTCCGCAAATAAAAACTAGATTATGTTTTGAGGAAGATTAGCGGAACTTAAAAATACAACATTTGACGGGCCTTAGAGAGGGGCAGCTTTTATTAATGTATTCATTTACTTTGCTGACATTCGGCGTTTTCCTTTTTTCTTATTAAACATTCGCTATCAGCGTCAGCTATGTTATTTTATAAAAATTCTTGGCCTTTCACCTGTGTTATTGGATTTGAGTGTTACTTCCGTTCGACTCATAAGACACATCGCGGGTTCGCCTAACAAAATGTAAAAGCGCTTGGTACACCATTCGTTGTCATCAGTAACCTTACAAGCATTTCGTGATCATAAACCGTAACTAGGGTTAGGATACATAATTAGCACAATCAAGAAGTGGTATTATTTGTGAGTGGCTGTCTTTTCGTGTGGTATGTGCTGACTGTCTTTACGAATGTTTTGAGTTCAAACCCTTATGACATCCCTTAACGTCTTGCATAAACTTTGTGCTTAGTCTTAATAATTTTTGTTTTAAATAGAACGTTTTATATTCAAAACCAAAACTAAATCTTATATCGAATAAATAAGAGTTCTACTTTTTAAAAATTTTAATAATTCACATACAAAATGAAAGCTGTAATACTACTTACCACGTCTCCAGGTACTAGGTATGACGGTATTTGAAATGTCATATTTGTGATGAGTGAAGTCTTATATTCAAGGTTCAATTTTACCAGTTTTCTCTTTAGGTAGACGCCACTGGAAGTGGAAAAACTTAGCCCCGTGATGCCTCCAGCCATGCAGGGTGAACAGCGCGTCATAGGCGTATCGCACTGAAGAGCTGTACAATTCGTGTTGTGCAGACAACGCCAGGGAATCATCGTCGATGATTTAAAGGGTTGGCCATCCTGGCATCCTTCCAGTTGCATGTTGGGATAGTGCAGGAAATTGGGAGAGCAGCAAAAAACTGGCCAATTCACGAAGCAGGACAAATAAAGGACAAGCACTGTGTACATAAACATTTTCAATACCTCGTCCACGTTGTTGATAGTACCAATGATCAACGCAACAAGATCGAGTTATTACAGCTGTTAGAAGCTACATCAACTGGTATTGATTTAATCAACAATCAAAATATCGATCTGAGATTAAAAAGTTATTTCAAGAGGCCGTGAATAAGCTCTTATAAAATGTCAAAATCTTCAGAAT
This sequence comes from Biomphalaria sudanica, assembly GCA_036873155.1. Taxonomy (NCBI): domain Eukaryota; kingdom Metazoa; phylum Mollusca; class Gastropoda; family Planorbidae; genus Biomphalaria; species Biomphalaria sudanica. The sequence goes on from JAZGLO010002867.1 coordinate 270,419, forward strand.
CGAAATAATGTCATTATTTGAAGAATCGATTTTTCCATTTGAGAAGGCCGATGCTGCTTCTGAGTGTTTTGATCTATGATGTGTATGAATGCCAAGGCGTGTGTTTATTTTGTGTGTGTATGTGTTTGTGTATGAGTGTGTGTTTCCATGTTTTGTGTATTTTTTTTTTATTTTTACATTTTTATGGAATTCCAATGTTAATATAAAGATTTTTTTCTTATATAAGTGCTGAAATTAATGCAGTATGTTGGTAAGTGAAGACTAATCTGTGGAACCTTTAGGACAACGCCAATTTCCGCTGGCGAGATTATGGCAAACATTCCACCGTTGAAATTGCGCAGAGAGCGAGCCGTCATACTAGCTCACGAGAGATATATGCGGCTGGAAGATGGATGCCCACTCAGAAGTCTGGTCGACAACTGGGAGGGTAGGAGACGCCTCAAAAACCGGCCCTGCTTCATGCATGTGGCGCGTGGGTTGGTCAGAGAGGCGAATCTGCCGGTGGAGCGGGCTGCTCTTTCCCCGTCCGGTTCTATCTTCCCGATGGAGGCCCTCGGCATACCGACGATTCGGAAGGGCCTACTTGACCCAGTGGTGACGAGGCAGAGTCACCCCACACGGCTACTACAAGCAGCCAGAGAGACTATCGCATCATATCCAGCCGGAGTAACCACCATCTACACAGACGGCTCTGTGTAGACGCTCGAGGGAACTGTGAAAGCTGGCGGTAGTTCGACTCTCTGGCAATCCCGAAAATGACGAGCTCAGGGGATCCTGTCGGCAGAAAAGCGGTCTCGAGGCTGAACTCGAAGCAATGTTCCAAGCACTGGACTGGGTGGCAACGACATAGTCCTTTTCACGGATTCGATGGCCGCACTAGAGGCCTTAGAGGGGCTTAATGAAGGTGTTAGAAGGGTATGGGACGTACTAACGGTCGGAGGGCGTCTCCTACGATTCGGCGTGAACGTTACTTTGCAATGGGTGCCCGCTCATTGTGGGGTGGTCAGCCACGACTTGGCTGACCAGCTCGCGAAAACCGCGGTCGCAACGGCACTCGAACATGATGAACCGTGCACTTATCAAAGTGTACGAGCCCTAGTCGACAAACGCATGTTGACACTTTGGCACGATGGCTGGGATTCTTCGGACAAGGGACGTGAGCTTCACCGGGCAATGAGTCGACCAGACAAAAGAGCCCAGTTCCGGGTCGGACACTCCAATAGGTGCTTACCTCGGACGGTGGAAGGAGAACTACGACACACGGTGTCGCCATTGCATGGAGGACGACGAAACAATAGACCACATTCTTGACGAATGCAGAGTTCTGCACGAAAGACGATTGGGACAAGGATTAGATAGAGAGATAACTGGTTCATAGCGACACAAAGGCTGTCCTTGTACGGGGACAAGGCAACCTTAAGACTCACTGCTCGCTTCCTATCACGTGCTCTAATGGAGTAATTCCCAGCATGTTGCTCGTTGTTAATGGGGTTTCTGAATCGGTAAGTGAAGTCACTGGGCATTTATTTTAATGCAGGACCACAATGGCGTTGATACGATACAATTGAGTAAATTGCGACAATATATTTAGTGAACAAGATGATGTTACGATGAGATTGTGTTGATCAGACTACTTGTCTCTGATATCAATATATAATATATAATATAATAATAATATATAATATAATATACAATATATAATAAATCTTTATTGTAGACCAGGGGTGGGCAACCTGTTTCTTACGAGGGCCACATTTAAGATATTTTAGGAATTGGGGGCTGCAAGTATCTATCTATCTCTCTCTCTCTCTCTCTCTCTATATATATATATATATATATATATATATATATATAAATATATATGTTAACAATTTAGAATAATACTCTAGCAAATTGAAAATAATGACTTTAATTTAAATTTACTTAGAAATATTTTTATGTATTTGAATTTGTTTATGTTTAAACTGTAATGTATTGTAATGTTCCCCTTTCTGACCTTTTGATCTATAGGGCAGATGATGTAAAGGTCATCTGTTTCTGTGGTCTACAGTTAACGAGGGTGTCATGTGGCCAGCACAACGACCAACCGCTTTTACTTTTCCCTAACTAATGTCAGGTACCCATTAGAGCTGGGTGGACTCAGAGGCGCCCGAAGATCCCGAAATAAAAAATCCCAGTTTTCACCAGGATTCGAACCCAAGTTCCCGGTTCGGAAGCCAAGCGCTTTACCGGTTAGCCACCGCGCCTCCCATGTATAAACTGTGAGCACGTTTAATTTATGTAGGTGTCCGCGGGCCGCATGAAACACTCCGTCTGGCCGCATGTGGCCCGCGGACCGTAATTTACCCACCCCTGCACTAAATGAGGGTTTTGAAAATCGGGTTATTGACGTCTTAAAATGTGCTCTCAGACTCCAAAATCAAGGAATCCAAATAAGTCTTGTACATTTTAACCATTTCACTAGAAATAGTTTCATCTTTATCAAAAAGAAAATGACAAAACCTGTTTTCACATGTTAACCTGGAGAAATGGGATAGCTTTGTTGGAAAACATTTAACATGCACACACATTTCATGTGCAAACAAACCATTGCAATAATTCCGATGTAAAACGAGAATTCTGTCTTCCACTTTTTCATTAGAAATATTAGAAACAATGTCACAGTTAATGTCCTTAAAGGAACAAAACGATTTCTTTCTTGAGATTTCATTTTCTTCTGAAAACCTTGCCGCCCGTGTTCAACCAGCGGATACTACTGTGGTACCAAACATAGAGAATTTTTGTGTTCCCAAATCTTCCCTGAACTGCCAGTGGTGAAGACCTCTAGCTCTGATAAGTTTGATTACTGAGGAAATAGGTCAATCATATGTTTAATATTCAAAGCAATTTAGTTTCTATAATTGGGTTAGTTTATGATTGGGTTAGTTTATGATTGAGTTAGTTTATGATTGGGTTAGTTTATGATTGGGTTAGTTTATGATTGGGATATTGTTCTTGAATTTAATTTACTGTTCTCAGTCAAAGCACGGACTCCATCAGTTGCTACCCTTGCCGTTTGTTTCATGACAACACTTTCAACACAGTTCTTCATAGTATTGAATAAATACTGGCATGAGTTTGTGTCTTTGACTGAATGTTTTGAAATAAGAATAATTTTCGTTTACTTTAAACTTTTTTAGAATGACTTGTAGGGACAATGTTTCTTTAGCGCCTTTTTCATCATAAGTGCTAAGAGTCGTAAGTCTCAATAGTTGATATAGATGTTTATAATTATTTATTTCTAATATATTTGCATTTTATAATATGTCAGCACACCTGATTTCTGTAGGTGTTCGCGGGCCGCATAAAACGCTCCGGCGGGCCGCATGTGGCCAGCGTGTCGTAATTTGCCCAACCCTGTTGTAGACAACACTTCAATTCTCAAACAATAACGTGACCTTGTGACTGTGGTCCAATACTGATACCTTTTTTAAAAAAAAAAAATACAAAGCTTTTATTGTACATACATTTACAACACAATTCAATTCATTTAAATTATTGTATAGTAGTGTAAACTTAAACTTAATATATCAGTGCTCTAAATACTACCTTTTGCCCCTTTTCTAGTAAAGTCCAAACTATTTTTAGAAACATGCAATTAATATTAATGTAATGTTAAAACCATAGACAGAAATAAATATAGACAGGCCGATAAAAGAGTTTTATGAAACGAAAATTTGTGATTTGCAATTTTGTGTACTTTATTATACAGCATTTATGAGCAGTGTTGTTTGGTTTAATCTCAAAGACTGAAGATCATGCCACTTTTCAGAATTCGGAAATCCGACAACAATAGATATACATGTTTTCAAGTTACATGAAGTTATTTCTTTTTTCCAGTCTATATTTATATATGTCTATGGTTAAAACTAATATATCTTTACAACTGGGATTCTCCCTTAATGGATGAAGCCTTGCACTGTTGTAAGTCCAACATAACCAACACCCTGTACGGCAGTGTTGAACAACTGAAGAAAACAGCACACTTTTTTTCCTTGGCACAGTCTGCAAAAGAGCTCACAGCTCAGCAGCAATAAAGCTGGCTAGAAGAAGAAGAAGAAGTAAGTCCAGCACTGGTTGGAATGACCACTCAATGATTTTATCTAAAGTATAGCCTTACAGTTTGGAGCATACCAGGATTTAAAAATGTAGGGATCAGTGTCCATATCAGCATTGCAGACCTTTTTTTTTTATCGATTATAAATGGGTGTCTGGGATCACACGCGAAGTTATTATGCAAGGTGGATACTGTAAGCGTCCCAAACAATCTTATTGGTGGAGCGGCTCGTTTCTTCGCAATCTGAACTGAATAAAACAATCAAATCAGTGAGCTACCTCGCTTAGGTCTTTACTATCTCGTGTCGAGGCCACGGTGATGTGAGTCACTGATATGAGTCAGTGATGTGAGTCAGTGATGTTAGTCAGTGATGTGAGTCAAAGATATGAGTCAGTGATATGAGTCAGTGATGTGAGTCAGTGATATGAGTCAGTGATATGAGTTAGTGATGTGAGTCAGTGATGTGAGTCAAAGATATGAGTCAGTGATGTGAGTCAGTGGTGTTAGACAGTGATGTGAGTCAAAGATATGAGTCAGTGATATGAGTCAGTGATATGAGTCAAAGATATGAGTCAGTGATGTTAGTCAGTGATGTGAGTCAAAGATATGAGTCAGTGATATGAGTCAGGGGTGTGAGTCAGTGATATGAGTCAGTGACTCTAATGCCTTTCTCATTCCTTCAACCCACCCCCCTTACACAAACACGCTTTACAGGAACACATCACGTCCATAGCGTAGCTGCCCTCACAACAGTGGCGTAGCTAGGGTGGGGGAGAATTTGAAAATCCACCGGGCCCACACTTGAGAGGGGCCCCAATATGAATGTTCAAAATTATTTTTTATATGATATATTAAATATTAAAATGCAGGGGCCCCCAAAGAGGTCAAGCCCCTCCGGGCTCCCTAATGATGGCTAATTCCTAGCTACGCCACTGCCTCACATTAACACAAACACGCTTTAATGGAACGCATCATGTCCATAGCAAAGCTCAAAGCACTCTTAGCTTCTAATATAGTTGTACTGGCGCAAAGGATGTTAAGATAACCCCTGATATTTTTTTAAAAATCAGCTGACAGATTAGACTTAGTCCGCACAAGAACTTTCGTCAATTTGGAGATTGTCGCTATAAATTAAAAAATAATAAAATTAACAATGAGAAAATCTGACAAAACTTGATTCTGACTCTCTAAAATGTGGGAACACAAGGAATCAAGTCACTTTTAAATGTCCTCAATCATCAACCATTCTATTATGTTGTACACCGGATACACCGAAACGCTTGCTATTTATAGATTTTACGCCATGGATAAAGGTGACTTTACATCACACGATATTGTCAAATCAAAGAACTGACTAATAAATTTTAGACTTCTAAGGTAATGTTGATTACAACCAGGTCCAAACCTCATCCAGGGGATGATGTCAGGCCAGGGTAATGCTTGTGCCGTCGGGGCAATCGTTAAAGTGCATACTAAATTAGCTAGCGTCAATGTCATCAGTTTATAAATAACTTATTTACAGATGTGGGAAATTCTATTATATTTTCCAGTTTGTTGGGCTGTAAAATAGATTAGGCGCTTGAAGTTAGGGATTTGTTTATTTTGCTCTGTGTTGTAGTATGAGATTGTGGTTGATGTAATTATAAAAAAAAAATTAGTAATAGATAAGATAAGATAAGATAACTTTTATTGATCCTATCAAACGGAAATTCGGTTTGACTACAATTGACAACCTCAATATAACTACTGTACAACAATAATATAGATGCACATACGAACGACATTCACACACGAAAGACACGTACACACTCATAACCAGCGCTTAATAAATAGACTTCTATGTACTTCTCGATGGCGAAAAAATGTTACTTTTCAATGTTGGTCATCCAGGGTGTACTGTATGTACATGTTTTAATTATTTTCTTTGGTACAATCATGTTTTCACAGATATGAAACGTAAAGGGGTTGCTAGGTTACCGTCTTGTTGAGTTCGGTTATTTTGTACTGACAGCGTCGACAGAGGATGGATTTCCTTTATTAATGCCTTACCCTACATTTTGAATCACTAATAATCGCTATCAACTCATTAATTGTTGGTCTTTGCCTGTGTTCTACTTGTTCCTTAAAGTTACCTCCCCCCCCTTTAGCCTTGCCAACACATTAGACAAGAAAATAGCGAAATGGTTCCAAACAATTAATAAGCAACAGCCGAATATGACCCGCGGCCTGCGGGCGTCAGTTTCGGTATTATTTATGTAGTAGAGCAGTGATGCCCATAATACGGCCCGCGGGCCGGCACGTGGTCCCATCCGGCCCGCTGAAGCGTCTGCTCAAAGTGAAGAAAATCTCCCTCCAAAAAAAAATAAGATTGAAAAATGTATCTTCACCTACTTTAGGGCTCTCATATTTTTTTTTTGAATGAATTGGTACCATGACCTTTAACATTTGTGTGTTTATGAACAGGGACTTTGAATGTAGAATCTACCAGGAAATGTTGGCGGATCTTTTCTTTTTATGAACATGACAATAAGCCAACATCTTTGTTTTATAAAGAAAGTGTGACTGTTTAAAAAAAAACAACAACATATACATTGACATTATAAAATAAATCTGGGGCATCCTTGGTTTGAACCACGAATAAAAGACTGATTAACTACAAATAGCGATTGGAGGATTGATGGGAATATTCCCCCAAAAGAAACAAGAAAATGTGTCGGTTTTAAAGGCACCCACACTGTTGCTAACATTGGAAGTAGAGAAATGAAGCTATTTTCTGACGCTTAAAAATTTATAATCGTCAAATCACATGAATGTATTACTAAATCTATGGGGGTCCTGGTAAAATAGTTTTAGAACAGTTCATTTCATTTTGTAACTTTTCGGTCATGTGGCCCGCGAGACGAGAGTTGGAAAATTAAATTGCCCGCAGGTCGAATTAGGTTGGGCATCACTGTAGTAGAGTGTAAAAATGGGTTTACGATTTTAGTCGACATATTAATATCTAAACGATTCGTTCTTTAATAGAGCTAAATTTAGGTATTTTTTTAATTGTTAGAGCCTTACGGTTGTGGAAGGGACATTAAACATAGACTACGGTCTCCGCTATGATATGAGAAACATTGATGCCAAGTTTTATCAAGATTGGTCAAACGGTTTTTATTTATTTGCGGGACATACATACATACATACATACATACATACATACATACATACATACATACATACATACATACATACATACATACATACATACATACATACATACATACACACATACATACAAACATACATATATCGAAACATGAATGCATACAAACATACTTGCATACATACATAGAAACATACATACATACATACATAGAAACATACATACATAGAAACATACATACATACATACATACATACATACATACATACATACTTACATACATATATATTTACATACATACATACAAACAGATACATAAATACATACATACAAACAAACATACATACATGCATACATTCATAAATATATACATACATAAAGACATACTCCTTTAGATTTTATTTCATATATTAGACAAACGAATCGCTGGTGCAATCTGATCATTGTCATCATACCATTTCGTAAGTAATAAATAACATTCAGAAAATTCGCGCCCAAACATTAACTACGACTCGTTTCTTTAGAATCTATTGACTCATGTTTATAACAGGAAGTTAATGGTAATAACACAAGAGAATTTAACATAATATCATTATGCACATAAACCATGACCTTTCATCTCAAAAATCATTTTTCCTAGGCTTATGTATTCTATACAAAATCCTCTAGTAAAATATGAATAAAGAATTTGATTTTAATGATTCTCTTCTGTAAAATGAAGCTACAGAAAACGGACGGGATACTGACAGAAAGAAATAACAAAAGACATTTACTTTATAGGTGGTGAAGTTTTAAATACTTCCAGCGTAGACTAATGAATATTCAGACTACAGAAATAAACAAGCAAAATATAACAAGATTACAAAGAAAGTTTGTGTGGAAACACAAACTCGAAATCGGCCCCCAAAGTAATTCACCCAGGCAGGCTTCAATATTTTCAGAAAGAACATCCAAATAAAATTATATCAAAGACAAATGAGAGATAAGAATGGAGAAAGAAGGTTGACAGATCTTGTGTAGTGCCCCAACGGTACAGCAGATCAAAGGATAGGTGCAAGTGAATGCAAAGTTAGATGTGAACCTGGCCTAACTAGTTCCCCTTTCAGACCTTGTGGTCAATAGGGCAGATGATGTAAAGTTCATCTGTTTTTGTGGCCCACGGTTAACGAGGGTGTCATGTAGCCAGCACAACGACCAACCGCCTTTACTTTTCCCCAACTAATGTCAGGTACCCATTGGAGCTGGGTGGACTCAGAGGCGCCTAAGGATTCTGAAGTTGAAAATCCCAGTCTTCACCAGGATTCGAACCCAGGACCCGGGTTCGGAAGTCAAGCGTTTTACCGCTCAGCTACCGCGCCTCTCCTGGCCTAACTGAAGTCTTACAATATATGTAATTGTTTTGAAAAGGATCAACTGTCTTGTTCAAATGCTTTAAAATAAAAAAATAAAAAAATTCAAAAGAAAACAGCCCACAATAAAATTTATTTACAAAAATGTTTACAAGATTACTATTCGTTTTAATTTAGGTCTCACTTATAATGCATACTAATTAGCTTTTTCTCTTTAAAAAACTGCTTGCATAACTGATTTTAAAAATTACATTTTTTCGCTTTCAGAAAAAAAAAATAGCCGTTGCATTAGAACTTTGAATGGTCTAAAATATTGTGATGTCGGATTTTCAATATCTTTTCTAGTTTACGAGATCTAAACGGGACGGACGGACAGAGGGACGGACATTTCGCAAAAAAACTAATAGCCTCTTTTCCCCTTTCGGGGGCCGCTAAAAATGCTTTAAAAAAACGTATGCAAGGGAAAACTCTTCACTTAAAACAATAGTCATTCATTTCCCAACTATCAACTATCAACTATCAACTATCAACTATCAACTATCAACATTTTATGAAAGCCGTTTGAACCATTTATGAGATAATTATCTAGCCATGTTTAAAAGTTTCCCACCCTGAAGGTTTTAGGTTTTAATTTCCACGAAGAACGATTTGAATTTAGGTATTGTAAAAAAGTCCATATGTTTGTCATAATCACACTGAGACAAGAAAAAAAAAACTTGTAAGATAAGATAAGATAAGATAAGTTAATTTTTATTGATCCAATCAAATGGAAATTCAGTTTGACTACAATTGGCAACCTCAGCGTAACCACTGTAACAATAACATTATAGATGCAAATCATTCACACACGAAACACATACACACTCACAACCAGCGCTTTATAAATTAGACTCCTATGTCCTTTTCTATGACGACAGATGCTCTTGTAACACTCTGACCGAAAGTGGGATGAAGGAGTTTTTATATCTTTCTGTTTTAGTCCTAATGGAAAGGAGACGACCACTTCGTTCAGATCTTAAGTAACAGTGGTTTGATGGGTGCAGGTTGTCTTTAAGAATCGTGAGTGTTTTGGCAAGGCATCTTTCATGGAAAAGCTCTTTAAGAGATGATAGCTGTGTTCGAGTGATATTCGATGCTTTTTTAGTCTATTTAGTCAAAGTCTTTGTGCAAGTGAAGTATTAACATACCAGCAGGTGATGGCAAAGTTAATTAGACTGCTGATTGTTGCTGTATAAAAAAGTTTAATTATTGTTTGTCAATGTTACACTTCCTTTGCTTTCTAAGATAGAATGGACGTTGGTGAATTTTTGTGTAAAGGTTTTGACAGTGTTCAATCCATTTCCGTTTGTTGTTGATGGTTGTACCTATGTATTTATAGTCTTCTACTTGTTCTACGATTTGGTTATTTATCTGAATTTCTGTAAGATGGACTTTATGTTTCCTAAAATCTATTATCATTTCTACTAGAAAGCATTACAATTATATTCAAATTAGATTGATAGATTTTTGAAAAATCATCTAATTATATAGGAAAATAGTATATTACTAAAGAACTAGAGTAGAATACTATAATGGTTAACAAAAATTATAGGTTTTTGGTCATTTATTTATTCAGATAATAATGAAATCTTTTTTCTAAAAAAAAACGTTTGCATAAATATTGACTCACTAAAATAAATATAATGGGCAGTGTACATATGTACATATATTTTTTTTTCTTTCGTAAATGATTATAAATAATTATTCTTAATTTTAAATGAGAAAACCGACACACAAACAAATGAATCAAATGCATTTGCACCTCGGGACAAAGCCTTTGGGCCCCTAAAGACACTAAAAGAGACAACACCTCACCAAGGAGGACAGAAAATAGACAGTAAGACAAAGTGAGCGTTAAACACTAGGCTTACAAAGTAGTTGAACTGTTAGAAAGTCCTAGACTGTAAAAATAATGATTATGTTTAAAAGCTTTTTATTCAAATGGCTAAATTATGTGTCAATGTTTTAGACCAAAAAAAAAATGAATAGCACTGAAGTCTTGTTGAAGAGGATCAATTAACTTTGTTTTCCACGATCACCACAACAAAACGTGTTATTGGTTTTATCAATATCTAGTCAAGTGATTTCTTTTTAGTAGTCGAATATGTCCTGAGGACAGAATAGCCCTATTTTCCTTCGCCTTTCATACAACACGTTCTTCTTTGTTCTCATTGTTATGTTGGAGTGTTCAGATGACTAGACTAATAAATGAGATGAAAAGCGCTGTGGTTTCCAAATCTTTTTATTGGGGTGTTTTGGGGCCATTGTCTCTTATGGGCCTCTCGGTTTTGGAGGACATGGTCAGCATTCTCTTCTCTTATCTTATATAATACAGACGTTACTTCAAAAAAAAGAAGATTATAACGTTCTATGCGTCATGCATTCAGTCATGCATAATAACTAATGACTTAAATTCTGCCAAGTCATTGGTTTTCCTGGCTAGCTTAGGCAACCCATTCCATGCTCTAATAGCGCTAGGGAAGAAGGAGTATTTGTAAAAATGTGTCCTAGCATATGGGATGAGGAATGTGACTTTATCTATGTGTCTTTCTCAGGTGAAACTCCACATGGTCAGATTTCACTGGTTCCAATGTTGAGCTTCCGGTACATATGTTGTCTCATTCTGTTGTGTTCGGTCCTTTAGTCGAAAGATTAGACGTTTATCTTGTCGGGATAGCTTATAATAGGCATCATTTTTCTTGTGATTCAGATGAGAGCTTGTCCGTTTGTCATTTATTTTATTTACTATTAGTTTCTTCATTTCTTCTGGATAGAGTGCAATGTTGAATTGCGAGTTTTATCATCCATCATTACTAGATTAGTGACAATTTAGTAGCTCTAGGACTAGATCTAGTTGGATCTTGATGAGATCTAACTTCAAGATGTAGAACCAAATCAGCCATTCGGCAATTGGGCAGACTGGACTCTATAGCTTTGGCCGCTAGCCAGCAGGCGGAAACTCCGATATAAAACCTTAGGCTATCTGTTGTTCACAGCCGTCTCAGAATTCTGTGCTACTGTTTAAAAGAGTGGTATCGGTCTGCGCGAGGCAATTATCACTTTAAAAATACTAATAAAATACACTGAATCATCATTTAACATTTTTACCTAAAGCTGTTGTAGTTATGCTATACAACGCCCAGGCAAAGTAGGAAAAGGAGAAATCATTTCTTAATTTGTCTGGACGTTTCGGGCATTTTGCAAAGTTCTACGTTTGTCAAATTGCCAGTAACATATCTATATTTACTTTTACGGCTGTTTGGCGTTTAGAAAAAGGGGAATTAGAAAACAAATATAATTACAACATGAAATCAAATAAATGTGTCATGTTGTTATCGGTAATGCTGTGAATATTTACTTTTTTTAAAAATAGATTATTGTGCAGGGCAAGCATAACCATTGTCTGCAGGTGGTCGATTTAGATTTTCTTTTCGTCGTCTGCGTTTGTCCTCGGCAGTAGATTTTATTTTGGTCCCAAATGTGTATCCAGCGGCCTTCGTGAGTGACCTCCAGCCGTCTCGTTCCGACGCCGCATGCAACCAGGTGCTCTCTTCTATGTGAGCCAAGGAAAGTTGGCACCTAAGCTGGTCTTTGAAGCGTTTCCGTGGGTCGCCTCTGTTACGTCGACCATCTTTTAGCGTTTAACTAAAAAAGAATTTCAAATACTTAATTTACTTTAATAGTCACCAAATCTATCTCAACCTCATACAACAAATCAAACACGATATTTCACTAGTCGATAGTAAATCTAAAAGGCAGATCTGAATGTTTATTTGCTTTTTGTTGGAAACCTACCATCTAATATGACAGTGATTTTGTGCTTAGAAAAGTATGAATAAAGAGCAAAGATGACTTTAGTTTCTAATACAAAATCGTAATTTTCTCTTATTATCCTTATCCCTACCTACACTAGACCCCGCGCAATCCGTTTCGCATAGGCCATAGGCCACGCAATCTGTAGGACCGGCCCTCTACATAAGCCTATGAAACATGATTTTTGAGTGAAAGGAGTAGGTGTACATTTATAAATACATGTATGCATAACAAGGAAATCAAAACCGTAGTGTATGTTTAATATCTCTTACAGCCTTAATATTCCCTTATGTGGCTATAGATTGGCAATATTTATCTCTATTATAGAACAAAAAGTTGTAATAAAACGGGTAAACCCGTTTTCACAAAATGAAAAGGTATTATTTAAAGGACGGATATATTCAGTTTAAGGGATGGCTGCCTGGTCGTATGGTTTGCACGCTGGACTGTCGTTCAGATTTTTCGATGGTCCCGGGCTCAAACCCTGCCCGCTCCCATCCTCCGTCGTCCTGCGGGAGGTTTGGACTAGGAAGTAATTATCTTCAACTCTAAAGAAACATCCGAGACATGTCAAACATTTTACAAACATTTTTACAAGGGAGCTCGACGACGAAACTAAACATTGAATAGTGTTGTACATTTATCAAATCCTAGTTCTAGAAATAAAGCTTTGTTGTTTTGTTTTATAAAAAAATAGCCTTATTTGGTTTATAATACAAGGTCATATCTCCGGCATCATATTATTGTTTGAGAATTGAAAGATTGTCTGCTACATATCATCAGAAACACATGGTCTGATCAACACAATCTCATCGTAACATCAAGACATCGTTGTCATCCCGCTGTCTAAATATAACGTCACATTTAGCTCAAGCGTATCGTATCAATGTCACTATGGTCCTGCACTAAAAAAAAAAAAATCCCGAGTGACCCCCACTTACAAGCATACGTCACTGATCTCAGCACTTATATAAGACAAAAAATATCTTTATATTAACATTCGAACTCCATACAAAAGTACACATAAAAATAAATACACAGAACATGGAAAAACACACACACACACACACACATACACACCAAAACAACAACACAATCCTTGACATTCCGACACAACATAGATCAAAACACTCATAAGCAGTCTCGGCCTTCTGAAGAGAAAAATCATTACTTCAAGTAATGACAAAGTCTTCGATTCTGATAATTACAAAATTTATAAGAGCCTTTTCATGGCCACTAGGGATACATTTTTAATCACAGATCGATATTTTACTTTCTGATGAAATCCATACCAGTTCATGTATTATACTACAGCTGTATATAACTAGATCTCGTTGCTTTGATCATTAGTATTATAAAAGAGATGGACGACATATTGAAAATGTTTATTTTCACATTGCTCGCCCATTACTTGTACTGTTTTGTGTTTTGGCCAGTTCTCTGCTGCTCTCCCAATTTCCTGCACTATCCCAACATGCAACTGGAAGGATGCCAGGATGGCCAACCCTTTAAATCATCGACGATGATTCCCTGGCGTTGTCTGCACCACACGAATTGTACAGCTCTTCTGTGCGATACGCCGATGACGCGCTGTTCACCCTGCATGGCTGGAGGCATCACGGGGCTAAGTTTTTCCACTTCCAGTGGCGTCTACCTAAAGAGAAAACTGGTGAAATTGAACCTTGAATATCAAGCTTCTCTTATCACAAATATGATATTTCAAATACCGTCATACCTGGTACCTGGAGACGTGGTAAGAAGTATTACAGACTTTTATCACTGTTTCGATAATAATATTCTTTGAAAAGTAGAACTCTTATTTATTCGATTTAAGATTTAGTTTTGGTTTTGAATATAAAACGTTCTATGTAAAACAAAAATTATTAAGACTAAGCCCAAACTTTATGCAAGACGTAAAGGGATGTCATAAGGGTTTGAACTCAAAACATTCGTGAAGACAGTCAGCACATACCACATGAAAAGACAAGCCACCCACAAATAAAACTATTTCTTGATTCTAAAAATTATGTATTCTAACCCTAGTTACGGTTTATGATCACGAATTCTTGTAAGGTTACTGATGCCAACGAAATGTTTACCTAGTGCTTTTACATTTTTTTAGGCGCTTCCACGCTGTGTATTATGCAGCTGAGTCAAACGGAGAAAACACTCAAATAACGAAATCCAGTATCACAGGCGTAAGGCTAATAATATAAGGTAGTCGACGCTGACAGCGAATGTCGAACAAGAATTTTAATAATAACGTTGAATGTCGTCAAACTAAATCTATACTTTCATGTTTGTAAAATGTTTTACATGTTTCGGATGTTCCTTCAGAGTTGAAGATAGTTTACTTCCTAGTCCAAACCTCCCGCAGGACGACGGGGGATGGGAGCGGGCAGGGTTTGAACCCTCGACCGTCAATAAATCCGAACGACAGTCCAGCGCGCAAACCGCACGACCAGGCAGCCATCCTTAAATAAAAGCTTTCATAAAAGCTGCCCCTCTAAATCCTTCAAAAGTAGTCTGTTTACGTTCCGTTATTCTTCTTCAAAACCTAGTCTAGTTTTTACTTAGTCGCGTCATTGTCTTTAAGTCAAAACTAACCCTTTCTATGAAACAAATAACTAGTTCCTAATCGTGTCATAACAATTTTCAACTTCTGATTTACTTCGCCCCAGTAAATGGCAATTTCTCGGAACAAGATACTAGCAATCGATTTAAGATGCTAGGTATCACTTACAAAGACCGCATCACAAAAGAAGGGATTACAAAAAGAATTAAAACAGCAACGCCAACAATGACCATTCTACTGTAAAAACTCCATCGCCACATCACCAGGTCCTCATGGCTCGCAAAGACATTTCCTTCAGTGAACAGTACTAGGAATGAAATGAAAAGGGAAATGATAAAGGCCTAATGCCGGCCCTCCAAAATAGCGGCGTATGCTACGCCGCCGGTCGACTTGTATATAATATAAATATATAAATAAACCAGTAAAACGGAACATCAACAGCGGTATAAGAATCAGACGTTGTAGAGATGTGGGGCCAACACTTGAGTTAACAGCCCCTTCCTCCCCCCCAGCAAGCATCAGCCCCCACGTCGTCAAAATGTCGAAAAAGATTCCAGATAAATTCCTTTATGAACCTTTGACCACAGTAAGGATTTTACCCCGTGGCCAGGATACAGAATTGGCTATTCATCGACCGTTCTGTCTGGAGGCCCCCCATCAACTATATGATCTTTTTTTAATCATATCCGTTTCCTCATGGGTCAAGATACCTTAAAGGGAAACTCCGATGGTTTTTCAAATTTGAGTTATTGACACATTTAAATTCCGCGTAAAAAGTTGTAATAGTAAACATTTTACCATTTTCTATATACATGCTTAGAAACATTTATATTTCATAAATTAGTCAGTAAATTCTTGACATCTAAAAAAAAAAGGGGTTCTATGAGATTTTGTTTTAGGCTAGTTCATGCGTCACTTCCCTCAACAATACTGAAAGAGAAACTAGATTTGACCAATCGTATCGATTCATTCTTACAGTAGCTGTTAGGCTTAGTGACGGCCTAGTCCAGGGGTCGGCAACCTTTTGAGTCGGAAGAGCCAAAAATGACAATTTACAAAATTTCTAAGTTTTTAAAGAGCCACAAAGTTTTTTATTGCTCATTATAGATAGTACTGACACACTTTGTTTTCGGAAAAACACAAATCTATTTATTCATAGATAAGTAGTGTTTTTCACAACAAATTATATATATATATATATATATATATATATATATATATATATATATATATATATAGAGAGAGAGAGAGAGAGAGAGAGAGAGAGAGAGAGAGAGAGAGAGAGAGAGAGAAAGAGAAAGAAAGAGAGAGAGAGAGAAAATATATATTGCATCCTTAGATAATTTTTTTTTCAGTAACAACTAAAGCAGTTAAACATTTAATTACAACACTAATTTAATGGGAGCTTTGGCTTTGCATGGTTTTAAAAAGTTTGGATACATTCGGCTCATAACTTGTTTTTAGTGTCAAACACGACTTTAAATATTCATTTATATTTGTGCAAGAGAACGCTTTCTCGCACTTATTATGTCAATCCAAAGTCATCATCCCAAATGCCAACTTCACCTCACTGTAGAAATCTGGAAGACTATTCCATGCGCCGAATTAACTGGCGGCATTCCTTTTAAAGCTGTCCACTATTGTTGCGTTACATACATACATTTCTGGACTTCCAACACTTGTAACTTGCTTTTTTAAAACTCTGTAAATTATCCACTCCACTAAGTTTTACTTTTTGAATTGATCAATTGCATTTCAAGAGATCCAGTAGGCCTATCAATTCCAAATGGATCAATGTGGACCTCGTCACTGTTTGTGTTGAAAGGAATTACTAGGACTGCTCGAATGTTTTATTGTTTTTTTTGGTTTCGAACTCTGCTCATCTCTGTCAAGAAATGCACCTTTGAATTTTTTTCTAACTGTGCTGAAGTAATTAATGTCAAAAGCTAGACATTCAAAATAAAGTAACTTACGGCTCTGAATATCTTCTGCCTAAAGAATTAATGTGTCTTCAAAACAAAAAAAAAACACTCTTCTACCAAACCATAGGATGGGTTTCCTTTTTCATTGCAGTTTTAAATTCAGTCATTCATTGTTTTATTCACCATAAAGTAAAATGCTTGCAACCCTTTGTCGTTCTCTAATTTAGGGTGATGATTAATGCATTTTTTCATTTAGGAAAGTATTTGTTTCATTTAAGCACAAAGCCAAAAGTTTCAACCTTTGGAAAGCCATCACACTTTGTTGGGAAGAAGGAGGTCGGAATACCGAGTCTCCATTTCGTTTGAGAATTCTTTAAACTGACCATGTTAGAGTGCTATTGACAAGATGATATTAAAAATCCTGATTACCAAACTTATGACCTCAACTGTTACGGTCGGAATCGTTTTAGGCACAAAGCACTTCCAAATTATGCAGGGAAACGTAAGAATTACATGGTTTATTTTGCTCCCAAAAATCGTTGTTGCCCCTTTATTGTTTCCTGTCATATTTCTGGCTCCATCAGTTGCTATTGAAACGATTCTATTTAAATCCATTTTAATGTTTTCAAGGTATTTTTGCATGGCATTGGCTACAACTCGTCTAGTTTAACACGAGACAAGTTCTTCTTTTGGACCTAGGGAAGACATATACCTGACAAATAGGGCAACTTGTGCACGTCTTTTATGTCTCAAGACTCATCTATAGCAAGTGATAAGACAGAAGAAAGTTGAATATCTTCCACCTGCAAATATGTTGCATTTGAAGACATTTTAGCTATTCTATCTTGTACTGTTCTAGCGGATAGTGGCAAATCTTTGATTTTTTTCTGGTTTGTTTTTGAAATTACGAAACAGTTCTTCAGATGCAGGGAGGAAGCAGTCTTTGACGTACTCGCCATCTGTAAATGTTTTGCCTCATTTTTTAACTTCTAGTTGTACCACAGGATTAGCATTTAATTGTAGATTGCTTCTAACCCTGAGAAGATAATTTGCTTCCAACTCATTTACTTGAAACAACAAGCTATACTTCAAAGCTAAAGCGAGTGGTGAAGATGCCAATTTGTCTTGCCTCAAAAGCGAATTAAAACCTTCATAGAAACATCCGACCTCATTCGAGAGCTTCCAACAGACTGACAGCAGTGATGACGTGTGTAATTGGGGGATGGGTTTGGTGAAAAGCGAGTACAAGTGGTCATTAAATGATTCAGAACAATTTTTAAAAAATCTTTCGATAAAATAATTAATATTTGCGCATGGAACTAAAGAGCCGCATGTGGCTCGCGAGTCGCAGGTTGCCGACCCCGGGCCTAGTCCAGAGCTATGATACATATATATAGATAGATATAAAGCACTAGGATAATCAACTCGAGAAGAAGAGTAACATTTTCATCTAAGCCTCTCCCTGTCCCAAGAAGTAAATAGATCGTATGTCTGACTGATTCGAACAAGCTGGTCAGTGTAAGGCTAGTCGAGACTACGTGTAGCCAGTCATGACAAGACAACCAAGCGATAGTGTTTGTTGTGTGTTGAGTGGTCTGGCGAGACAATACAGACTGCCGTGGTTAGTCAAGCATGTAAATCTACATTTAATACTCATTTTTTTTTTCTTTGCTTACAAGATCCTAGATCTAACTGCATAGACCAAGATATATTTCTTTTACGAGAATGTAAACTTTGCTGTATGGTCTCCCGTTATACAATAAGTCAATATATTAAAACACATTTGTGACGTCACATAGAAACCCGGTGAAAGTCTGACTGTTTTGGATGCGCAGGAAAATTATTTCGGAAAAACATCAATTACTAAGTTATTATTGCAAAGAAGAAAAAAAAAAGAATCATATATTCATTATCTGTAAATCAAAACACACATTATATTAAAAATTGTCAAAACCATCGGAGTTTCCCTTTAAGTCGACGCAATTGGACTTCCCCATCATTTGCGAATGCGAGGTCGGAGGCAGAGCCTTCTTATGCCTACACTGTACAATCGCGTTCAGTTAGGAGGTGGGGGGTGGGTGGCATTACCGATTTATGAACCCCTTTGTCACCCACAACAAATCAAATTTATGACGTCATAAAAACATCTAAAAAGTTCGTGATTGAGATCGGGGCATCTTGTTTTGGAAGCCATCTAAATAGTAATATTTTTTTCTGAAGTTAAATTGTTTTAAAAATTGTTATTTAATAACAACATTAATGTACATTTTTTTTTCAATTCCTTTATATTTTGTAGATTTATATGAGAGCCACTCTCCTGAAATACGACACACTCACCATCAACCTGTTCAAAGATAGCCAAACTTACTATCATGCCAGAGCCAGGTGTGATGACTATTGTGCAGAGTGCGATTCGCTAACATGCAGCAAGAAATTTTACGTAGCCAACAAATACATTGGCGGGTATTGGGGAAGCGAGATCAGGACAGATCAGTACAAGATGGCTGTCAACCAAATATTTGAGTGGCACATTTTGATCAACGCCATGTCTGTGGACTGGTACATCAACAGGGCACACGTCTGTCGATTGGATACGATAACAACATACAAGCCTGTGTTTTTACAGGTAGCAGGCACGGCACAGGTCCACGAACTGAGTTTCTAGCTGATTATGTAAGCAACGACTGTTGTTTTTTTTTCTGAATGCCCTGACAGTGCCGGATTTTAGTAAATGAAAGACCTCGGCAGATTTTTTATGGCGGCCTATACCCAACATTAAGTAAATGTACTTTAAACTATGCATACAATTATGCACGTGTTATGCATGAAAACAATGAAATAGAGTTGTTGACAATGTAAACCTACGTCTTATATTTCACATGTGGGTCCTACTTTTTGTTATATATCTAAATACTAAATAGGGAGGTCCCTTTTAAGGGTTTTACGTAATATAAAAGAAGCGTGATGGCTGAATTATAAAGAGATTGGCTTCCGGGATCTGTTTGTTCGATACTGGTGTAGCTAGTGTTTCGAATTTCGTGGATCTGACATTAGTCGGGGGAAAAAAAAGGAAAGGCGGTTGGTCGTCGTGCTAGCTACATGACATCCAAGTCAACCGTGGGCCACAGAAATAGATGACATCACCAGCCCAACAGATCGTTAAGTCCGAAAAGGTCTCTTCAGATGTGTAGACATTTGTTTTGAGAGCATACGGTTGTTTGAGCTGAAGATTTTAAAATTAACTATAAAATTAACAAGAAATGAAAATGTGTGGTGTTCTATTATGTCAAAGTAGTTGGGCTTGCTCACTAGAGACCTAAACTATTCTGATTCAATGGCTGTCTTGGCTGACTCTGACAACCCGCTCGATGCTGCAATTGCACCAATGAAGAACGAGACACATGGAGTACTTATACATTCAAGTTTTAGTACTGAATAAGAAATGTAGATTCCCCCTTTTATATTTGTGTCTCAGTATTTGAAAATGTTTTGTTTTTACATTTGTAAGTTATTGTTCAGGGTTTTAAATACAATAATTTGTTTGTGTCTTTTTTCCTAGTGTGTCGAAGTTAATTGATATTTACAATGATTATATTAACTCAATCAGTCTGTCTGTTTGTCTGTCTGATACCACACGTTCTTTCTGCCACTCCCCACTTCGGATAAAGTTGGTACTTAGCACAATTATTCATTGTTCCAAACATAAAATGAATCAATAAAAAATATAGCCGAACAATTAAATACATGGCATTATCTGATTATTTTATTTTGTTATCAAAAAGGGACATAATCCTTACAATATTGAGACATACGGATGTAGTTGTGGAGTTCTTCCTCTTAAAAAAAACACTTTTATAATATTTTGCTTGTCAAATTTGAAGCTTTATTAGTTACAAATAAAACCAAAAAAAATGGATGGCTGCCTGGTCGTGCGGTTTGCGCGCTGGACTGTCGTTCAGATTTATCGATGGTCGAGGGTTCAAATCCTGCCCGCTCCCATCCCCCGTCGTCCTGCGGGAGGTTTGGACTAGGAAGTAAACTATCTACAACTCTGAAGGAACATCCGAAACATGTAAAAATTTAACAAACAAACATTTTACAACCAGAAGCTAGATAGATAACTCTTTGACATACACGCTGCCTGAGATGAAAACCGTGTTGACAGTTTCCATGGCGACGCCTCCACCAGTCGTGTACATACACATAAACTCTCTGTTGAAGTAGATGGAGGAATAGTTGGCCCTGGGAACCACGCGGAGTTCAAAGGTCACGTTGTTGACATAAGGGAAGTCCCGCTATCTGGATTTCACTAGACATCAAGCTGTCGATCCGGGAACCACATGGAGTTCAAAGGTCACGTTGTTGACATAAGGGAAGTCCCGCTATCTGGATTTTACTAGACATCGAGCTGTCACTTAGCGTGTGACATGGAGGCGAGCAGGTGCCCTCATTAGTTCGACGCCTGAATTTCAGCAACGCGTAGGCTCCATGAGTTAAAGTGAGTATCCAATTGCCGTTTCCATAGAGAGCACCTTTGATGTAGAGCTAGAACGAGATGTTATTTATAAATATATAAAGAGCCCTAAAGATCCTAAAAGGTTTATACGTACTATTGTTTGTTTGTTTGTTATCCACTACCCAACGAGAAAAGCAATTTTTGTTTAAAACAAAACAAAAAAAACAAAACAACAACGCTTAATAATTGTATAAATTCGTTTGGATCAGGCATGTAAAAAAATCTAGACTAACATTAATAGATCAGTGCAATAAGGAATATTTTACCAATGTATATTGTTTAGCGCTGTTTCATGCTATCACTTGTCTTGGCCACTTCGGGGGAAGAAAAGGATATCTGAGTTAATGTTACCGTGATCGCGTGTTAAATGCAATAAAAAAAAAAAACTTGTTCACTCAGAGCTATAGCGTACTCAACCAGACTTATTCAATTTATACCACTACTACTGTCAATTACGATTTCTTTCCCTTGTTCGATACCAAACAAAATAATTAATTACCAATAGTTAATTAACTAGTTATTTATTTGTTTTTAATGATTCGTGTTTGTCAGGTACAAGAAATAATTGTGCGAAATTTAAACTCGATCCGAGGTAGGATGTAAGCGAAATATTCTGTACAAACATTTTCACCAGACAGACACACAAACAGACAGAGTGAGGTGATATAAGATTTGCAAAGACTAACAGTAAAAATATTACCACTTCTCCAGAAGTAAGTGATTTCTGTAATCGTAATGTCTGTGGCTTTAGTCCTATATCTATTTCGAACAAACGCAGTTTTCTCAACAGGAAAGTCTCTTGTCCAGGCTCAAACGCGATTCCTAAGACTGAATAGCCATCTGAGCACACTTCGCAAGAAGAGGCATCTCGGTCGTAAACAAAAGAATGGCACTTCATGGTGATTAGGCACAATCTGGCACAAGCGACACGACTCATGTCCAAGTAGCTCTTTGTCACACATCCTGATAACTGAAGATCCTGGTATAAATTGAATCGGTAGGCAAACGTAGTTGCACTTTGAACCTGTAGGTAATACAGTTTTGCGACAAGAGCGCCCAAGAGAAGAGTGGATCTTGTTTTCCATTCCATTATTTGACCACCCAAATCGTTTGTAATTGTCCCTAGAACATTAGTAAAATATTCAAATTTTAAGAACTTAATTAAACATGTAAAAAATATTTTTTTAAAATTCTGCGTTACGATAATAGTATACCTACTTATATAGTTGCTACTTGCAATATGATTATATTTATGTTACCTAGTCGTTAATTAAACCTCTCCTATGTCATCCCTTTGTTTTTCGGCTTATTCAAGCAACCCTTTCTCTGCGGATGTGGAACCAGGAGGACCACTTATATGTGCTTGTTCTAGCAGGTGGAATAAGAATATGCTTTGATCTTTAAAAAAAAATTAATTGAAAGTTCCTATTTCAGAACTTGCGATCTATAGGGGGCATACGATGTAAAGGTCATCTGATGTTGTTGTTTTTCTTGCTCAGGGTTAACGAGGGTGTCACGTGACCAGCACATCGACCAACCGCCTTTAGATCTCGGAATTATACATTTCAGTTTTCAGCTGATTTCGAGCCCGGGACCCCCTCGTTATAATATTATCTTGGAAAATAACCAAACTCGATAGCATAAATGTTTTAAAAATACGCAAAAAAATCTTATCCCTTACTTAGAGAGAGAGAAAGACTGCAGGGAAAAAAAAAAAACTTTACCTTTAAACATTCGATGCAAAAAATAATAAAAACGAGATTACCAAGAGAGTACACAAACTCAGAGGCGGACACCATCGTATCGATATCGTATCCGCCTATTTGCACGGGATATTCAAGACATGATTTTGTTTTAATTGTCCAAAGTAATAATGTTTTAAGGATTCATTTTCATACAAAATTTTGTAAAATGTTTAACATGTTTCGGATATTCCTGAAAAGTTGAAGATAATATACTTACTAGTCCAAACCTCCCGCTGGACGACGGGGGTGGCAGCTGGAAGGGTATGCTTTCAGAAAGCAAAAAGTTGCCTTTACACCTAAACATTGCAAGCCACAACTTATTTTCATTTCTCTTCTAGTTTGTGAGATCTGAGTCTGACAGACGGGCAGACGGAAAGACAGACATTTTGCGCAAACCTAATAGCAGCTTTTCCCATTACGGGGGCCGCTAAAACAAAAGACTCCAAAATCAAACAGTAAGAACTCAACTTACACAAAAAAAAAAAAAAACAGAGAAAAAAATAACAATACCAATGTAAGAAAAGATTTCTAACTTTTGTCTATGAAACTAAAGAGAGCGTACATACAAACTCACCGAGAGCACAGCCCAGACAGTATTGTCTTTCACTTTTTCCAGTAATATTTTAACCACTTAGATTGTATCATAGTACAATACATCACACCGTACACACACAACAATTTAGATGTTAGTACAATACACACATTGATACATCATGGTTACACTTAGATACATAGATTGTACCATAGTACAATACATCACATTGATACATCATAGTTACACTTAGATACATAGATTGTATCATAGTGCAATACATCACACCGTACACACACAACAATTTAGATGTTAGTACAATACACACATTGATACATCATAGTTACACTTAGATACATAGATTGTACCATAGTTCAATACATCACATTGATACATCATAGTTACACTTGACATAGATTGTATCATAGTACAATACATCACACCGTACATACACAACAATTTAGATGTTAGTACAATACACACATTGATACATCATAGTTACACTTAGATACATAGATTGTACCATAGTACAATACATCACATCGATACATCATAGTTACACTTAGATACATAGATTGTACCATAGTACAATAAATCACATTGATACATCATAGTTACACTTTGATTTATAGATTGTACCATAGTACAATACATCACATTGATACATCATAGTTACACTTAGATACATAGATTGTACCATAGTACAATAAATCACATTGATACATCATAGTTACACTTTGATTTATAGATTGTACCATAGTACAATACATCACATTGATACATCATAGTTACACTTAGATACATAGATTGTACCATAGTACAACACATCACATTGATACATCATAGTTACTTTTAGATACATAGATTGTACCATAGTTCAATACATCACATTGATACATCATAGCTACACGTAGATACATAGATTGTACCATAGTACAATACATCACATTAATACATCATAGTTACATTTAGATACATAGATTGTACCATAGTACAATACATCACATTGATACATCATAGTTACACTTAGATACATAGATTGTACCATAGTACAATACATCACATTGATACATCATAGTTACACTTAGATACATAGATTGTACCATAGTACAATACATCACACCGTACACACACAACAATTTAGATGTTAGTACAATACATCACATTGATACATCATAGTTACACTTAGATACATACATTGTACCATAATACAATACAGCACACCGTACACACACAACAAATTAGATGTTAGAACAATACATCACGTTGCACATAATCCTATAAATAACATTTGTAGTCTTGTCCAGACTAGCGGGTTCATAGTAGATGCCTCGTCTTCCTACGTGTAAAACCGGCCCTGTTTATCATGCCCTGTATGTGTTAACTTTTTGAACCTTTTCTTACATGCAGTAAATTTACAAAGTTTGGAGAGGATGTTTTGTAATAATCTGTCACTGATAACATTGTCTTACATTTCAAATAACTCTTAAAGATACTTCAAGTATTGTACACTATTTTGAGAGTTTGATAACTCTGTTTCTGTTATAGCTTTTTTTGTGTTGAAAAAAGTACAGCTAATTTTTTACAGTTGTTCTTTTTTATTTTGCAAAGCTTATATCAACTCACTCTGTCTGTCTGGTAAAACGGTTGTACACGTTATTTCTCCGACACCCACTCTCTAATCAAGCTGAAAATTTTTGCAAACTTATTTCTATGACCAGTAGAGAATTTATATACGCCCAAGTGAACGGCAAATATCCCAGTCAGTTTGGGATCAGTAGCGTCGTAGGTTCTACTAGGTTGCAGCAATGTAGGCCGTAAGCTACCTTTATTACTGCATCGATATTATTACAGATTTAAATTTCTCCGTTACAGACTATTACACGCTCTTGGACAGTAAAGTCAACTTAACGGTCAATCCTAAATATATAATAGATGGCCTGGCTTCTCAAGTTGATATATTTAGTGTAGTTTTAACAGGTTATCACGATATGGCTTCAGTTTTCTCGAATAGTTCTTGCATATTCCAATCATTCAACTACATCTAGTTCTAGACTTATATTTCATAACGTCTCGCTTCGGTGGACGTTGCACAAGAACACGCCTACAATATTGAGAAAGATTGGCTGGTCATTTCCGGTTTGGTTAACAATAGTGGAGTGTCCCACTTGCATGTCAGGTTTTATTATCCAGACCCCAGCTTTACTGATCTCTTTGTTTGCGGAGTGTCTGGATTTGATCAAACCTGGGAACCAATAACCATGACCGAGGTCTTCCCTGGAAATATAAGCCATATATTACATCTTCTAGAGATCGTTCAGTCAAATAATGCTGCATTACAAAATAAAGTTAATCAACTGCAAACCTGTATGAAAAAATATTAGCTAGACTACCAAGCACTGAAGTTCCCTTCCTTAGTGTCTGACCTCTACGCCTCTGATTTGTTCAACAATCATCGTTATTACCTTACCAAAAGCATAATAAATTTTAATTACACATAAGCAGAGGATATTTATGAAAGGTATGGAGGTTATCTGGTTGAGCTGGACTCCCATGACGAGTTCTCCTTTGTCCGAAGTTTCATTAAACCGTTTAACAAGTATTTCGTCTGGACTGGCGCAACAGACGAAGGCCATGAAGGTTGACAGGGTTGTATTAAGGCCTTAGCTCGTTTACCCGGGCCCCTGACATTCAACAGGCACCTTCGTGCTTACAAATAAATAAGTGATTCACTGTTGACAATGTAATTGTTTAATGATTTGAATATAAGTTATGATGACAACTGATGGAGTAATGACATTGCATTGGAAACATTCTAATATTGTGGATATATTAATTAAACAATAATTCTACACCAGGGGAACACAGAAGAATCTCAAAGAAAACGTTTCACCAGCATAATAACAAAAACACTCCATCAGCTTACAAGCAAGGCAACAAAAAGAAAGTGCGTTCACAAATTGTGCATCTAATACACATTGGTGCTAGAATGCCATAATATACGCACCGACAAAGGTCTTTGGATTAATAAACACAACATCTCATCCAGGTAAAGGTTTGATTGGTCACCTGGAGAACCAACTGGCTCAATATACTTAAATTGTCAGTACTTCTATTCCTCGCGAGATTGGTACCTTAGCGATGAGTCTTGTGACTATAGTCTCTATCGTTTTTACGCTGACCCATTACACCCTAGCTTTGATTATATCTGTGAGATACCTGAGCTTGATTAGACTTGCTAATGCTATCTACACTAATCTTTTGCAGTGCAGTAATGCTTGAATGTGAGAATTGTAAAACATTATTACAAGATAACTTTTAATTGTATGAAATCACTTTTCAATCAAATGTTTACTATAATATAGATCATTCCTCATAAAATCGAATTGTCAGTCTATATTGATACTAATTTTTATTATGAGACACATAAGACTTACTATTACCTAAACTCATTTGCATTTTTGTAGTAAATAAAATAATCGTATTTCTTGCTTAAATAAAAAGAATTATGGGTTACTTCTTTAAGATAATGTATTGCCTCCTGCCTGCGAAGATTATTTTTAAAGTGATAATTGGCTCACATGAACTTTTGGCCAAATTTCGCCCTGTTAGAATTATCTTGTCACGGTACATGTTTCCCCGTTTGACTAATTCAGTTGCTAAACGACTATACAGTGGCGTAGCTAGGGTACTTGATGCCCTATGCGGGATCTACTCATGATGTCCTCAAAAACAAAAAAGGAATAAAACAGTAAAAAGACTCTAATTTTGAAATAATGTGTATTCATTAAGTATTGCTAATTTGCAACTATAATGGAAATCAACTTTAGTTAGGATCGAAATGATGTCACCCACACAGGAGCTCCCTTCCCCCATATCCAAGCAGCTAATGTGTCCACAGGAACGGCAAATGTTGATACAGTTTGAGATCAGCGTCATCGAAAGCTCTGTCAAAGTGTAGTCCTGTCAGCTACAAGGCTCACCACCTCCTGGACCGCATACGTGAATACCACCTTCCTATTAGTCACATATTGTCATTGGCGGATCCAGGGGGGGGGCGGTAGGGGCGATCGCCCCCCCCCCACTCGGCCAACCCCCCCGGACGAATTTTAGTATACAATTCACACAATTTGTATACGAATTTATTACTTATTTTAATAATATATACTAATTATTTATATTTAAACCTATTTTTAAATTATTTCGCCCCCCCTCTAGTATGTTGGTCGACATGGTGGGGTCGGGAGGGGGCGATGGCATCAATTCCGCCCTCCCATCATAAACTTTCGAGTGGGGGGAGGTGGTCCAATTTATATGTAGAAATCACAGCTTGCTAACTGAATCAATTAAATATCTATATGATTAAAACTTGTTATTGGTATTTTAACCGATCTTTATATTATGTCGTTCCCCTCTTGGCCGATGGGGTGGTGATCGAATACCTCTACTGCCAGGGCCGCAGCTACCTATTGTGCAATGTTTGCATTGCACGCAGGCGGCCGACTTTAGGGGGTGGCCAAATCATTATTTTAATGTTACTTCTTTTTTTAAATTAGTTCAATAAAAAAATTACTTAAATATTTTATACAAATTCTATTTACTCCATTATCCTTTGAAAATAGAAACGCTGTTCGTGCTAGTTCCTCTCACGTGGAGGGGGAAGGCGCAACGTATTGACAAAAAGGGGGGGGGGTGTTATGGATTGTGTATTTTCTAGGCGGAGGTAAGAAGAGGTTAAGCGATTGATTGGGGGTTATGCAGTGAGGATTCTGAAATTAGCGTGCCTAGTGCAAATGTGAGACGATCTTAAAACATGAAAGAGTAACGATTTTATTTTTGAGATAGATTTTGTTTAAATATCTGCTTATTTTATTACTATTAGATCTATATTTTATCTCATCAAGTTAAATCGTGAATAATAACAATATTATTGAGTTTTTGTTCGCAAAGAAGTTTTTTCAAGTTATTTAAAGTTTATTTATTTTAAAAAAATATAAAACGCCTTCATCAGTTCAGTTGTACTAGCTGTCTTGAGCTACAAGCCAACAACCGACCAACAACAGGGGAGAGGCGGCGAAAAAAATGTTCAGACTCCTTGCCGACTTAAGCGGAAGCCTGCCGTATCTTCAATTCTACCTCAAAGAAGAACTTTTTACTACGCTTAAAAATTATGTAGACTATACTATTTCCCCCCCCCCCCCAAAAAAAAAAACAACGTTTGAGTGAAATGCCATGACGTGAATTTGGTTTCTATAGACAGTTTTCAATAAATAGAGGCTACAAGAAAAATAAAACCTAAAAATTGTGACTAAGTTTTTTTTACCTTTTTATTACATTCATTCGAAATTTAAAAACAAACTCACGGACCTCACTGTGTAAGCCTACATTGCTCCTCTGGGCTCCAACTTCTAAAGGGGGCTCGAACAAAATAGTAATCTAGGGAGTCGCCTCCAGGGAATGTGAGAAATATTGCCTTACTATGTTTTTTTTCAGGTCATTGTCTAAGTGACTTGTACTTTGGATTTTAAACTCAAGAAAAATATTCAGCGCTGAGTTGCTTCGTCTGTTGGATAAATTTGTAGGCAACTCCGAATCCGTGTATGTCAGATGATAGTGGATACAATGCACATCTCTCCAAAATACAATCGTGATAATTATTATGAAAGTTTACGGAACGTTGAAAAAGTTACGCTGTCAATGGCTTTTGTATTTTATGATTGTACTTCAACGTACAATAACAAACAAGTGTAACATCTCCACGTCCAGCCCATGTAACACTGTTGAACAGTCGAAGTTATCCAGAAATTGTATAGAGATCATGATCATTTACACAGTTTATTGTAATATACCCGCCGCAGCTTATCAATTATAATGGTCGCAAATACAGGATGGGAATCAAATTGGAGCATGTCTTTCAACCCAGAAAAATGTCAGTTGTTAAGAGTAACAAAAAAACTAAAACAAATTAATTCCACTTATCTTATTCATGGCAAACCAGTAACACAGACTAAAAACGCAAAATACCTAGGTGTTATAATAAATGAAAAACTGTCATGGGATCCACATATTGATGAAACTATAAAAAAATCAAACAAAGCATTAGGGTTTATTAAAAGAAATTTCTATAAATCAAATAAGAACATAAAACTAAAATGTTATTTAACCTTGGTTAGGCCAAAAATAGAATGTGCATCCTCCGTTTGGGACCCCTCAACTCAAGAAAATATTAAGAAACTGGAACAGCCACAAAATAGAGCAGTGAGATTCATAACAAACGAATATTCACATTTGACTAGAGAAACACCATTAGTAAAATCACTAAATTTAGAAAGCTTTCAGGACAGAAGACTTAAAAGTAAAGTAGCAATTATACATAAAACACTGAACCATAATCTTCAAATACAAAAACAAAATTTTATAAAATACTCTGAAAGACACAAAGATAAAGGCACATTCCTCGTCCCATATGCTAGGACAAATTTGTACAAATACTCCTTCTTAAATTCACTAGTGCCTGAGCTAGCCAGGAAAACCAATGACTTGGCAGAATTTAAGTCATTGGTTAATATGCATGACTAAATGCATGACGCGTAGGACGTAATCATCTTCTTTTTTGAAATAACGTCTGTATTAAAAAAGATAAGATAAGATAAGATAAGATAGGAGAATAAGCCAGTAGTCATAACGACAGTAGTTACTAATGTTGATCACAAGGAACCAAGATGTTAACCTTTCCGAAATAGTTCCTAGTGCATGGTTCATGGTTGTACTTGAGGGATACAACAACGGAGTGAATATGAAAAGAAAAAAATGGAATGATCTACATAAAAAAAAGGGATTTAAATCAAATGGAACTTTTAGAACAGTGTCCATCTCAGTCTGAAAGGAATTTTTTTTTCTAGAGGAAAAAAATGGGGGCGGCATTTTTATTTTCGCACGCAGGCGGCCACAACCCTCGCGGCGGCCCTGTCTACTGACCTTCCCACCTAAAACCTTTGATTTGGGGGGGGGCGGTCCTACTTTTCGGAGAAATCATAGTTTGTGAACAAAATTAGTTGAATTAATATATACATTTCATATTATGTCGCTCTCCTTCAGGTATTTTGCCGATTAGGTGGGGTGGGGGGGGGGGGGGCGATAGCATGTACTGCCCTCCCCACTCTAGCCCTCTGAGTAGGGGGGGGGCGGTCCTATTTTTATGGATCAATCGTTGTATGTGAAAAAAATTAGTTGAATATGTATATAATATAAACTACGTAAACCCATTGTATATTATGTCGCACCACACTCTAATCTCAAATTTTATTATTAGTAAATATAAAATGAAAAAAGGTTGTACCAGGTGGGAGGGGCGATACATGCAATCACCTTCCCCCCATGGGACAAACCAATACTTTTTCTTTTTGTATTATAGTTAAGAAATTACAAAATAAAAAAAATGTGTCACTAATATAATTTATACATGCTATAAAATTAAATTCTTATATCGAGTCGCCCAAACCCTATTCTTTAATGCCAATTGCAATCATTAGCAGAAATTATAAAAAGGAGTGAGGATTCATCATTTTCACTCTATCGCCCCCTCCCCTTTCGAGACACTGTTTATGTAACTTCACTTGAATTTATTTTAATTATTTTAAGAAAGACTTTGCTTTGGAAAAGTTTTAATTCAAACGAAATTTTTCAGTATAAGAGTCACGATTGAGATTGAGTTCTAAACTCAAATAAATTTTTTCCTAGTCGCCTTTTGCCCAACCTTTACTCAATCTGATATTTTTCTAGTTAAATAAGTTTTGGACTATAATTCTTTATTGAATAATTTTTTTTCGGCGGCGATCCTCAAAGCCTTAATCTAAAGATGTGGGGTATCTTATCTTTTCAAGGAACAAATCGGTTTTATTTGCAATGTATTAAGGGCGTAAAAATTTATATTAGAATATTTTTCAACATTATTCAAAAGGTCCTTTATAATAGGATGAATAATGAGCTTTAGGTCAGGAGAATGCGTTTCTTCGGTGAAGAATGCAAGAAAACGCTTTTTGCGTCGGGGCTTAGCCCCGAACCCCACTGATAAATAATGAGCTATAAATGTCAGGAGAGTGGGTTTCTTCAGTGAAGAATGCGAGAAAACGCTTTTGGCGAACCCCACTGGGGGAATCTTACAGCGCTCCCCCAGACCTCAAAGCTTGCAAGAGAAAGGCCTCAACATGAAAAATTTTTTTATTTTGTTCGCTGAAGGTTGAGAAACACTACTCTATTTTATTCTCGTGCTATATTCACGTTTATGTATAGGGTTAGGGTTTACTCGGCGTTAGGGTTAGGGTTTGGAAAAAAATCGCCCCCCCCCCACTCCAAAGTTCTGGATCCGCTAGTGCATGTTGTCGTTGACAGTTATTGACTTTAAGCACCAAACTGCTGGTAGACAACTAAACCGCTGCAGACGTTTTATATTTTAACTTGTAAAACTTTAAAAACTTAAATAACTTCCTTATGAACGAGGTCTATATTAAATATAACTTTTATTACAATATAGACACATTTAATTTGGGATATACAATGTAATAAATGTTAAATAAAATCTCACAACACTCTTGCATTCTGGAGTAGTCTGGTCTACCTAAGACAGCTTATGACAATACCGAGATAAACCTTAGTCGTACTATGACTTAGGGAGGTCAAAAACACATCTATACATATATATTACAATGATTGGTGACTTAAAGAATCGATACACGGTTTATTTAACGACGTTCAGCAGTTGACAAAGTTTGTTCCTACTTTACGACCTGTAATATTAGTTATGAAACTACTACGAACAATTGAGATGTGATGCTTTTTATCAAGCGCGGAGATAACTCTAGCATAAAAAAAAACTTCTTCAGATAACGACTGAGATGGAATGTTTGCGATAAAGACTAAGAAAAGTTTGTTATCAAATTACGAAAAGCTGTTTTAAGATTATTCAGGTTTAAATCTCTTTACTTTGATGTTTCATAGTGAAACGGCAGTGCACGCTACGCAATGGTAATAATTTCAGTATGTGTTTTGTACCTAGCATCACAAGTACACGCAGGTAGGTACTCTTTATTAATTTTCTCTTACTTATAAGTGACTATTTATAGACGCAGTGCCATTTTACAGTACTGGGGACATCGTTGGATCTAAGCTTGGGTGTATCTGCAAGCAGAGACTTCGCTAGGGTTTTTGTCATCGGGTGTGCTTTGTTAATGTTCCTAATAAAATGTTATTTTTGTGGTTTAAACATAATTCTAAAAGTAAAAATATAGTTTTCTTTCTTTATGGACTGAATGGAGGCGCGGTGGCCAAGTCATTAAGTGATTGACTTCTGAACCTTGAGTACTGGGTTCGAATCTCGATGAAGACTGGAATTTTGAGTTTCGAGATTTTTTGGGCGCACCCGAGTCCACCCAAATCTGTCTTTGGCATGAAAAGTAAAGACGATTGGTCGTTGTGAAGGCCACATGACACATTGCTCGTTAACCATCGGCCAAACGAACAGATCACCTTAACATCATGAGCCTAACTACACTTTAGGGGAACCTCACTTTAGAGGCACGGTGGCTGAGTGGTAAAGCGCTTGGCTTCCTAAAAGGACGTCCCGGGTTCAAATCTTGGTAAAGATTGGCTTTTCAAATTTTGGATCTTTAGGACGCCTCTGAGTCCACCAAACTCTAATGAAAACCTGACTTAAGTTAGGGAAAAAATAAACGCGGTTGGTTGTTAACCATGGGACACAGAAACGATATTTACATCACCTGCCCAATAGATAGCAAGGTTTGAAAGGGTAGCAGTTGACTGAATGGATGTCTGTTTGCTTGCTTAGAATTGGCACTGGACTGTCATTTCAAAAGTTCCGGGTTCGAACCCTGCCTACGCTCAAATCTTAAAAGCGGTTCCTGCGAATTCATACACTTTATCACAGCTAACAGTGCCAGAGAGCAATTCTCAGAGCCTACGGCCTCCAGCGAGAAATAGCGAGGTGATTGAGAGGAGCCTTTCTTTCATATTCCCCAAATGCAATGCTTTTTTTTTTTAGCTAAAACGTGCAGTGGCAACAAGTTATCGGGTCTCCACTGCACACAGGTTGAAACGTCGACAAACAATACTCAGGCTTCCTATAACAATTGGTCTCGTGTGGAGGCAGTGTTCTATTCGAGTTAGCGTGTCTGTCTCTCCTAACGGACATATCTACGGGTGTGTCACGATATAAGCGATGAAATCAGCTTGTCGTGTACAGTATGGAAGATTCCATTACATCAATACTGTATGACTTCTTGTATTTATTGAATAGAACTATATGGAAAATATGGGTTACTATGTGTTAGAAAATACGAGGCGGCACCGCAGGGTGGCTTAACGGGGCTTACGGCTTACGTCATGCTCATCAGATTCGTTCACATTATATAATGACAAATCAGCAGCGTCGCTTATACTCCATGCGCCCCCTCTTGAGCCGGACATGAGATAATTGAGAAGAATAACTTTGAAATATTTTTTTTTCACCTTTATACAACTTATTGACCAAGATTATTTTTATCTTACTAACTGTGAAGAATGGAAAGACGAGAGTGCGCATCCGTCAATGTCTGGATGAGAGAAAGATGTTTGTTGATACGATTCGGGTGGTTGATACGGGTGGATGATACGGATGGGTGACAGTGACACGCGAATGTGAGACGCGAGGCAATACAAGTGTCTACGTACTGCGTTTGTACAGGTATAGGTGGAGAAGAAGGTATTTTTGTAGAGAGTTGATTAGAACTTGGAGCTTGTAGAGAGAGTTAGTTAGAACTTGGAGCTTGTAGAGAGAGTTTGTTAGAACTTGGAGCTTGTAGAGATAGTTAGTTAGATTTTGGAGCTTGTAGAGAGAGTTAGAACTTGGAGCTTGTAGAGAGAGTTACTTAGAACTTGAAGGTTGTAGAGAGAGCTGATTAGAACTTGGACCTTGTAGAGAGAGTTAGTTAGAACTTGAAGTTTGTAGAGAGAGTTAGTTATAACTTAAATCTTGTAGAGAGAGTTATAACTTGAAGCTTGTAGAGAGAGTTAGTTAGACTTGGAGCTTGTAGAGAGAGTTAGTTAGAACTTGGAGCTTGTAGAGAGAGTTAGAACTTGGAGCTTGTAGAGAGAGTTAGTTAGAACTTAAATCTTGTAGAGAGAGTTAGTTAGAACTTAAAACTTGTAGAGAGAGTCAGTTAGAACTTAAAGCTTGTAGAACGAATAATAGAAAGTTTGTAGAGGCTGGAGAATTTGTTGTATTGTAAAGTTTTTGTATAATAAATATATATTGAAACTGCTACAACGAACACTTGTCCTTGCATAGAAAAAATCAACAGTTATGAAGAACTCGCCCCCCCCCCGGAACACTTACTAATGAATTTTAGAATTAAAAAAAAAGAATAATGGTTTAGTGTGTTCCTCTTTACATTTATAGATGGCAAATCAAGTACTATAAATATTTGTTTTATTGCAGGTGTTGATCTCATTGAATCTGACGATGATCAACTACTGAACACTATAGTACATGTAAATGTCACCCCACCATACATCATTATTGGCCTTGCGACAGACGTCACGGTGCAGTGTACTATCAGACGAGATGAGTTACCTTCCATGTCTTCCATCGTATCCTTGGTCATCGCACGAGCAAACCAAACTGACCAATCATTATTTCATGACCTCGCCTCCATCAATGACGTAGACGGACACGCCCACAACCTCTCACAGGATATAGAAGTCGTATCCGGATCAGTAGACAACAATGGTGAATCCACCTTGCGGTTAACGTTCAGATACCCAGACTCTAACCTAACCGGGCTTTTCAAGTGTGTAGTGTCCGGCTTTGATCAGATAGGAAAACCAGTAACAGAGAACGCCTTTATAGAAGTGCTGCCTACAAGTGTGACCGATCTGTTTGAAGTTATCCAAACTGCTAAGTCGAACATAAGTGCGTTAGAAAAGACAGTGAACCAAATGCAACAATGCATCGACAAATTTGTGGTATACAATAAAAGCGAGACATTTCCATCATTGGCGTCTGACTTTTATGCTTCAGACTTGTTTCAGGACCACCGATACTATCTCACGAAAGGGATCGAGGTATTCAATTACACAGAAGCACAAAGCGAGTGCGAAAGGTTTGGGGGATATCTTCTGGAACTTGATTCCCACGAAGAGTTCCTCTTCGTTCAAAACTTCATCTTAAAAATTAGCACCAACAAGTCCGTGTGGACTGGAGCTACAGATGACGGGCATGAAGGATTCTGGGTGAACCAGCATCACGCCATGGCAGGATTGAGCTTTGACTGGTACAGAACGCAGCCTTCTCCTGGTCTGGGCTCCCACTGTCAGTGTTTCAGCATCTGGTACGACTGGAAGCTAGGGGTCTGCTACTGTTACTATGATAGCAAGCAACGCTTTGACGCAAGTTACGTCTGCGAGATACCTGAACCAAAGTGTTAGTAGAGGACATGGAATTTGTTATACCTTAGATTGTGTATAACTTGACATGGAATGTGTCCAAAGCCTCAGATGGTGAATAAATAACGACAAGAATATGTTATTCCGAAGCCTCAGATTGTGTATAAATTGACATGGAATGTCAAAAGCCTCAGATGGTGAATAAATAACTTGACAAAGAATATTCTGAATATGTTATTCTGAAGCTTCATATTGTGTATATTTAAAATGTGTGTGACAGAAGTTTAATAGATCGATGAATACAGGGCCGGATTTACGGTAGGGCAGACGGGGCTACAGCCCCGGGAAATCCACAAAAAAGGGGCCTCCACCAAAAGCTATAATAGGCTATATCGAATTTTCACGAATCAGACCATGAATTTGTTCTCTAACAATTATGTTCGCATATTTACGGCAGGACAAACTGTCTTGATTAAGAAGTGTACGCTTACAGTATATACAGCATCGGATTTACGACAATCTGTTTACCCTAGGCCTTAGCCTCCACAAACTCAATAATGTTTGAAAGTAAAATATGCATATTTTTTTTTTTTTTAAAGAAATTATTATTAAATTTACAATAACTCTTTTTCTTTCCTCTAAAATATAGCACGATTTTACTTATAAATAGCATCCTTATCCATAAGTGGATCTTCGTTCAAACATTTGAAAAGTTGTAGGGGTCCTTCACAAAAATCCTGACCCTCGGGCCTCCTGATACTTAAATCCTGGTTGGATATCTCGTCATGCATGTGATTGCACTAGGAATCTATGAAATTAACATTTCTAACAGTATTCTAAGTCTACTGTAAAAAAGAGTAGTATCATAAGTCCTATCTTTTTCGCCCTAACGGTGTTGTGATTGTTTGCGTAACCATGTCTTTCCCAATCTTCATCGCCAGAGGGTGTTCTGGGCACGACATCCTAAGAGAGGCCCGGCTCATTGTTCTACATCAGTGTTTACCAACGTGGGGTACGCGCACCCCCCCCCCCAAGCTACGTGAAGACTTTGGAGGGGAATCGCCTTGCACTTCATTAACTATACAGATTCTTTTTGTTATATACCCGTTTTTATTATGTTCTGTTAATAAATTAAGGTGTGTTGGGTGGCGAGGGGTATTCAGCATTATAAAAATTATAAAAGTGGTACGCACTGGTCAAAAGTTTGGGAAACGCTGTTCTACATTGTCCAGACAGTTTTCCTTTCGGAAGACCTTTTTTTTTTTCTTGCATTCTCCCATCACTGTACTTCAGAGGCGGCTTTAGCAGTACGAGGGGCCCAGGTGGAGTGTCTTAGGCGGACTCGTGGAGTGGGTTGCCTGAGTCAGCCAGGAAAACCAACGACTTGGAAGAGTCATTGATTAACATGCGTGACTAGATTGGCACATGAAATGCGTCAGACGTAATTATCTTTTTTTAAAAAATAAGGTCCATAATATATAAAATAATTTAAGGTCCCATTCATTGAAATACAAATTAAATGCAGTTCAATTCCTTGTTTGCGTAATTACAATGTAAAGTGGTGAATTTCTTGCCAACTTTTATAATGGGTTCTAAAATGTATATTTATTAATGTATCAAATGTATTTGAAATCTCGTATTGTTACAGTCAGTTTCATCTTTATTTTCTTTGTTTTATAACCAAATTTTTGTATTATTTTCTTTACCCTCGTTGGTTTTCGGGATTTGTGTTTCCCACTTCTTGAATGATTAAAGAGGCCAATCCTTGATACACAGTTGCGGTCACAAGTTGGGCGTCTGTAATCATCAACCACCGTTGCATTTCCACCCTTCTTTCTACTACTGTTGTGTATGGCATCTGCGATTCGGGACCCTTTCTTTATACTCTTTTTCCATGTGGATCTATCCATTGTCACTGTTTCCCTGCTTTTAGTGTCGATTTTATTTATATGACGGCACACTTAATCGCACTAATTTGTATATTATATATTTTCTTTAATAGCGTTTTAAAATCCAGTCCAACTTTTTCCCAGCTGTTTGTGTCGATTTTATGAATGGGTAGGCACACTTAATTGCACTAATTAGTATATTATATATTTTCTTTAATAGCGTTTTAAAATCCAGTCCAACTTTTTTCCAGCTGTTTGTGTCGATTTTATGAATGGGTAGGCACACTTAATTGCACTAATTAGTATATTATATATTTTCTTTAATAGCGTTTTAAAATCCAGTCCAACTTTTTCCCAGCTGTTTGTGTCGATTTTATGAATGGATAGGCCCACTTAATCGCACTAATTAGTATATTATATATTTTCATTTATTGTCTTTTAAAACAACTAAAAATTAAAAATAATCTTTCACACAAAATGAACTTGAACATTATGTTATAACATCTTTTGTTTATATATAAGAAGGAATGTGTGTAAGTTAGTATGCTACTGTCCACACGTTTCCATACAATTCAAAGCGAAAAGTAAATGATAATATGAGTTTAACCTAGACAAACTTAGTTCCAACCGATGGAGTACAGGTACTTGGCTCTAGCGATTACGTCATTGCTGTAGTCGTAATCGGTACTGCCGACATCCAGGCCAGACCAACTTTGAACATTTTTGGAGCCAAAATTATACGCAGCAACCCCGCCTGAGGAATGGCAAGTCATTACATGTGATAATGAAATAAACAAAATGTTAAATGAATATAAGAGCATAATGAATAAAACAATACTGTTAATATTGCTAGATAGATGGATAGTTAGATAGATAGATGGAAAGCGTGGTCGAGAGGCTAGGTGCGCTTGAACTTGGCTTGGCTTGGCTACCTAGAAGGGGGCTCGAGGTTCGACACCCGACTCGGGCAGAGTAGTGTGTACTGAGCGCCTAAAAGCAGCACGGAAAACCAACTTTTAGATACCCCCTCCCCACCACTGGTCCACAGATGAGATTGGACCAAAAGCGCTCTGAGCATGCTATAAGCATGAAAGTAGCGCTATATAAAAGCTATACTAATAATAGATAGATAGTTAGATACTTCAGTAGATATTATAGATATAATAAATTACACACGAGGTCTATTGGTATTTACCTTGCAATTGTCTTTCTGCAGGCCAATTAGGAAATTTTTTCTTGACCTTTTGTTTAAGAATGACAGAAAATAACGCATAATCAATGCAATGTCTTTATGCATTCAACAAAATCGAACAATATCATTTGATCAATACAATGACCAATTTAGTTACACACATATATACATATATCAAAGTTAAGAATAATGTACCCCTTCTACATATAATAATATATAGGGCAGATGATGCAAGGGTAATCTTTTTCTGTGACCAAAGTAAACGAGGTAATTGTGAGGCCTGGACAACGAACTACCGCCTTAATGTTTCCCCACCTTATATAAGGTACCCTTTAGAGCTGGGTGTACTAAGAGGCGCCCAAAAGATCCCGAAATAAAAAAATCCGTCTTCAACAGTATTCTAACTCGGAACCTCTCGGTATGGAAGCCATTTACCACTTATTCACTGCGTCTCCGTATAAAAACTCACTCTTTCTGTCTGTCTGTCTGGTAAAAAGTCTGTACAAGATAAATCTCCCACAGCCATTCTCGGATCAAGTTTAAACTTCACACAATTATTCATTGGTATAGCCAAGACATGAATCAATATAAAAAGTAACCAATGAGACAAATAATTACTGGTAATTTATTATTTTGTTTGATACCAACACGGGAAACTAATACTTAAGTATTCACAGATATGGCTAATTTTGTTAGGTTTAGTCCCCTTTAATAATTGTTAACGCTATTTCTCCCTCACGCATTCTCCGATCAAGTTAATACTTTTAACAGTTATTTATTGTACCTAACAAAGCATAAATCAAACACAAATACTTACTTAGTTAATTAATTATTGGTAATTAATTATTTTGTTTGCTATCAAATAAGGGAAATAACTTGTACATTATTGATAAAAGTTTTAAGGACTGAGTTCTTCCACTTTATAGTACACTTTTTTAAAGAGATAAATGATATTTTATATTTTTTTCTTGTTAAAAAAAAAAAAAAATGTTTACATTTTGAAAATGTATAACTGTCAAACCAGAGTTTTTCTCTGTGTTGTCCATAAGCTTGTCATTTATTTTTTTATCAAAGCTATGCATAAACTGTCAAATATTTATTAAATCCTCTTCAATGTTCAACAACCCACTGCACTGGTCTCTTACTTATTTAGAAAGGTAACAAGAGGATTTTTTATAAGAGTCATTAGGCCTGAAAAAGAGATGGAAAGAAGCACCCATAAGAAGTATCTAAAAGAAGCATTCAAACAAAGGAAATAAATGTTGCCTAGTTTCAATGATTCCTATAAAAGAAACTCCAAAGTATCACAAATACTGAAGTTTCATTTAAAAATTGGTGTTTAATATTTTGATCCACTGATATACTCTTTGGAGCTTAGTTAAGAGTGAGTTAGTGGGATTTAGAAGAAGAGCTAGTAGGCTTAAAGTTAAAGGCATTCAGAAGATTTAGAACAAAATGCGAAGATAAGTTACAGTTATTAGAATAGAAATCTATTCATAAGATTAGTTAGACAAATTCGTAGAATGATTTAAAAGGTATTCAGAAGCTGATTCACTTATATTCGAAAGATGATTTAATACAATTTCTACAGGGATTCATAAAAAGAATGAAAGAAATATACAACAACACGCTAGAGGGATGTAGAGTGACACTGGAGCTATTCTCCACGTCATCCACTAATTTATAAATGTCAAGGCTAAGTTTGATGACAGAAAAAAACATTCCACTCCTTTTCTTCATGAAAGTCCTACAGTTAACGTTGATGACATAACGATCTAACTTTATACAAATTATAGATATAAGATTTACACTTGTGTCCATCTCATAATCAAGATTGTTTGTGCAAGTGTGTGCCGTTTTATAAATAAGTTAATATTCACCACTGGATGAAAACCATTGAGTGTTTGTGTTTTCACACAAACCTATAGGCGGCCCTGATGGGTCGAATTTTCTAGTTTTCGAGCTCTAGTGGTAACTGACCAAGGGAAAGAAGGACAAAAAAACAAAGAATAGCGACATTTTACCCTTGGTACAACTTGTAATGAGACAACAGCTCTGTCATTAAGTTACCTCATTGATTTTAGCAATCAGGGCGCCTGTCATCATTTGGATATGCGCACAGCTGTTCCAACTTACTGATGTACAAGGGAGACCCGAGTTTTTGATATCACACTGTTGAGACAATTGTAATAAATAATGTAGTAATATATCCTATAAAGTAATATTAGTAATGTAAATAGGTAACATTCGGATATTCAGAATTAAAAAGAGGTAAAGGGGAGTCTGAATATTTGCTACAAAAAATATTCAAATGATAAAAGAGGTCAAGTGGTCGTTTGACTTTCGAGGAAGGGGTATATCAGGGACTTAAGAAATTATTAAATGGAAAAAATACTCAGCGGATTTTTGTTTAAACCACATGTTTTCCCACGGGCTTTCCGGCGGATGCCCGATGCTTATGTAAACTAACCGGGGGGGGGGGGGACTTGATACGTCAACAAAGCGCCAAATCGATATTGTGATTTGGGAAAATGATAATTAATAAATAAATAAATGTTTTGTAAAATTTGAATATTCTTGTCACCTGTGGGGAGTGGGTGTCACATCAGCGTTTGTGACATGAAGTCGGGAATTTCGGAGTACAACTTTTTATTGTGTTTATAGTGTTTCACGTTAAAGTGAAACCTAGTTGGGAATTGTAGGTAAGAAGTCTCGTTCTGAGAGTTGACCACATTTTTAGAAGTCAGTAATTTCCATGTTTTAGAAGAGTATAGACGTATCAAGAGAGGGTCACTAGTTGTGGACTTGCCAGATTTCTTAAAGTAGTAAGGTGGATTTATGTGAATAATTTCTTGTGTTCCTTGATTTGCCAATTTATTGCGAATTGTTATTTTATGCATAATAAATATGACGTCTGCTACAATTGAGTTTATTCATGAATCTACGTGTCTGTAGTGATAATACTCAACAGAGTTAGTAGACATACGTAACAAAAAGTAGTCCAAAAGTTTAAAGTAAAAAAAGACATCTCTAATTACTGCATAAACAAAGTCACATAATAAGTAGTGGCAAGGGGTATTTAGTTTTGTTGCGATTGGTTTCAAAGGCTTAACTCTTTCTCTCCTAACTGACTATACCAGCGTTGATTTCACCAGAATGTGGTAAATAGTTACGGAGAGAAAGAATTAATAAAGGTGATATTTGGCATTTCGTAATATCCAAACGTTCTCATAGAGGGAAAAATAAATCAATTGAGGTATATAACCGAATATCGGAAGTAAGTTTAGTTCAAAACAATAAAAAATTTCAGCATTTAAAAAAGGTTCTAAATAAATACATAATTGTTGACCTCCTTCAGTCCTAGAACTACTATGGTTCATCTCTTAGACCATAACGCGATGAGGACTTGAGGTACTCGTCATGGTCGGGACGATGACGCCCAAACCGCAGCTCTTCTCTTCTCTAAGCGGTCAATCTATCCAAAGGAACGGCAAATGCCTGATACAGTAGCGTGATCAGCGGCCTCGCGTCTTCTTCCAGAGGGTAACACTATGTACTACAAGCATCTTAATGAGTACCAATTCCTGAGTTTTTCGCAGGCC
Organism: Biomphalaria sudanica; assembly: GCA_036873155.1. Classification (NCBI taxonomy): domain Eukaryota; kingdom Metazoa; phylum Mollusca; class Gastropoda; family Planorbidae; genus Biomphalaria; species Biomphalaria sudanica. The sequence continues at coordinate 313,275 of JAZGLO010002867.1, forward strand.
CTTCTCCTTAAGCCCTTTGCAGCAGAGCAGCATGGGTTTAAGCTCAAAGTTTTCTTTCTCCAAGGTTGGTAGAGAGTCAAGGCTAACTAACCTTTCTTGCCCGAAGCTGATTGTTTTGGGAGTCGGCTGCTAAACTTTTCCCGGTATCAGTGCAGCATAGGCATTTAACCGGACTTTAAACTGTAGAATAAATATTTACCTGCATTATCCCATACGCTTTGCCTCCATCACCGTAACCATTTGTCTTTTCCAGCAGAGATCCGCCCCTGGATTCTCTACTGGCGACGGCAGCAATGACGGAAGCTTGGATACCTGTAAAAATGATCAAAATCAACTAAGTTGAGGATATTTTAAGGGTGCTTCACAAATACAAACCCGTAGCGTCGACTGTTGCTCATTCGTTTTTTTTTTTTGTTTTTTTTTTTAAAAGGAAACCTCAGAATTTGCGCTATTCAATTTTAGCTTTATCATCATAGGAATCCTTGGGCCTTAGGCCTCTTTTCTTTTCTTTGCCTCTTTTTTTGGGCTTAATGTGCCTCTTGTATGGGCCATCTTGCCTCTTTTGTGGGCTTTCTTTTTTTTTTTTCCCAATATGTTTTTATTTGTAAGTTCTCATAATTCACAAGTATTAAATCATAAACAATTGAAAATTGATTAACCTAAAAATACAACAATAGTAATAGAAACATTATTTAATATCAAAGACATACTACCTAACCATCCTAGCCATTGAATCCATAAAAGACAGAACAATGATTTTTCTAAATGTCAATTCTAAGTGATTAGGATGAAAAACCTTATTATTATGTAGAGCTTTGAGCCAGCTAGCCCAAACAAGGTTCCTGTATTCGGAAACAATAATTAAGTTAAAGTTATGTATCATTTTATTTTTGGCAGCTTGTTTAATACAATTGACAAGTTAGTTGCCACAGTTTGCTTACAGTACTTCTAACTTGAAGGAATAATGGACATTCCAAATACATATCTTTACACGAAAGATCCTAAATTTATTAGTATTTTTTATGTATTGTTTCCATCCTAGCAATTTTGGTTATTTTTCAAATAACTACTTTCTATTTCTTATTTTAACACAGGTCTTACTAATATGCATATTAAATGAATACTTAGTTTTTAAAAAGAAAAGGAACTCCCGAATAAATCCACGATGTGCACTGTGATTTAGACAATTTGCTCAAAAACGTTATGTTTAGTTAGTAATTGTTTTTATACATTAAGAATAATTACAGACCTCGGTATTGACCTTAAGAATATGGTAAATCTTTAAAAAATACGAATCTAGTAAAGAAATGAAGCAAGGGAAGACTTGGAGTATATAGAGCTACTGTCTAGGCTTTCGTAGAGTCTCATATTTGCTTCATTATAGGTGTTTGGACTTTGTTCGCTAAACCAGTGTTTCCCAAACTACGCTCCGCGGATCCCTTATGTTACACGAGGCTTGAATAGGTGTTCCACGAACTACTGGAATAATTAACAAGTAGGCCACCGCTTAATACTCAGAATGAGCGAAGTGTTCCGTTAAGGAAAAAATAGTTTGGGAACCACTGGACTACACAGTTTACAACGACAACAGATCACACGTTTTCGTCAACTTCTTAGATGAGTCTTCTCTGATGTATGTGGATGAAGCTGTTTGTATGTTTGTGGGAAGCGCGGTCGAGAGGCTAAGTGCGCTTGAACTTGGCTTGTCTTGTCTACCTAGAAGGGGGCTCGAGGTTCGACACCCGACTCGGGCAGAGTTGGGTTTACTGAGCGCCTAAAGGCAGCACGAAAAACCACCGGTCCACAAATGAGATTGGACCAAAGCGCTCTAAGCATGCTATAAGCATGAAAGTAGCGCTATATAAAAGCTATAATAATAATTTGTATTTCCACGTATAGCATTTGTCGAATATGTATGTAACAAAGTTCGCTGTTTTGCCTTTACAGAAGTATATACCCTTCTAGGCATTCATCTCATTCCTAGTTACATCTTCATTATTGTTGTGTGTAACAAAAAAAATGATTTAAAAAAAATGATTTTCATGAGATAAAATAAGAAAATTGTATTAGTGCAAACTCTTCAAACTAATGGAAAATCACTATGACTACAATTTTAGACCTCAGCAATATTTCTGAAGCAATTATATAATTATTGATGCACATACGCACAACATAATCACACATATAAGCAACTTAATCACACATACAAACAACATAATCGCAAATACAAGCAACATAATCACACATACAAACAATATAATTGCTCATACAATTAAAAATATTCGCACATACAAACAACATAATCACACATGCAAACAACATAATCACATATACAAACAACACAATCACACATACAAACTAAATAATCGCACATGCAAACAACATAATCACATATACAAACAACAAAATCTCACATACAAACAACATAATTACACATAGAAACAACATAATCACACATCCAAATAACATAATCACACACACAAACAACATAATCACACATACAAACACACACAAACAGCGCTGCGCTTGACGAATGGGGATTTTATGTAGTACTCAATGACGATGAACGAACAGGACCGAATTTACACTTCGTAAGATCTTGAGATCTTTTAGATTTGGTACCTCTAGTAATCCTTAGCTTTCTTTCTTCAAAATAATTGAAAATAGCATTGGACCCATTTTTGGGAGGGTCCCAAGCGAATGGGTCCCTGATCCTTGAGCTGTAGCTTATGTTGCCTGTAGGTAAACCCAGCACTGCAACTGGGCTTTAAACACCCTGATTGTAAAAGAAATAAAGTATTTTTAAAATCTTAGTTAGGAAACATATTTTTCCGTAGATGTACTTACATAGTTTATCAGCAGCCGTCTGATAACAGGATCGGTTTCTATTTAGATAAGTCAGATCTGTCTGGACTTCACTGTTAGATTTAGTTACACCTAGGTTATAAATAAGGTGTACATCAAAATAGTCTTGTAGCATGTGGCATCTTAAAATCAATTTAGTTAATAAATGTAAGATTCGTAAACATCTATTATTTCTTCCAAATATATTTATTCTTGAAAACAAAAACCCCCCAAAAAATCATACATTTTATTTAAAAATTATTTTTTTGTCTAATCCTTTTTATTAAGTCTGTAATTAAGCATAACTACCTCCGACCTTTCTTCCTGTTGGAGACAGGTTGTTGATGTCACCATAACATGTTCTGGCTGTAACAGGAGAATATTTAGCAGAAATCAAATCACATTCAAAAGTAGTTAAAATAAAAATGATTGTAAAAAATTACTGTTTTTGGGGTGGTCGATGTCCTTTACAAACAATATTCTTTGCCAATTCACAGACAAATGAACACAAAATTGCCGTGTATATATTTTTTTTAAAATAAAGATTATGTCAGCGTTTCTTGGAGTATTATGTAAATAACCACGTATATGTAGGTCACAGCTGGGGCTGCGTAGCCACTGGGGAATACTGCATTCCTCATTAATCTTCGGACTCGAAGACAAGCCTTATTATTATGTCAGCGTTACCTAAATTGTACATAAAAACAAAACAGAGGGCATCAAAAAACAACAACATAAATTTAGTTGCTTTTTTTTCCCTTTCAGACTTAAAACTGGTCTGCGGGCTATATGATATGTAATAGCCATCCACAACTTAATGTTGTCCGCTTCTCTAGAACCTTCTGACCACTGTGTCAAATAAAAAAACAAAGGTCAAGATCCACTAGACTCGAGGATTGTTTGCAGTTATGCGGCCGTTGACATTGTAAAAAGTAATGTACCTTTTCAGAGCTAGCAATCCATGGGGCAGATGATGTCAAGGTCATCTATTTCGGTTGACGAGGGTGTTATTTTGGCCAGCACAACAGCCAACTGCTTTTACTTATCCCTAACTATTTTCAGGCACCCATTAAAATTGGTGGACTCAAAGAGATGCCCTTAAAAAAAAAACACTCCAGGCCAGTTTTTGAACCCGAGACTTATTTTTTCGGAAGCAAACCGCTTCAACACTCTGCCACCACGCCCAGACCCGGCCTGTCACCTCAGTGTTCAGAAATTTAAAGCCCCCCTCCCCCCCCCCCCCCAAGATCCGGTCCAAAATAGATAATAAACCACTGCATTAGGTCACTGTGACCAAGTGGAACAGCCCAGGGATTTATTTAACTAAACGTGTCTTCCTATGGAAGCGCGGTGGCTGAGTGATTAGGCACTTGGCTTCTGAACCGGGGGTCCCGGGTTCGAATCCTGGTAAAGACTTGTATCTTTTTTCTATTTCGGGATCTTTGGGCGCCTTGAGTCCACCCTAATGGTGTACCTGACATTAGTTTGGGGAAAAGTAAAGGCGGTTTGTCGTTGACCTGACCACAACCGTTGACCACAGAAACAGACGACCTTTACATCGAACTATCTTTTCCTATAAAGTAAAATAAATTGTAACATTAGATAGGAATGAACCTCCAATTAAATATACTAGAGTGCCAACCGGTTTGTTGAATTAGAATAAAACTGTTAACTCTTTCTCTCCGTTATTATTTAACAAGTTCTGATGGAATCAACGTTGGTATCGTCAGTTAGGAGAGAAAGAGTTAAGGGCGATTAAACTTACCTGCTGATGTAAAGCCTAGAACCGAGAAGAGGAGAAGTAAAAACATGACTGTGACTATCGTGTTAACAGCTGGGACTAGCTCTCTACGTATTGCCGCACTGCTGTGGAGTTGTACTTATTTATACAGAAACATTATATCCGGGAATAAGGAAACGTTTCGGGGGATGAGGGCATGGCTGGTTTGAAATCTGTGTCGTCATACAAATAGTGCTCACTTCCAGGATTACCGTTCTCGACAGAGTAAAGATTGGGGTGTCGGTGTAATTATTTCTTACAGACGAGTATTTTTATCATGGCATGGTGATCTTTTAAAATATTTAGCTTCAAAATACCTAAAATGATACTTTCTATTTCCCTTGGTCTTACTCCCGCTCGTCTCTCCCCTTCCCCCCTCTCTCTCTCTCTCTATTTCTCCCTCTCTCTCACTCCGTCTCTCATTCTCTCACAAACTTTCTCTCTTCTCAATGCTTATATAGTAACTATTTATTAACTCTTTCTCTCCGTAATTTTTTTTTCCACGTTCCGATTGATATTATTCATTTTGCTCAGTTGTGTTTCACTACCCTGTTACGATCTTCAATAACATTCTTGTTTGTTATCAAGAAATATTATATAAGGTATAGAATTATAGGGGGAATGCGTGCTCTTTTTATATACGACATATTAAAGTTTATAAAACCAAATATTAATTTTAATTTAATTTTGTCAAATCAACGTTGGTATCGTCGGTTAGGAGAGAAAGAGTTGAATTATTACTACCGATGATTGACTTTCTCTATTTTTTCCCTAACTTTACATTTATTAATATTTTATATTCTTTATTTATTTGTCACTTGTGGTCTCTGTACTTCTATTTCGTTGTGAAAGTCGGACATTTATCCCTGAGGCTGATTTGATTTTATTTGATTTTTGATTTTGGGCACATCGGCACAATTTAGGCCATGTCGTGCCTGCAGTCCCTCAAGGGCCACTCTCCCTCCACACAACAAGGGCCAAATTCCATACAGTCAAATCATTAAAATCAAGGTCTATTCACAGTTAAAATAGTAGAGGTAGTAAAAATTTAATAATTTGGTAAAAATCGAATGTAAATAGTACATGTCTACAGAATTCATAAATCAGATCTTCGTAGACAACCCCACTTCCCGGATAAAGCCCAGTACCTTCCCAGGGTCGACATTATCGAATAGTGTTTTTAAGTTAGTGGCTCTACAAAATTTCTCAGAGGCTGAATGAAGAGTTGAAAGTAAATGCTGCAGAAAAGTGATGGGTATCAGAAAAAGAAGACTATAATTTTTTTTTTCTTTTATAAGTCATCACTATACTTTGGAAAAATGAAACAATGTATAGTTTGAAAAGACGAAATCTGAGATAGTTCATTGTAAGACATAAATCATTTTCAAAAGTTATCCTTCGATGTCCAGTTGAGATAGCCGGTTGAAAGGGTCGTCCAAAAAAAAAAAAAAAAAGCAGGCTGGACAACGTAAACGAATGGTCCGGCCACTCTCGTGATGTCCTGCTAAGAAGAGGTGCTGACCTGGAAAAGTGGAAGGATTTGGTTACATGTCCTTTTGGTTGCTCAATGATAGATGACTTTTGTTTTACTCAGCCATTGTTTTAATTTGTCAGTTTTGAAAAGGTGTTGCTCTACTACACTGTTATTGGCTACGCCCCTGCATGACATCATTAGGTGTGTCTGTGTTTTTTTTCTCTTTTATCTTAATGAAACTTTCACTAGTGACAGCGACTAGCGAGAACAATGCACATAGGTTGCTTTGTAGCTCAGTGGTTCTAAAAATATTTTTTCCGACATTTTTTTTCTCCCAAGAACCTATGAGATCTGTGTCCTTTTTTTTTTAGTTTGGAATACAATATATTTGTAATTCTGGAAAAAAATAGCGTCTGAGCGATTAAAGTGAGTGTTAAAAGCTGTTGTATGCTGCTGTTAAATGATTACTTTTTACTGGAGTGATTACTTGAGTGAATATTGTGGATGTTTGGGTAAAAATGTTATTAAAAGTAAATATAAACATAAACTAAACAGCAAGCAAATCTTTAAGTTCTGATTCAAACTAGTTCATACAATTACAGAAAAACTACACTTAATATAAACTTTTAATATGCATATTTTAGTAGCAAAAATATAAATTTTTGGGGGTTTACGCAATTTAGTAAATCTGGAGCATATTACGAGAATACGATCAAACTATAAGCAGACTTAACCACGAAATTATTGCCAACTTAAGATTCAAAGTATTGTTGGTTAAATGTGAACAAAAAAAAAATTTACAAGAAAAACGTAATGTTGCTAACCCGTCAAAAATTTGATTTTTTTTTCTCAACAGTGGGGGCCCTTGTGAAAATCCCCTGCGCTATAGCCCCCTGCTGCCCTCCTTTAATTTTGGCCATGGCTTTGATCTAGGAACACAAAAATCATTCCACCTATTTCTGTTCAATATTTCTCTGACACGATTTGCTATAGGATGTAGGATGTGCAACGCTAAACCCTAAGCTACCTAACCAGTGGGTCTCTAGTTTAAATTCCAATTCAAAGCAGGTATTTTAAAATTGCTGTTGACTTAGGCTGAGTTCTGTTAGCTGTGCATCTAAAGTAGCGGTTCTCAACCTTTTATGCTTGGCGACCCCTTTTTACAATCCCCCACTCTGCCGAGACCCCTCCCCCCCCAGCAAATACACACGTTACAGCAATAGAAGAATAGACAAAAACAATCCATTTTTTCGATGGTCTTTGGCGACCTCTGGCAAATCGTCAATCGACCCCCAAGATGTCGCGATCCACAGGTTGAGAACCCCTGATCTAAAGGCAGTCGGGACATTAACTATATAGACTCTACATCCGCCCCTCCTCCACGTGTTTTCAAAAAAAGATGAACCGAGTTACATGAACTTGATATAGGATAGAAAAGGCTAAACCAAAGCTTATCTAAAGGGTAAGAACTCCGCCCTTACAACTACATCTATCAATAATGTACAAGTTATTTCCCTTATTTGATATCAAACAAATGATGAATTACCAATAATTAATTGACAATAAATGATTGTTTAAAGTATCAACTTTATCGGAGAAAATTTCAGTGAAAAATAGCGTTAACAATTATTTAAGGGGACTAAACCCGACAAATTTAGCCACATATGTGAGTGTTAAATAAAGCAAAACGATTAATAACAAGTAATTAATTGACTAAATGTTTGGATTTTTCAAATTGATTCATGTCTAATCTATGTCAATGAAAAATTATGTGAAGTCTCATTCGATCAGAGAATGTGTGTGGGAGAAATAATGTGTACACACACAGACAGACAGACAGACAGAGTGAGTTGATAGCGATACAAGCTTTTCTAAAAAGATGGATTAACGACGAAGGTTGCTTAATGTTTCTTTTCTAAATGTAAACTATCGTCTGCCAAACTCATGCGATGTGTCTGAAAAGAAAAGATTGGATAAAGTATTTCTATAGATTCCTTTTGGACTTTTAACATTAAGAAATCAAATACTGACGAGTTACTGGCATAATCATGTAGTGGGTTGATTTCCTGAGTATTTTGGTTGCTATAATATATTTTTGTAGCATCACATTCAAAAGACATACAATCACAGAACATAGAGCAAGACGTTACGTTTCGGAAGAAACTAGAATACGAACTTCCGGTGTAATTCCATTCAAACGACTCATTTCTAGAACCCATGATTGCATGACGCCATAATGCGTATTTTTTCTAAATGACGTCATAAGTTTAGGAGTAGCTTAATCTCCTTTGATTTTGCCACGGCCTGTGACACACGCATTTTCCGAGCTACATTGAGTAAGATTTACATTGTCGTGTTTTTAGTTTTGTACTACCTGACAGGTGGATCCCCATCTAGGCAACATCAGTGACATTTGGCGGACACTTTGGATAAAAAAAAAGTTGGAGTTAATGAATTCAGCTGTGCAACAACTCTGTATCCGGGAACAAAAGTTTTTTTTTTTTTGTTTGTTTTTTTTAAACACCAGTGAATAAATTATTTTCTGTATTCTCAGTTGATGAGAAAGATAAACTTGGGTGAAAACAGTTTCCATTACGTTATATCCAGCAACTGGTACGCATAGTGAAACTAGTCCGAATATAAATGCACAGCTGTGTGTTTATTTTTTTTATATACAACTTGCGAGGTTTTAGAATGTCAAAGCTAAATCTATGTACGCAGAGATGTCGCTACGAATGGTGACACCTACTGCGGTTAGTTAATGGTATCAACTCAACTCACAATCACTACTCTCTAAATTTTGTTACATTCCCAAAAAAATTATCTTTATTATTAAGCGTGCAAAAGTTTGTTCATGTATCAACATAATTTATGTAAAGTCTGCTGATGATGTGCCACTTGATGTGACGCTGCTGTTTTTATATATAACTATTATAAATTTTGACAATTTGACAATAGGTATGAAATTCGATGCTCTTTATTTTATAACTTACAAATAAATAGTGCCTTCATGTTGTTGTTTTTTATTTTGCAAAGCTTATATCAACTCACTCTGTTTGTCAGAAAAAGAAGTTTGTAGGCGTTATTTCTCCCACACCCATTCTTGGATGAAGTTGAGCATTATTCATTGGTGTAGAAATGACATGAAACAATAAAAAAAAATAACCAATAAGTCAATTAATTATTGGTAATTAATTGTTTTGTTTGATATCGAATAAGGGAAATACCTTCTACAATATTGAGAAATATAGTTGTAAGCGCAGAGTTTTTTTTTCCCTTTGATAATTTTATGTAAAGGATTTTTTAACAAAAAATATTTTGCTTGTTTTAAAACTTCTGGTAAGGATCCTCTACATGATGGACATGCTTTAAACAACAAAGAAAAAATTACTCTGGACAAAACTGTAGAACTGTTGCTTATTTTGCGTGATTGTCATGGATGCATTTGTAGCCTGAATGTTATGGATGTTATCCATGGATGTTATCCATCTACGTGGCGTGGATATCACTTTGGATTTAGATTCGGCCTCAAGGCGTTATTGTGAATATCTAAACAGAAGATATTAACTTACCCAATACTGGGGAAAGAAAACACCAAATGAAAGCAACTCAACAGAAGATACTAGCTTACCCAGTACTAGGGAAAGAAAACACCAAAATAACCTAAAAAAACACTCAGAAATACACAAATATAAGACATGTCTTTGTCATACTACAGGTATCATATATATAAGTACACTACGCAGCCAGCATGGCTCCAAGCTTAGGGGTGTTATACTAAGATTAAGGCTATTTAATCCTTTACGTGTCCGCACAGCTGATTGGCTGTCTCATACGCTATTGTTTTGGCACGATTTTGAATTTGGCGGGAAAAGTTGTTTCACAAAAAGGGAAAGCTTTGACTTAGAGACGATGACGCGACGAGCTAAAAATTCAGACGAGGTTTCTAGAAAGAATAGCGAATTGTAAACAGACAAATAATAAAATATGCATCCTCTGTTTGGGACCACTCAGCCCATGCTTAAAGAAACTTGAACAGACACAAAATAGAGCAGTGAGATTCATAACAAACGAATATTCACATTTGACTAGAGTAGCACCTTTAGTAAAATCACTAAATTAAGAAATCCAAAAGTAAAGTAGCAATTATACGTAAAACACTGAACCATAATCTTCATATACAAAAACAAAATCTAATAAACTACTTAGACACAAAGATAAAGACACATTCCTCGTTCCATATGATAGGACAAATTTGTACAAATGCTCCTTCTTCCCTAGTGCTATTAGAGCATGGAATGGGTTGCCTGAGCTAGCCAGGAAAACCAGTGACTTGGCAGAAATTAAGTCATTGGTTAATATGCATGACTAAATGCATGACGCGTAGACGAAATCATCTTCTTTTTTGAAGTAACGTCTGTAATATATTAGGTACAACTACTGTTGGCCAATTTAGAGAGAGGAAGTTTTTATGGACGTAGAGATTTAACTTGACGACATTCGACTGTTCACTTCGTTATTATAAAACGTCTTGTTCGACATTCGAAATCAGCGTCGACTAATTTCAATTGTTGGCTTTTCGCCAGTATGTTATTTGATTTCGTTATTTGAGTGTTACCTCCATTTTACTTAGCTGCATAAGACACAGATAACACTTCAATCAACGGTAGAAGTGAATTTGCGAGGCACACACAAGACTTAAAAGACACACAGAAGACACACATAAGACTCACACAAATCTCAATATACAGACAAGATACCTAAGACTCACACAAGACTCACAAGATACTCACAAGATACACACAAGACACCAAGCGCCCCAATAGTCCCTTCATCTCTACGCCTGTTCTATTTTCTTCTCTTATTCTATCTACCCATATGGCATCGCGTTGCTATTCAAGTTATATTTCTGAAATCTATGAAATCTATAGCATAGTAAAGTTTCCCCTTTTAGACCGAGAGATCTATAGGGCAGATGATGTTAAGGTCATCTATTTATTTGGACAAACGGTTAACGAGCAGGGTGTCATGTGGCCAGCACAACGACCAACCACCTTTACTTTCTCCAAGTTAACGTCATGTAACCATCAATGTTAGTGGATTAGAGATCTTGAAATTAAATCCTTGTCTTCCACAATAATTCGAACCCGGGACCTCGGAAGCCAAGCGCTTTACCGCTCAGCTACACCGCCTCTAGTAGAAGATAATAGAAAAATATTTTCATTTCTTAGATAAAAATCACCAATGCTGTAATCTCCCAAGCCGTAACGATACTCCTTACAGCCACAATAGAACATTTCCAATGATTCGTCACTAAAAGATGATCCATCCACCGCCGTCTGTCTTCGTGTCACACATGACCTTGTAACCCGGAAACTGAAAGATGGTCAACAACGTACAGGATTACGTCAGAATTATCAAAACAGTAATCCAGAAAGCAGCCAGAGCATTTAAACCAATTAAATTTAAGATATTAAAATATTTAAGAATATACAAAATGACAAAGTTCAATACTAAAATGTGCTTTATTATTACTAATTTTTATACAAAATTCATTTTAGTATCCCCTGATTTTATTTTTGTTTTTTTTTATTGGGGAGGGAGGGGCGTCTCCAATACTCTCTGGGGTATGACTGTTGATCCAAAAAGTTCGTTTTATTTTCTTTCTCTTATTTTCATCTCGCTAAAAGAAACACAGAGAATGCAGTTAATAGAGCCCAGTTCATTCCCTTGTCATTTAATCTACCCCATTGACCATTTAGATTAGACTTATGACAATATGCATACCACCAGGCACCTGATCTATCTTCTGCATAGTTTAAAGCACTGCGTGCATCGTTATCTCTGTCAAAAGTCGTAAAGAACATGTTGTTATGATAAGATAAATTATCTCTAGCATTTCCTTAATAGTTTCCTATCTTCAGTTTATATTTCTCAGTCTCACTCAATACTTTAAAGTCTTTGTATTGCGCAAAATATTTTTTGTTGTTAAATTCTAAATCTATTCTTAAATCATATTGTCCAGTAAAAGTTAACTTACAAATATTTTCGTTCCCCAGATAAAATTCACCAATGTTGTAATCTCCAAAGCCGTCACGATACTCCTTCGAGCCTTTATAGAAATCTACTTTTCCGTTGATTCTTCTCTGAAAAAGGATCCATCCTCCGCCTTCTGTCTTGGTGTCACACATGACCTTTAACCCGGAGGCTAGCGTCACCACCTTGCGGTCTTTTGTGCTGAAGACGTCTCGACATGATTCAGGTCATAAGGAGCTAATTAGTTCATGTGTAAAATGCGTAATTTGTCTTCCCTAGAAGAAAAAAGAAAATGTAGTTAATTATTTGTCTAGATCACTGGTCTTAAATCTGTTTTGGCCTACCGCCCCATTTTCGTATTTTTTTCTTTCAAAAAATCCGCCAGCGCCCCCCTTAAAAAAATAGATATAAAGACGCGTGAGAATGCAAATTTGAACGAAATGTCATGTATTTATATTTTTATTTATGCTGTCAATAATACTTATCCCGCATGGTAGGTGAACGCATGCCAAAGGCGATCTTCTTTGGCGAGCTTAGAGTAAGACGGAGTTACAGAGGTGCCCCCCGTAAGCGCTATAAAGATCCATGCAGGTGCCGTTTCGCCCTCCCTGGCATAGAGGAAAGTACCTGGCAGTATTCTCTGGCAGCCTCTGAGAGAGACAGTTGAAAAGCTCTCACAAAAGCTGCGGGACAAACATTTGAGACTCAAAGAAAAGCCATTACTGAAGACAGGCGCAAAAGACGGAAAGAAAACGTAAACAGACCGTCAGCGGACAAAGGCTTTGTCTGCACTAAATTCGGGAAAATATGCAGGTCGCAACTGGGTTTGCGTAGCTATGTGTAACACTGCACTCAGTGGTAGTCTCAATTTCTTACGTTGTTTCTGTTCTTAAATTAGAAGCAAGCTTACTATAATTTGTTTATAATTAGTTCGCTAGCTTTAATTTTGAAGCATTTTAAAATTTCTTTTGTTTCAGTAGACCTTTAGTTTCTTCTTTCGCCTTTATGCCCAGCGCACCCTTACCGCCCCCTTACCGCCCCGTTTTGTGCCCAGCGGCCCATACCGCCCCTTTGGCTCCCAGCGCCCCACTAAATCTGGAAAACGCCCCCGGTTGGCGATGAATGTAACTATGAATTAGATTTAAAGTTAAATATAGATCTAGAGTTAAATATTGGCACGGATAGATTTAGTTATGCGCGTGCGTGGAGCATTCGCTCTGCGCTTGCGCGACCTTTCTTGTTAGATGTACGCGACTCATCAATGTAACTATTAAAATGTATGTCAACACAGCTTCGCAGCTATAGCGAACAAATGTATGAAAAATGTTTTAGAAAAACAAAATTTAAAGGTTAATTTGATTAAAATATGAAATGAATAGACTATAATTAGTATGTTGTATCATCTTAGAGTTTAGTAGACCTAGGAATAGAGAGATGTATAATATTTCGGTCTTATTTAATTAAAGAATATACTTCAGGACTTCTAAACTCGCAGATATAAGGAACGAATTTCTGTAACAATGCTTTTGAAACACAAATTTTAAATCAATAGACTATTTTTCTTCCCTAGTGCTATTAGAGCATGGAATGGGTTGCCTGAGCTAGCCAGGAAAACCAGTGACTGGGCAGAATTTAAATAATTGGTTAACATGCATGACTAAATGCATGACGCGTAGGACGTAATCATCTTCTTTTTTGAAGTAACGTCTGTATTATATAAGATAAGATATTTATTATTTTCATGTGTCAAAGTAAAAAACCATCTGTGCGAAGTTTATTTGAAAATTAGATCTAGATATTTCGATCTAAACATGGTAAACATGGTCTAGATCCGTGAAATAGTAATATTTTCACAAAGTTAGGAATTTTTTGAGGATCTTATTTTTGTTTTAGGGCTACTATACATACGTTACGGTTCCAGTTAGTACCCAAGGAAGATTTATGTCAAGTTTTATCAAGATTGGTCAAACGGTTTTGATTTCTTTTCGGAACATACATACCTTACTTTTTACTTTCACTCCCCCCCCCCCCCCACTCAAAAGTTCTTTTTCCGCTAGTGAATGGAGGTAACGCTCAACGTAATACGTATTCCAATAATACCGGCGAAAGGCCGAACAATCGACATAAATTTGTCGACGCTGATACTGAATGTCGAAGAAGTTTAATAGCCATGAATGTAACCATCGAATTTCAGCTAACTCTATACGTTCATGCTTCCTATCTCTAAGGCGTCATTGAAGTAGTCTGTTTACGTTGGCTGATATTTAATTCTGTCTAAAACCAAGCCTTGTTTTAACTAGTCATATCAATGTCAAAACTTCCCATATTACCGACACAAATAATTAATTCCTAATTGTACAGTAAAACATGTAAATAAACACCTATCATCGTTTAGTTGCATTCCTTAGGTCATTGCATTCTAAAGTGGGTTCATTGGCGACTCGGCGGAGTGGAGGTAGGATTTTTCATGGTTTTAATGAAACTGCTTAACGAGCTTAATTTGATCAATTTGAAATAAGAACTCAGATGGTGAGGATTGAGCTGCATCAGATTGAATAAAGAAATCATGAAAAAAATCTTCGCATGCTCTGATGAAAGAAGACGAGAATCCAGACACCTGTCAATTTGAAAGGAAGCCTGATGAGCTCCGTGGCCGTCATGCCAGAACAGATGGCTACCATGCTCAAAATAATAGGTACAAGTGGGTCGCAATTCAGTGCACTGGAAAGCCAAATAGACTCGTTGGTGAGCAACCCTTTACTTAATCAAGGCTGCGGCTGTACAGGTAGTAAAAATAGAGGCGTTGAGGTTGTACTAGTAGTTACAACAGAGGCGCTGGGGTTGTACAAGTTGTTACAACAGAGGCGCTGGTTTTGTGGAGGTAGTTACAATAGAGGTGCTGGGGTTGTGGAGGTAGTTACAACAGAGGCGTTTGGTTGTAGCGCTTTCTGTGACTGTGTAGTCGGAAACTTAACCAGGGTGGCTTTCAAGACAAGAAAAGTGATAACGATTTCTACGTAGATCTCAACGATTAGCAATGGACCTGAAAAGAAAGAGACAGGTGTAGAAAGAAGAGAAGTCTAAAATGTGACTGAAGTTTTCACCTCGAAAAATACTGGCACATGTGTGACAGCGGAGATACCTGCAAACTGCGCTGCATTGGAGATACCTGCAAATGTTTTGCACAGGAGATACCTGCGAACTGCGCTGCATAGGAGATACCTGCAAATGTTTGGCACAGGAGATACCTGCGAACTGCGCTGCATAGGAGATACCTGCAAATTTTGGCAGATGAGATATTTGCAAACTGCGTTCCAGAGGAGATACCTGCAAACTGACATCAGCGAAGACTGTCATTCAGAAGACGAACAATACATCGCTCCAAGGGAAGTTTGGCCAACTGAAGGAAAAAGCAGTACCACTCAAAAAAACAGTGCAACGGCTACGTAGGGAATACGCGTGTTTGTGTGTGTGTGTAAATAGATATGATACATTGAGAGAAAGATAATGATATCCAGACGAAAAACCTAGAATCTTGTGAGATTAAAAAAAACAATACCATTTCCTATAAAATTACTTTGATTAAGAATTAAATGTTCTCCTTAACTTTGGCGTCTTGCAGCATTTTCAAGAGAATTAAAGTAATGAGCTGTGTCATTAAAACAAAAATTTAACAAATCTGAACCTTCATGAATCCGTTGTGTTACTTTACTTTGAAAATCAGAAAGATTAGCAGATAATAAATAAATAGTTTCTGTCCAATTTCCTTTAGCACTTTCGATGTCCTGTTTAAATGTGTCCGTGTTTTGTTGATTCATTTTCATATCTTTGTTAACATTTTCAATGTTCTGTTTTTTAGTATTTTCAAATCATCTTTAACAGTTTCTATGTGACGTTGATTAATTTTGAAATCCTCTATGACACTTTGGATGTTTTGTTGACTTGTAGTTAAACCTTCTCCAAAACTTTCTAGTTTTTGTTGATTGTTTTTCAAGTCTCCTTAACACTCATCATATTATCGTTATATGTCCTGAGGTCGGCATTTATATTTAGTTCTCTAATTTGTTGGCTGTCCTTCCATTTATTTACCTGTCTTTGTAATTCATGCACAACTTTGACCAAATCTTCATGTGTGGGTCTCTGTACACTGACTACTAACTCCTCCTGGAACATATCTCTCTGGCTTATTACGTTGGTTACATGAGCTCCACAAAAATATTTCCCAGAGTCTGAAACTTTTTTCATTTCGCCACGTCACTTGCAGATATGAGTTTTCAGATATGGTTTTATTCACTTCGCCTTGAAGTGTAACGGAGTTAAGTTTTTGGCTGGTTGTAGGAGCAGGTTGATCTCTAGATATGGTCACAATAACACCATTGGTCTCTGAAAAAAATATATAGACGTAACAATTTATGGCAAGAATTAAAATGATAGAAATTAAGAACACAAAAATAAAATCATTTATACAAAAATAATTTGTTATTGAAATAAAATAGTATTGTAGACATTGAGTGCAACGTACTTTAATACGATCGCTCTTATTCTAAAACAAGCCTCGAAATCAAAAGGCCATCCTAACTGTTTTGGGGGGGATGAAAATCCTAAAACGTTAGAACCCTCTCCTACATCTTTATATTTCTCAGAACTAAGTCTTAGAACAAAAGTGAACAAAAAAAATGTAGTTTTGCAAAAAGCAGACAAGTTTTTTAAAAATAAGTGACGGTAGATCAATACTGAAACATTCTTGTTCACGTTTAATATCTAAATCTAGAATTATATATAGGTCTGTTTATATATGTTTTTGTACAGATATTGTCAAATGCTTTTATAATATTACATTGTAATGTATGTAGTAACTATTGATAAAAATGACATAAACAACAGCATTTTCAAATAGATAAGACGCTCCTTCTACATAGTGTATAGCAGTATACAATTGATTAATGAAGGTGGTTTGCACACTGTTTTGGGATTCCACAAAAGATCAAACTAATGATAGTTTTATTGGGAAATTGGTGGGGGTGTGACACCCTGATCTAACCCCACCCGTTGACACCAACCCTAGTGAAGCCTCTAGTGAAGCCTCTGAGAGCCTCCCTTATGTTTCTCAATTTTCATTGTGATTACTGTCCTAGAAATGTTAATAGTATTATATTACAAAGATATTGCCCTCAATCATTCTTTAATAAGGGAAGCGTGGTAGAGATGATAAGTACGCTTGAACTTGGCTTGGCAACCTTTGAAGGGGGATCGAGCTTCAACACCCGACTTGAGCTGAGTTGGCAGCATGGAAAACCTCCTAGATACCCCCCTCCCACTTGTCCACTTACTATGAGCATGAAAGTAGCGCTATATACAAGAAGGGGAACAATGGTCTTTGGACTTTCTATGTCAAACTATTTTCTGTTCTCAGGCTTTAAGTATTACTTTACAATCTAACCTATAACCAAATCTTTTCCTATTACTTTACAATCTAACCTATAACCAAATCTTTTCCTATTACTTTACAATCTAACCTATAACCAAATCTTTTCCTATTACTTTACAATCTAACCTATAACTAAATCGTTTCCTATTACTTTACAATCTAACCTAAAACAAAATCTTTTCCTATTACTTTACAATTTAACCTATAACCAAATCTTTTCCTATTACTTTACAATCTAACCTATAACCAAATCTTTTCCTATTACTTTACAATCTAACCTATAACCAAATCTTTTCCTATTACTTTACAATCTAGCCTATAACCAAATCTTTTCCTATTACTTTACAATCTAGCCTATAACCAAATCTTTTCCTATTACTTTACAATCTAACCTATAACTAAATCTTTTCCTATTACTTTACAATCTAACCTATAACCAAATCTTTTCCTATTACTTTACAATCTAACCTATAACCAAATCTTTTCCTATTACTTTACAATCTAACCTATAACCAAATCTTTTCCTATTACTTTACAATCTAACCTATAACCAAATCTTTTGTTATTACTTTATAATCTAACCTATAACCAAATCTTTTCCTATTACTTTACAATCTAGCCTATAACCAAATCTTTTCCTATTACTTTACAATCTAGCCTATAACGAAATCTTTTCCTATTACTTTACAATCTAACCTATAACTAAATCTTTTTCTATTACTTTACAATCTAACCTATAACCAAATCTTTTCCTATTACTTTACAATCTAACCTATAACCAAATCTTTTGTTATTACTTTATAATCTAACCTATAACCAAATCTTTTCCTATTACTTTACAATCTAGCCTATAACCAAATCTTTTCCTATTACTTTACAATCTAACCTATAACCAAATCTTTTCCTATTACTTTACAATCTAACCTATAACAAAATCTTTTCCTATTACTTTACAATCTAGCTTATAACAAAATCTTTTCCTATTACTTTACAATCTAGCCTATAACCAAATCTTTTCCTATTACTTTACAATCTAACCTATAACCAAATCTTTTCCTATTACTTTACAATCTAACCTATAACCAAATCTTTTCCTATTACTTTACAATCTAACCTATAACCAAATCTTTTCCTATTACTTTACAATCTAACCTATAACCAAATCTTTTCCTATTACTTTACAATCTAACCTATAACCAAATCTTTTCCTATTACTTTACAATCTAACCTATAACCAAATCTTTTCCTATTACTTTACAATCTAACCTATAACCAAATCTTTTCCTATTACTTTACAATCTAACCTAGAAACAAATCTTTTCCTATTACTTTACAATCTAGTCTATAACCAAATCTTTTCCTATTACTTTACAATCTAACCTATAACCAAATCTTTTCCTATTACTTTACAATCTAACCTATAACCAAATCTTTTCCTATTACTTTACAATCTAACCTATAACCAAATCTTTTACTATTACTTTACAATCTAACCTATAACCAAATCTATTCCTATTATTTACAATCTAACCTATAACCAAATCTTTTCCTATTACTTTACAATCTAACCTATAACCAAATCTTTTCCTATTACTTTACAATCTAACCTATAACCAAATCTTTTCCTATTACTTTACAATCTAACCTAAAACAAAATCTTTTCCTATTACTTTACAATCTAACCTATAACCAAATCTTTTCCTATTACTTTACAATCTAACCTATAACCAAATCTTTTACTATTACTTTACAATCTAACCTATAACCAAATCTTTTCCTATTACTTTACAATCTAACCTATAACCAAATCTTTTCCCAACTTTTATTTTACATGTCATGGTGTCGGATACAGCCTGATCGAGAGAGTGTTGACATTGTTTTGCTACAGAACATATTATAAAAAAAATGTACTACAAAGAGATTACATTACCTTGAAGTATGTACATAAACTGAACGGCTGAATCTTGACGAGCATTTTCTTTGGAAACCTATAAAAATACACAGTAATGCAACATTTCTAAATTTATTCTTATTGGTTGTAAAAAATAAAAAAATAAAATTCTACCCACTAATACGATAACACACTCACACACAAACACATGCTTACAAAAACAAAATAAGAATATGAAAAGCTAACTTACACACTAATTTAACATTTGTTAGGTTTTATTTTTTCAGTGAAATCTGAAAAAAAAATTGTAAATTTTGTAAAATATGTGTAAAACATTTTTCTATCTCCGTTTATCACTGGCAAAGTTCCCCTTTCAAACCTTGCGATCTATAGGGCAGTTGATGTAATTGTCATCTATTTCTGTTGCCAACGTTAACGAGGATGTCATGTGGCCAGCACAACCACCTTTACTTTTCCCCAACTAATGTCAGGTACCCGTTACAGTGCCTAAGGATTCCGAAATTAAAAATCCCTGTCTTCACCAGGATTCGAACCAGGGACCCTTCGGTTCAGAAGCCAAGTGTTGTTCTGATCAGCCATTGGTATATCAAAAACTTTAACTCTTACAAATAAGTAACCAAGTTATGTGTTTGTTGTGTTTATATTTTAGGTTTGTTCCAAATAGTTGGAAAAAAAATCCGATAAATTTTTCGACGTTGAAGAAGAGGGCGTATCGGCGGAAATTATCATAACCCTATTCATTTCATAATTATTGAATTATTTATTCGTAAAAAAAAATTAAAAAAAAACACAACAATTTAGAATTTTGAAATATGATATTGGTAAAGACACTCTTTCTGTAATCGTGAAGTATAGTTAGCACACTTTGGGAAACGCTGTTCAACTATTTGACTATTAGCTACAGTATTGATTCAAATCATTGACGCTATTTGTAAGATTTTTAAAAACTATTTTGGTATTGTACATGTTTTTTAACAATGTTTGTGTTCATCTGAACAGAAAAGAACATCTCAAAGTCAGCGGTTCAATTAACTCTTTGACGAATTCAGAATTTCCAACGAAATGAAGTTTTGATCCTGGACAAAAAAAAGGCGTTTAATTATTTGTATTTCTTTGTTCAATCCTTATTAGCCTACAAAAAAATGGAATAATTCATTTCATAATAATATTTGGCACTTGGCACATTCTGAGTATTTAGCGGAACACTTGGCACATTCTGAGTATTTAGCGGAACACTTGGCACATTATGAGTATTTAGCGGAACACGTTCATTCTTTCTTTTAGAGAGATCAATTCACGTGGTGGTCTACTATTTATTTATTCCAGCAGTTCGCGGAACACCTCGCGGAACGCTAGGGTTCCGTTGAACACAGTTTGGGAAACTCTGCATTACTTTGACAAAAAATAACAATTTGTTTTTCCAAAGGACTTGAAAATAGTTGTCTTGGGTTGGTGGGTAGTGGGCTGGCTTGCTTAGCAAGAACAACGTATGAAGGGTTAGCTCAGCGTTTCTCAAACCATAGGACGTAGCCTGCTAACAAAAAAGGCAGGGAAACGAAGGCGACCTATTATAATTATTTCCAAAAATATTGAATCTGTATTTGAATGGTTATAAATTAAAATTTGATAGTTAATCTAACAAAAGAAGCTTTATGACAAAATGATAATAAATTAAATTATTCAATTAAGTATCATTTTATCTACTATGGCCTGTTTTATTATTGTCTTTTGAGTCATAAGATCGTCGATGTGTTTGGTTCGTATCTCACTTCTTTCTTGGCTTTCCTGGAAACATTTTTCTGAACAGAGTTATCTCCATCAATGTTACACCTGTAAGCTTGAGCGTCAGACTGAACAGGATTGTAGACAGTCAAGGAAAGGAA
This sequence comes from Biomphalaria sudanica, assembly GCA_036873155.1. NCBI lineage: Eukaryota > Metazoa > Mollusca > Gastropoda > Planorbidae > Biomphalaria > Biomphalaria sudanica. Next base: position 334,632 of record JAZGLO010002867.1, read on the forward strand.
CAGATTTCCAAAACTGACTTGCGCATGTCTGAACTGAACAAACTGTTGGAGATTGAAAGTTTGAGTGTCCAGTGACAGAAGAACATAAAAGTCTTGGATCGTTTCGTTATAACGTGACAGAGATACAGATTTAATGACATCGATATCTGTAACTTTGTTTTCAGTTATAGAACTGTTGACCAAAATCTGAGACGTTAACACTGGAGATATGACATCTGGTTGGACATTTAAGATAAGATCTGAAAGAATCCAAAGAATACTTATAATTTCCATTTAAATAAATATTTATTTTTTTTTTACATACACACATAATAATAATAATAATAATAATAATAATAATAATATGGGAACCTAGGCTTGAGATTAAGCTTTTATGAAAGTTATCCAAAATAACAATATACCTCGTTGTTATATCAACCATCAACCGAGGGGATAACAACAACTAACTTAAAAGATACCTTCAAGGCCCTTAACATTCCTAGGAAAATCCTCGTTGCCTGTCAGAGGGCGGTACTGCTGCAGACCTGCCACATTACCAGAAAATTCCTCAGTGGAAATTGATAAAGGGACTACGATGAATTTTGTTTCTCTTTAACGAAACTCGACCCTGGCAGGGCCAGAGAATGAATACTTATTCGTTTCTAACATAATAATAAAAATAACATAAAAGTATGTAGTGGTGCAGTATAGAGGGATATTGTAAAACTAATTCATATTAAGTAAACAAAAAAAACAACAGATTTCTTACATTGGTTGAGATATTTTAAGCTTCATGCATATAATACAATCATATGTAGCCATACATCTGAAAATAAGCTAACACGAAAGCTGCATGAGTGTATATCAGATTCAAACAAAAGTCGAAAGTCCAAATACCTGAAAGAGCTAATGGTGATAAAGAAACGCCAAGAAGAAGACTCAGTAGGAAAGCCATTTCTCAGATACTCACAAGGGAGAGAAACTCGTCTCTTTATGCATAAACACTAGACGAGTGATACCATGATGTATGATTGCGGAATATTGTTATCATAGTTAGTTACACCATTGGTGCTCAACTCGCGGCCCGAGGAGCACATCCGGCACGTAACATCGTGCAGACTCCAGAATATGTCTGGCCACATTTGACAACGTAGCTGAAGAGACTTGGTTCTATTATCTCTACTTCTTTTGAGTTGGTGCGACTCAGGACTCATGAAAATGTATTAAAAACCCCATGCTAAGAAAGTTTGAGAGTCACTGAGCTACAGGATGAGCTGAAGAGAAAAAGTTGGTCTTTGTTCCGAGAATGTAACAACAAAGTAACAAAGAAAGAGAAAAAGATAGGTACAAAGAGAGTACATAGAGAGAGAGACAAAGAAAGAAATAGTGTTTCAAAGAGACAGAGAGATAGAGGGACAAAAAGATTGTGCAAAATTGATGAATTAGAAACAGAGGGAAACAGAGTTGAAGAGGGAAAGAGAGAGAGAAAGAGTGTTTCAAAAAGAGAGTAAGAGAGAAAGAGAGAGAGAAAGAAAGATAGGAGTGTATTTGGAATGTAACAACAAAGTAACAAAGAGAAAGAGAAGGATAGGTACAAAGAGAGTGATAGATAGAGAAACAAAGAAAGCAAGAGTGTTTTAAAGAGACAGAGAGACAAAGAGAAAAAAGAGTGTGCAAAAGTGATGAAATAGAAAGAAAAAGAGGAAAACAGAGAGTAAGAGAGAGAGACAGACAGACAGAGAGAGAGAGAGAAAGATTGTTTAAAAAGGGGGAGAGAGAGAGCAGTGTATTTGGAAGATTAAGAGAAAGACACATATACAGAGACATAAATTGACATAAAGAGAGAGAGAGAGAGAAAGTGGATTTAGCCACACTGACACTGACCCCAATAAAAGTAAATAGACACATGTGTGTTATCAACAACGAAACTAACATTTGATATTGGATAACAGTACTTTGGTCAAACAACATGGCATCCTTTTACAAGCTACAGGGCTTCGTGCCCTAGACACCCAAGTACACATTAGTCGTTCTTACAAATAAAAACATAACAAAGGTCATATGACGTCACCAACACAAAAAGACAACATACACATTTGAAGATACTGATAATATAAAGGCTTTGTACATGATACGACACTAAGCAGAGAATGAATGTAGGACGTTTTCAAAATTAAGGCCAATGCATGAAGGAAGTCTGGTCATCCGAGTCAGAAACCCATTGACAACGAACAACATGCTGAGAATTACTCCCTTAGAGCACGTAAGAGGAAGCGAGCAGTGAGTCTTAAGGTTGCCTTATCCTCGTACAAGGACAGCCTCTGTGTCGGCCATGAACCAGTTATATCTCTATCTAATCCTTGTCCCAATCGTCCTTCGTGCAGAACTCTGCATTCGTAAAGAATGTGTTCTATTGTTTCGTCGTCCTCCATGCAATGGCGACACCATGTGTCGTAGTTCTCCTTCCACCGTCCGAGGTCAGCACCAATTGGACAGTGTCCGACCCGGAACTGGGCTAGGACCGCCTGTTCCGCACGATTCAGTTGCCACCATGCATCTCTTTTGTCTGGTCGACTCATTGCCCGGTGAAGCTCACGTCCCTTGTCCGAAGAATCCCAGCCATCGTGCCAAAGTGTCAACATGCGTTTGTCGACTAGGGCTCGTACCATACCCTTCTAACACCTTCAAGCCCCTCTAATGCCTCTAGTGCGGCCATCAAATCCGTGAAAAGGACTATGTCGTTCGCCGACGCAGTCCCGTTACGTACCTTTGTTGCCACCCAGTCCAGTGCTTGGAGCATTGCTTCGAGTTTAGCCTCGAGGCTGCTTTTCTGCTGACAGGATCCCCTGAGCTCGTCACTTTCGGGATTGCCAGAGAGTCGAACTACCGCCACGTACCCAGTTGTCACAGTTCCCTCGAGCGTCAGCACAGAGCCGTCTGTGTAGATGGTGGTTACTCCGGCTGGAAATGATGCGATAGTCTTTCTGGCTTCTGTAGTAGCCATGTGGGGTGACTCTGACTCGTCACCACTGGGTCAAGTAGGCCCTTCCGTATCGTCGGTATGCCGAGGGCCTCCATCGGGAAGATAGAACAGTTCGGGGAAAGAGCAGCCCGCTCCACCGACAGATTCGCCTCTCTGACCAACCCACGCGCCACATGCATGAAGCAGGGCCGGTTTTTAAGGCGTCTCCTACCCTCCCAGTTGTTGACCAGTCTGGTCATCCTGCTATACCTATAGCTTACAGTCTTAGGCGATCCGATATTATTTTGGTAAAAGATAAGGTAAAGGTACCCCTTGCAAAGTTTATCTTTTTTCACAGTTTGGGGGGCAAAAAGAATGTCATTTGGCCAGCGCTAAAACCAGCCGCCATTACTTTCCCTCCGTATGTCAGATACTCATTAGAGTTGGTTGAACACAATGGCATCAAAAACATCCAAAGCTCAAAATCCAAGTCTTCATGTAGATCTGAAATGAGAATAAGCCCTATACACGAGGGTACATGGTACACAAGATTACATACACAAATACACACACATACATATGTTACAGATAGATAATCCTAATCATAAGAAAGATAATGCCTATTATAAGCTACCCCGACAAGACCAACGTATATACCAAAAGCTCAACATTGAAACCAGTGAAATCTGCCCATGTGGAATGTCCCAAGAGAATGCTGACCATGTCCTTTAAAAATGCTCTCTTTATCAATAGGCCCGAGCATAACAATGGCTCAAAAACACCCCAGTAGGAAGAAAACTGTATGGAGAGCTCCCTAAGTTGGAAACCACTGCGCAGTTCATCTCATGTATTGGTCTAGTCATCTGAATACTCCAACATAACAATCTGAACGAAGAAGAAGAAGAAGAATTGATTGGTATATGTGTATGGAAATCCTTAATATTGATGCCACCGCGTCAGCCACATACGAATGAGAGTTCATATTTTTAGCACATACATTTTTGTATCTGTTTCATTAAAGTGAAACAGCCCGCTTTCTTTTCTCTCTTTCTATCTATCTATCTATCTATCTATCTTTATTTCTCTCTTTCTTTCTCTGGAAATCCACCTTTTTTTTTATTTGTATGCAGTCATTGAGTTTTCCTATATTATCGATTATTTTTCAGCTTTTTACCTGAATCAATGCCAAGATTCTTGTATTTTTAGCACCAAATAATTTAAATACATTTTAATAAAGAGAGGATATCCGACTTTCAATCTTTGACCAATGACATATTTATAAATAAATGAAAAACTAACTTGCAGAAATGAAGAAGATTTAATACGAAAATCAACTGTTACGCATTCAGATAGTGTTCAAATGGAAGCTCAATTTTATTGTAATTTAGTTGGCAACATTGAAGCTCTTTTAGGCGTTCTTGGCATTGTTTGATAACTAGTTATGTTGTAGTAATAAGGGAAATAACCATGTGAACCAACCATAGACATAAATAAATATAGACTGGCCAATTAAAGAGTTTTATGAAACGAAAATTTGTGACTTGCAACTTTTTGTACTTTATTATACAGCATTTATGAGCAGTATAAAAAAAAGTTAAGGATTCCTATCTATTTCAGTCATAACCTATATAAGTATTACAATATGTTCACTAGTGTTTTTTTTTAACTCTAAGAATGAAGATCATGCAATTTTTCATAATTCGGAAATCCGAATACAATAGATATACATGTTTTCAAGCTACATGAAGTTACTTCCTTCGGCCAGTCTATATTTATATATGTCTATGGAACCGATATGAAATGTTTATTTATTATTAATCTCGGAGTAATTCCCCTTAGAATCTAATCGTAGAAGTGTTTTCGTGATAATAAGTATCGAAATTCGAATTATTCAATATGATTCATACCAAAATATTCCTAATCTATTACAAATGTATATCTATATCTATCAAGCTATTTAATAATTAGTAAGAAGATAGATATATAGTACTATATATACCTTTTCATATATGTTGACAATAACAGTTATTCTCAAAGTACAGCCCGCGGGCCAGAACCGGCCCATGACGTCCCATCCTGCTCGCCGAAACGTCAGCACAAAAAGTAGAATAAATAAACAAAACAAAAAACCAGACAGGAATGAAAATGACGGTTGACAGATCATGTGTAGAGCCCCAAAGGTTAAAAAAAACTAAGAGATAAAGGAAGAAGAAAAAGTTTGTCTTTGGTTGATCTTTGTATTCGTGAGATTTTTTATCCACCAATGAACCAGTCTAAGAGTTGACAGTATTAAAGATAGGATACAGAGCTTTAAGGTCAACAAAATGTTAAAATTTTGTAGTAAAAAAATGTTCTTAAAGTTGAAACATCAAAAACATCTCAGCAAGAGAAATTAAATAAGTGTAAGTATAATACTTTATGGTTCAATCATGACAATACATTGATGTTACAAGTTTTCTTATACCAGAATCTAAAAAAGTTTTTCAATGTACATTGAGGTGTTACCAGTATATGTAAAATAAATCATCTTTTATTTGTGCCAGAGATTGGAAATTTCATTTATTGGTTTTGTGATGTTTGCATGTACATATGCTGTGTGTAGGTTTAAAAATTCAAAAGCGCTATAATACCTTTGCCTGTTTTGTGCTTGAAATAGTTTAAACTTATTGATATTTATATAGTGGAATTTTTTTTATATCTATACATAATAATATTATAGTATTCTGCGGATAGCGAGTTATGTGCTGTGTAACCGCATTATAGTTTGTAAGTCATGAAGGAATTCATTAGGCATTCTCCTTTTTATATTCCATTACCTCCCTTTGAGTGCAACAAGTCACTATAAGATACACTTTGTAGTCAGTGCCACTGTAATGATTGAATATCTATGTACCTTGGTGAATTGATCAATCCTCTAGAAAACCATTTGTTCATCTCCACAAGCTGTGCAGGCATAGTTAGTTATACATTACATCCTGAGGGGTGGGGGAGGGCGCGGTGGCCGAGTGATAAAGTGGTTAGCTGTCGAAACGAGGGGATCTCGTTCTTTACGGTTGTTGATTTGTAGCGTCAAACTGCTGGAAGACAACTAAACCGCTGTATGCGTACTGTGTCTTAGCTAATAAAACTTGAAATAACTTCAATTATTTCTTATTGAACAAGACTAAATATACCTTTTATTAAAATATAGACAAAATCAAAGTTGATAGGAAATGAAATAAATGAAGTAGACTTTAGTAATAATATTTTTATAACGAAATCTAACTCTCTACAATAACAGGATTATTAAGTCTCACGTTCTGGAGTCGTCTGTCCTAACTAGGAACAATGACTACAGTGCCAACTATCTTGCATCATTCACAACCAATCGCTACCATCTACCCAGCGTTACCATAGAAACACACACGCACTTTATAACAGGTCTCGAGTTCGAATCTCGGGGGGGGGGGTTGGTTGGGGGGGACGCCCCTGAGTCCACCAAACCTGTCATTTGTTTGGAAAAGTAAAGGCGGTTGGTCGTTGTGCTGGCATTTACATGATACGCGCCAAAGATAGCAAGGTCTGAAAGAGGTACTATACATTACATTTTACTTCCTGGGGACTTTTCCAGTATATAAGAATAAGATTTGAACCCAATGCCGTAGAGCAGTGATGCCCAATCAAATTCAATCTGCGGGCCATTTTGAGTTTCAACACTAGTGTCGCGGGCCACATGATGGAACAGATAAAAAGACAAATGAAATGGACCTGAAACTATTTTATTTCAAACCTTGGGTCTAGTACTGACATTGAAGTATTGGGAGAGTGGAATTGTCTCTTTACACTTCAAAAAAATAGCGTAAGTTTTGTTTATAGTTTGTTATTCTTGTTTTTTTAAAAAACAAACAAACAAACAGCCTCAGACTTTCTTTATATAAACAAACATGCAATGGTATCTTGTTCTACAAAAAAGGTAAAGATCCGTTCACTTTTCATAGTAGATTCTATAGTAGCCTACTATTTCATGAACGCACAAATGTTGGTAGTAATCCATTAGAAAAAAGTGACTACCCTAACGTAGGTAAAGATAAATTTTGAACATGTTTTTAGGGGGAGGGGGGATTTTCTATATTTTTGTGCCGACGTTTCGGCGGGCCGGATGGAAGCACGTCGCGGGCCGGATCTGTCCCGCGGGCCGTATTTTGGGCATCACTGCCATAGAGCTTAACATTAGGGACACTCTCCTCGTTCTAACACTTGTTTCGATAAGATGCACTTTTAATTCGGTTTATGCCTGTGCACTGATCCAATTGATTATTTACGGCGCTGGAAAAAAAAAGGACATTGTTATTGGTGCTATAATTATTGTATAATGTAGCCTACTTATATGCTTTATCATTCATCACTTCTGACACCAAGTTACATTCTGAAGTGACATCAATAATCTTGTCCACAACACAACAAACAAAGCGACCAAAACTTCGGTTGCCCTAAGAAAATTAATTATATTAACATTGTTCTACGCCACACAGAGAACAAGAAACAGTGCGATAAGGACTTCCGAGTGCATAGCCATTCTGGTGCATAACACACGCTGAATTGAGATATAAACGAAGTATGTTACTTGTACGAAATACATTTTATCATCAAGGAACACACTCATAAAATAGTAATTACATCATAATTAGCGCATGATCAGTGAAACATCTTTCTTTTCCTGCATGTCGAATATCGTTGAATAGCAAATATATATTTTTGTAAATGTTTTTCCTTACATAGTTACAATGTTTGGGTTAGTACAATTTGAGATCTCGTGTACACAATAGCATACGCGGATTCATTTCAATCGGAGACTCCATTTAAGTGAAAGATGGAATCATTTCACACACATAGTTGAGACTGCCGTTACAATGCCAATCGTTGAGTAATTGTCTAGAGAAAGAATAGTAGACACAGTTGTCTTCATTGTTTGGTTCACCTGAAAACGGAAGGAAATATGTGGAATTATGAGAAATCAGTGGAATTATGGGAAATATGTGGAAGTATGTGAAATATGTGGAAGTATGGGAAATATAAGGAATTATGGGAAATATGTGGAAGTATGTGAAATATGTGGAAGTATAGGAAAAATGTGGAATTATGGGAAATATGTGGAATTATGGGAAATATGTGGAAGTATAGGAAAAATGTGGAATTATGGGAAATATGTGGAAGTATGTGAAATATGTGGAAGTATGGGAAATATAAGGAATTATGGGAAATATGTGGAAGTATGGGAAATATAAGGAATTATGGGAAATGTGTGGAATTATGGGAAATATGTGGAAGTATAGGAAATATAAGGAATTATGGGAAATATGTGGAAGTATGGGAAATATAAGGAATTATGGGAAATATGAAACGAGAAAGAAGAAGGGGCAAATATTTTGTTAAAAAAGTAGAACCTAGCCTTACAATTTGTGTTATACATTTTAACTCTTTCTCTTCTTATTGACGATGCCAACGTTGATTTTACCCCATCTAACTTAATTGATTTTGGGATTAAAAAACTTTAATTTGTGTAGTGTAAAAGTAGCAATGTATTTCCGTATAATTCGATACCAAATTTAACATTTTCTGATGACAAACAAAAAAAGTTTTTGAAAATTAAACATAACATGATTGTGAAATACAAATGTGCAAAATAAATAATTCTTTTGGAATGAGGAAAATAAATATGGAGAGAAATACGGGGAGAAAGAGTTAAAGCATATTATTTGGTTGTGTGGGGTATGCGCTTCGACGTGACGTCATGATGCTCCCGAGTTTGAAACCAACCCGATGTCAACCTTTGCTGTCCTGCATGAGCTCAGGGATTAACCCTTTCTGTCCTAATTGACGATGCAAACGTTGATTTAACTCCCATTACACTTCCTTGATTTTTGGAACCTATAAACTTTAATTTGCGTAATGTAGAAGGAGCATGTCTCCTGTAATTCAATGCCCAAATATAGCATTTTCTGATGAGAAACAAATAAGTTATTGAAGTTTAACCCTAACAGGAGAGTGAAATTCAAATGAGCAAAACGAATAATACAATCAGAAGAAGAAAAATAATTACGATGAGAAAGAGTTAATGGTAATTGGAGATTTTAAAAACTAAAACTTAGACACAGTTATCTGCTCTTTGTTTCCACTCTGAGGTTTACTTTTACATTCTATGTTAGATAAAATACAGTAGGCCTATTACAGAAAAAAAAAAGAGAAAGCGAGAGACAGAAATATGGTTGCGATAAAATGGAACACCTAAGAAAATGAAAAACAAAAAAAAAGGAAAGTTATTGAATTAAATTACAAAAATAAATAAAATGTCACAGAATGCATAAATTGACATTACTGTTGCCAAGTAAATAGTAAAAGTAATCTGTGTTACAAGCAAAAAGAATGAACAAATTGAATCTGCTGAGCTGAACATTGCAATGAAATGATCTGGTTAATTAAAATAAATTGCATAATTTTATTTGTCTTGTCGGTTCATGGAAAGGATACACCAGATGGCTGCTATATCTTGACTAGCTGTCTGGAGCTAAAACCTTACAAAGGTTTAGTTAGACTAGCTGTCTAGAGCTAAAACCTTACAAAGGTTTAGTTAGACTAGCTGTCTGGAGCTAAAACCTCACAAAGGTTTAGTTAGTCTAGCTTTCTGGAGCTAAAACCTCACAAAGGATTAGTTAGACTAGCTGTCTGGAGCTAAAACCTTACAAAGGTTTAGCTAGACTAGCTGTCTGGAGCTAAAACCTTACAAAGGTTTAGCTAGACTAGCTGTTTGGAGCTAAAACCTTACAAAGGTTTAGTTAGACTAGCTGTCTGGAGCTAAAACCTTACAAAGGTGTAGTTAGTCTGGAGCTAAAAACTATCAAAATATTAGTAAGACTGTCTGATGCTACAACCTGACAAACGCTAAATTGGACCAGCTGTATGGTACTACAATCCAGGAGGAATGCTTCCGTCGCCTCAGCGTTGGCCCTCATGTGGAAACGTCCGCCCGGGAAGACGGATAGGCTAAGTACGGTAGCAAACCTAGCTCTCAGTGGGCTACCACACGTACCCTCAAGAGAGAGTACATTACACGTGGTAGGGATGTAAAAAAGTCTCACTAACACGTCCGAAACCCCCATCAGCTCGTTTCCCAAAGGGGCCCATACGTGTGGTGATGGTTCCCCCACGGGTACGATGGGACAGCATAGACATAAGGATGGCCCCCACGTGGGTCTTGAGCTTCCGGCCGCACATGAAAGGAGGAATTCATGCAGAGGTTTGGAAGAACGTGCAACATGCCAAGACGGGTGTGAATAAATGATCACTTAGTCGACGGGGGTCTCATGACAAAGAGATCGGTGAAGAGCCACAAGACGGGTGTGAATAAATGATCACTTAGTCGATGGGGGTCTCCTGACAGAGAGATTGGTGAAGAGCCACAAGACGGGTGTGAATAAATGATCACTTAGTCGACGGGGGTCTCCTGACAGAGAGATCGGTGAAGAGCCACAAGACGGGTGTGAATAAATGATCACTTAGTCGACGGGGGCCTCCTGACAGAGAGATTGGTGAAGAGCTACAAGACGGGTGTGAATAAATGATCACTTAGTCGACGGGGGCCTCCTGACAGAGAGATTGGTGAAGAGCCACAGGACGGGTGTGAATAAATGATCACTTAGTCGACGGGGGTCTCCTGACAGAAAGATTGGTGAAGAGCCACAAGACGGGTGTGAATAAATGATCACTTAGTCGACGGGGGTCTCCTGACAGAGAGATCGGTGAAGAGCCACAAGACGGGTGTGAATAAATGATCACTTAGTCGACGGGGGCTTCCTGACAGAGAGATTGGTGAAGAGCCACAAGACGGGTGTGAATAAATGATCACTTAGTCGACGGAGGCCTCCTGACAGAGAGATTGGTGAAGAGCCACAAGACGGGTGTGAATAAATGATCACTTAGTCGACGGGGGTCTTCTGACAGAGAGATCGGTGAAGAGCCAATTTCTCATCCTGGTTCATAAAAGGGGCGTGCTTGCCTCGAACCATTTGGACATCTGAATCAGGTACTACACTCTAAAAAAAAAATAACCTAAGTGAAAAATATCCAAAAAAAATTTTTAACACAAAAGGGAATGTTCACACGACTTAATGCGACTTAACCCTATGTGGCTTTGAGAGCAACACACAGTAGAGATGTATTGTTAGCCAAGACTAACTAGAACATTACCTTTTTGCCAAATAGTCCAACTGACGTTTAAAATAGAATTGTCGTCCGACCATCTGAAGACATTTTCTTGTTGAATATCATCTAGCCCGACCCAAGGGTATAGAGCTGCCGTGTACTCCTGTGCAGCGTCGATCAATATGTCAAGTTTTTCTTTGACTTTTATTGTGTACATTGAGGCACCAAGAGCTTAAAAAAAAGATATTCTTTCAAGGATTTTAAAAACAAATTGACTAATTACATAGGTGATAAAAACAAGCTATACCCACCCGCTACGCCCGTCGATTTGTCTTGAGATTTGTTATAAAAAAACTTTAATTAGAAAATTTAAAGCCTAGACTTTATGATGATTTCCCACACACATTCCTGGTCCATGAATTCTAGTATCCTTTATACTCATGCTTCGCTGCGTTGAAATACCGGATAGGCTATACACATTATTGAGGGCTAAACTCCTTTTATTATCATGTGTCTATCTCATCTTATCTTATAAATTACAGACGTTCTTCTTAGTAGAAGGTAACAGAGTGAAAAGAAGTAGCCCCGAATATTTCCTGTTTGCTTGATCTACTTTAAAATTAGATTATTATTATTATTGCTTTTATATAGCGCTACTTTCATGCTTATAGCATGCTCAGAGCGCTTTGGTCCAATCTCATTTGTGGACCAGTGGGGGGGGGGGGGGGGAGGGGTATCTAGGAGTTGGTTTTCCGTGCTGCCTTTAGGCGCTCAGTAAACGCAACTCTTCCGGAGTCGGGTGTCGAACCTCGAGCCCCCTTCTAGGTAGCGCACTTAGCCTCTCGACCACACTTGCCAGATATAAATAAATGAAATAAAGAAAGAGTTATCTTAAAGTTTGTAGCCAGTACAGACATTTCCTTCAATGGTATTATGTTCAAAACGTTTGTGAGGACTTTTGGTAAAACACTCAGTCTCTACTCCGAAGATGTCGTTCAACACCTAGTTAAAAATAATATTTTGTGCTCTAGGACATTAAACGACATTGTACAATATAGTACGACATTCTAGGACATTTTACAGCATTGTAACATGAGGATAGAAATACATTGATAAAAACAAAAAATGTTTTAAAAGTTTATATATATATATTGTTACGGTCTTCTCTACCAGGTCTCCTGCAAACACAACTTAACAACACAACAGCACATCTAACACAAGAACTTGACAACAAGAGCTTCAAGTAACAAAGTGGTTGGGTTAATTTAACAGAACTGCCTAACTAACACTACAAGTCTCTAGCTCGTACAGCTACATTCTCGATGACTCAATGGTACCACACAGTCCTTACTGCTTTGCTGTACTGGACTCAACTATCCTTTTTAACACACTGTCGATAGTCCGTGAAGGCTCTCGATCACATGACCACAACATGGGTCATATTTGCGTGAACTAGCAGTACTGTCCCTTGTCTATCGACAGCCGTTGACCCGTTGACCTGTGTGATTGGCCTGAGTCGTGTGTATCAGTAGGCCGCCACTGGAGTTACTACAATATATATATATATATATATATATATATATATATATATATATATATATATATATATATATATATTGTATGTATGCTAACTAGATCGCTCCTCAAGGCACGAAGCCATGTATGTTGTTTCTCCAGCTATTAGATAAAAAGAATAGCCAGAGGCAAAGATATGTCTAAATACAAACTCCGAGTTCAATGAAATAGTAAGTCGCCCTTTCAGACCTTGCAGATTGGGCAGATGACGTGTAAGTCATCTGTTTCTTTGGCCAACGGTTAGCGAGCAGGTTTTCATGTGGCCAGCACAACGACCAACCGCCTAAAGTCAGGTCCCATTAGTATCGGATGGACTCTGGGGCCCTAAAAATCCCGAAATTCAAAATCCCTGACTTCACACCAAGATTCGAACCCAGGACTCCAGGTTCGGAAACCAAGCGCTTAACCACTCATCCAGAGTGTGCTTATCTTCAACCTCAAATGAGGAGATTATATTGAATAATATTGAATGTATTGTGTATATTATGCATATATACAAGTATGTCACGTATACACTAAATATTATATCTTCTACCTCTGCATTTGTCTGTAGCATTCTGGTAGCTGAGTGAATTGTTAGATATCCACAAGCATGAACTGAAGGTGACATTGGACCTGACAGTAAAGTTGACTTGAGTGTTGTCACAAAAAGTTCCAGGAACGTAATAGAATGTTCCTCTCATTGAGTCGCCTAGATTCTCGGAATGAATGAGGAACGATCCTGCATGTTATATAAAAGTAATGTAACTGATTAACTAAATAAATACAATTTAAATGCCCAAAAAAAAATTACAATTTATGACCAATAGTCAACGGGGTTTCAAAAGGGCATCAGCATTGGAGGTCAAATGCTGACAAGGGTTAGTGGTTTTAAATACCTCCTTGCTACCGTCTCAGATGAGGAAACCAGATGAGGGAACCAGATGAGGGAACCAAACCTGAACTACTGGCCCAAATTGCGCTTTCCACAGCAGCACTAGCAAAACCACTCCCTGATCAAAAGTACACACATCCCTGGTCATGGCCACATTCTTATATGCTTGTGAGTCTTGGACGCTGACTGCAGAGCTAGAGAGGAGGATCGTAGCAATGGAATTGATATGCTACTGAAGCATCCTGGGTATCACATTTAAAGAAGAGAATACAGACATGATTAGTAAAGCGATGAACTAACTATTGTAAAAAAAAAAAAGCGCAAAGTAAAACTCTATGACCTTATTACAAGGTCCTCGGGGTTTGCAAAGACCTTTCTTCAGGGAACAGAACCAGGAAAAAGAAGAAGAGGCAGACACAGTGATGGGAAGACAACATGCAATAATGGATGGGCTTGCCATTGAAAGCGATTTTTTCCAAATCAAAAGACAGGAGACGAATGGAGAAAGACGGTCGACAAATCTTGTGTTGTGCACCAAAGGTCCAACATACTAAACGATATGTGAAGATGAAGGTGAATATAGTGGATTAACATTTTCTTAACTTATAGTCATTGACCTAAAGTTTTCAAAGTTTAAATTGAAGCCTCCATTGTGTTGGGAAGTTAAGTCACGTGGCTCGGCAGACAGGTCAATGACTTTTTGACTCCGTTTAAATCGTCATTTATTAGCCTAAGGAAATAAATAGAATTTGTTTTCAAACCAAACAGATATTCAAACTCTCGAAAAGCCTGCCCACATGGCGTAATGAATACGCGGTGGTTTAGTTCCTATTGTCTTCGCTGTTCTAGTCTTAGAAGTCTTCAGATCTTCTACTTAGCAGTTCTCTTCTTAGCAGTCCTCTAGCTAGCAGTCGTCTACCTAGCGGTCCTCTACCTAGCAGTCCTCTTCTTAGCAGTCCTCTACCTAGCGGTCCTCTACCTAGCGGTCCTCTACCTAGCGGTCCTCTACCTAGCAGTCCTCTACCTAGCAGTCCTCTACCTAGCGGTCCTCTACCTAGCAGTCCTCTACCTAGCAGTCCTCTACCTAGCAGTCCTCTTCTTAGCAGTCCTCTTCTTAGCAGTCCTCTACCTAGCAGTCGTCTACCTAGCAGTCCTCTACCTAGCAGTCCTCTACCTAGCGGTCCTCTATCTAGCGGTCCTCCACCTAGCGGTCCTCTACCTAGCGGTCCTCTACCTAGCGGTCCTCTACCTAGCGGTCCTCTTCTTAGCAGTCCTCTTCTTAGCAGTCCTCTACCTAGCAGTCGTCTACCTAGCAGTCCTCTACCTAGCAGTCCTCTACCTAGCGGTCCACAAGGTAGCGGTCCTCTACCTAGCGGTCCTCTACCTAGCAGTCCTCTACCTAGAAGTCCTCTACCTAGCAGTCCTTTACCTAGCAGTCGTCTACCTAGCAGTCCTCTACCTAGCAGTCGTCTACCTAGCAGTCCTCTACCTAGCAGTCCTCTTCTTAGCAGTCCTCTACCTAGCAGTCGTCTACCTAGCAGTCCTCTACCTAGCAGTCGTCTACCTAGCAGTCCTCTACCTAGCAGTCCTCTACCTAGCAGTCCTCTACCTAGCAGTCGTCTACCTAGCAGTCCTCTACCTAGCAGTCCTCTACCTAGCAGTCGTCTACCTAGCAGTCCTCTACCTAGCAGTCGTCTACCTAGCAGTCCTCTACCTAGTAGTCGTCTACCTAGCAGTCCTCTACCTAGCGGTCGTCTACCTAGCAGTCCTCTACCTAGCGGTCGTCTATCTAGCAGTCCTCTACCTAGCGGTCGTCTACCTAGCAGTCCTCTACCTAGCAGTCCTCTACCTAGCAGTTCTCTACTTAGCTGTCCTCTACCTAGCAGTCGTCTACCTAGCGGTCCTCTACCTAGCGGTCCTCTACCTAGCAGTCCACTTCTTAGCAGTCCACTTCTTAGCAGTTCTCTACCTAGCAGTCCTCTACCTAGCAGTTCTCTACCTAGCAGTTCTCTACTTAGCTGTCCTCTACCTAGCAGTCGTCTACCTAGCGGTCCTCTACCTAGCAGTCGTCTACCTAGCGGTCCTCTACCTAGCAGTCCTCTTCTTAGCAGTCCTCTACCTAGCAGTCCTCTACCTAGCAGTCCCCTACCTAGCAGTCGTCTACCTAGCAGTCCTCTACCTAGCGGTCGTCTACCTAGCAGTCCTCTACCTAGCGGTCGTCTACCTAGCAGTCCTCTACCTAGCGGTCGTCTACCTAGCAGTCCTCTACCTAGCAGTCCTCTACCTAGCAGTTCTCTACTTAGCTGTCCTCTACCTAGCAGTCGTCTACCTAGCGGTCCTCTACCTAGCGGTCCTCTACCTAGCAGTCCTCTTCTTAGCAGTCCACTTCTTAGCAGTTCTCTACCTAGCAGTCCTCTACCTAGCAGTTCTCTACCTAGCAGTTCTCTATTTAGCTGTCCTCTACCTAGCAGTCGTCTACCTAGCGGTCCTCTACCTAGCAGTCCTCTTCTTAGCAGTCCACTTCTTAGCAGTTCTCTACCTAGCAGTTCTCTACCTAGCAGTCCTCTACCTAGCAGTCCTCTACCTAGCGGTCGTCTACCTAGCAGTCCTCTACCTAGCAGTTCTCTGCCTAGCAGTCCTCTACCTAGCAGTCGTCTACCTAGCAGTCCTCTACTTAGCAGTCCTCTACCTAGCAGTCCTCTACCTAGCAGTCCTCTTCTTATCATTCTTCTGCTCAAAAACCTTCTACCAAGATCATTTTTACCAAGCAATCTTCTACCCAACAATCTACTACAAGCAATATTTGTAAGAGATATGTTCTAAGTAATTTTCCACCGAGCAATCTTTTACTATCAATCTTGCAATCTTTCTGTACGAAGCAAAATACTTTTGTATAAAAGGTATGTTGTGTTTATTGTGTAGCATTCAGACTAATAGAAAAGTACGCTTGCAATAGGAAATAGACATTTTAAAATTCTTTACTAGTTAGCATGCACGGTGGCTGAGTGGTAAAAAGCTTGGCCTCAAAAACTGAAGGTCCCAAGTTTGGATTCTGGTGATGACTCTGTTTTTTTGTGATCTTTAAGGTGTCTTTGAAAGCACCTAGCTCTGATGGGCATCTGACATTAGTTTGGGAAAAGTACAAGAGGTTGTAAGTTATGCTGGCCACATGACACCCTCGTTAACCGTTGGCCACAGAAATGGTGACCTATAGATCGCATAATGTAAAGGGGGGAACTTTGCTAAGTAACCGATGAAAATATTTAGATGTTTCTTAAAAGAAAGAAGAAGAATATCTGGATATGTCGCAAAGTATTGTATGTATCTAAAATTACATTATTTCTAATGACGATATGTTTCAATAAAAGGGTTACAATAAATTTTGTTAGAAAAGACTATGATAGCAGTAAATTCAAAACAATAACATCATAGAACGTCAATTATCCGGATTGATGGGGAACAGGGTCTGTCCGGATAATCGTTCATTCGTATAACCGAAAAATGCGGATGTTAGAAGCAGTCTATTTCACCAAAAATATAACGTTCGAGGTGGATAAATCTATATTCACGCCTTGCACGACACTTCTCTAGACAGCCACCCCAATACTTCTCACGGCCCTTCAAGCTTTAAATCCGTCAGGGCCGGCTTTAGGCATAAGCAAACTAGGCAGCCGCCAAGGGCCTCCGATTCGTTTGGGCCTGGCATAGAGCTGAAAGAATTTTTTTTACAGAAAAAAAATGTCAAAACATGGATGAAACGTTAAGTCATATTCAAGGTGAATATGACTAGTGGACTCCATTGCTCAATGACTACCAGCCTAGCTCTAAGTCTCTACCATGATTCAAGGTTTATCACAAATATTTAGATCTACTTGTTAGACTACAAATGTTAGAGGACCATTGTTTCTTTCTTTTGGTGAAAGGTTTAAGCATTTTTTCTAATCTAGTGATAATGACTCGTCCACGGATGGCATTTCTCTGTGGTGTTCCACTTCTATATGACTTTGACTAACCTAATTGTTGATTTCAAAATAGTATCAGGATAGCTTTCAATTAATTACATATTTTTTGTCATATTTTTTGTTTTTCTACTTCCTTTGGGGTTAACCTTCGTTTACGAAGGTCATTCACCCTAACGGCACTAGATCTATATGATTTTGACTATCCTATTTGTTGGTTTAAAATAGTTACTGCATTACATTACATATTTTTTGGTCTTAATTTTTTGTTTTTCTGTTATACCTAGGGCCACCCCATTCACTTCGCCTAGGCCAGGGGTTCTAAGCCTGTGGATAGCGACTCCCTTGGGGGTGGATTGACGATTTGCCAGGGGTCGCCAAAGACCATTGAAAAAATGAATTGTTTTTGTCTACTCTTCTATTGCTGTGTGTGTATGCGGTCGCGGCAGAGTGGGGGATTATAAAAAGGGGTCGCCAAGCATAAAAGGTTGAGAACCGCTGGCCTAGGCGATCCAATTACCTAAGGCCGGCCCTGAATCCGTCGACTTGTGACGTGTGATCCAGAAGCAAGGTAGCCCGGATATCTGACTTTTCGGACGACTGGCGTCCGGATAAATAACATTCTACTGTAGTTGAAAACTGCAGGACTTTAATTTCCAACAAATGCGTCATGGGCTCCATTATTAGGAAAGCACGCTATGGGTCCATAAAACCGACTTATTCCCTATGGGCAGAATATTTTATGGGCCGGTCAGTAAAGCCCCAAAGGACCGGATATGATACACGGGCCCTAGTTTGGACACCACTGATGTAAGATTTACCTAGAGTGCAGGATTTTGTTGTTGAGTCATACAAGAAGCTGTAACACGTAGACTCACGGCGCATACACTCAATAGCACAGGAGACGACAGATGAAGCTGTTGAGGTACCGGCCGCAGCGCCGACATCTGAAAGTTGAACTTTGACACTGACAGACTTGAATTCTTGAAATGTATTTGTTCTCACTCTAGCAGATAGTGGGTAAAAATGTGAGCCTTTGATTGAAAGAAGTTTTGAAATATAATCAAATTTATGGGAGCCAATAAGATTTATTTTTATAAAATATAGTGTTAATATAATTTTGAAATTCAAATTAAGATATCAAATAAAATATTTTTTTTATTATTGTCTTTATCTACATATCGCTGGGTTTCGAAAGAGACTCTCGGAACACACAGCGGAACACACAGCGGGACATACAGTTAAGACCAACAGGAAAACAAATGTCGAATACAAATGTACAAACTAAATAATTTGTTTATCAAGAGATGATAAGCATGTAAAAATAACGCCCACTGACAACTGTCATGAATTATAATGATTAAATATATATGTCTCTCAAAGACTTAGAAACTTGGAAACTATAATAAAATGTGTCAACTCACTATACGCTACACCGCTACAAGATATCATAACTTACTAATGAAAAAAAAAATACTAACAAATAAGCTATAAAGCCCAAAAGCTAAAATGAAAATCTTATTCCATATCATGACACAAAATTTACAGTTCTTTTTTTCCAGTTGTCACTCTTACATTATAAATGTGTTATAGTGTGTGTTTGTGTGTGTCTATGGTGATGCTGAGAAGAAGCTAGCGATTGGTTGGTGGCTTTGTAGTGTGAATGATGCAAGATCGGCGGCACTGACGTAAGCTGTCTTGGGTACGGCAGACCGCTCGAGAATGCCAGAGTGAAAAGACGTGTTTAGTAATGAGGTAAATTTTGTTCAAAATACTATTTTATATTATTACTAAAGTCTACTACAATTATTTCATTTCATCTCAAGTTAAATTTGTCTCTATTGTAATAAAAGTTATGTTTGCATTGCACACAAAGAATTGATTAAAGTTATGTAAAGTTGTACAAGTTAAAATACACGTTTTAGTTGTCTACCAGCAGTTTGGTGCTACAAGTCAACCACCGGCAACAACAAGAAAATCAATTACCTTTACATTTGCTCTAATTTAACCGAACGTAGTGGGATCGAACCCCAAATTTGTGTCATGGAACTTTTTAAATTTAAAAATACAATTATCATAGTTTAGATTCTTAATACTTCGCGCCATTTTTATGTGGCATAATGGGGAGTTAACTATTAACATAATGGGAGTTAACTATTAACATAATGGGGAGTTAACTATTAACATAATGGGGAGTTAACTATTAACATAATGGGGAGTTAATTATTAACATATTGGGGAGTTAACTATTAACATATTGGGGAGTTAACTTTTAATATATTGGGGAATTGGGTATTAACATTATGGGGAGTTAACTATTAACATTATGGGGAGTTAACTATTAACATAATGGGGAATTAACATAATGGGGAGTTAACCAACAATGTCCAGTGGTTAAGTTGGTAACTCAAGAGCAAGTGGCCACGAAACAAATATTTCATAGCCTTATAAGGGAAATCACTCCTGTCTTCACAATTACTCATTAATAGTTAACTCCCCATTATGTCAAGCTTACCTGAAATCAAAGAACAAAACACAAAGCACCAGAAAGAAGAAATGAACATGTTTCGAACAGACTTCTGAACACCTAAACATGAACTCTGAAACATCAAGAAAGTCACTTGCATTTTTTAGAACAAGAAAAAAAAAGCTTATATTAAGTGTTACTTTATCCATACATGTGGATAATTTTAAATCTAGACTAACAATAATAAATATGTGCGATTAAAATATTTTTACCAATTATTTTTTTTAGCGCTATTTCATGCTTTTAGCTTTCTCATTTCAAAATCGACACTGGCAACTGGGAAGAGGTGGCACTGGACAGATCCACATGGAGAGAGAGCATAAAGGAAGGGTCAAAGATTGCAGATGTCATACACAACAGAAGCAGAAAGAAGGGTGAAAATGCAACGGCGCCTGGTGATTATATATGCCCAACCTGCGATCGCAGCTGTGTATCGATTTTTAAATGCATTTTTAAAAAAGCTCGAACTCTAAGGCTCAAGCCTCCTCAAGGGAACTAATTCAACTTATATCACCATATTTGTCAAGTACAGTTTCTTTTCCTTGTTCAATACCAAACAAAATATTTAATTGCCAATAGTTTAGTGAACTTATTTGGTTTATTTTTTTTTTATTCTTGTTTTGACAGGTAAAACAAATAATTGTGCCAAATTTCGACTTCACCCGAAATTGGGTGTGGGGGAAATATCGTGTGTCTATTTTAAACAGACAGTCAATAGACTTTGTAAAAAATGAATAATTTTACTATACGTACATTTTTGTGAAGGTCCGGTTACCAGACATAGTTGCAAACATTAAAGATATTTTAAAAAAAAAAAAAAATTTTTAAAGTATACTGACCTTACAGATCTTTAACCTAATTTACATTTCTAAATGCGAATAGTCACAATTTTGAATATTTATTATTATCAGTAAACCACACTCTATTTGCTAACGATCTATATTGCTCAGAACACGTTATAAAAATAAATCTTATGTATAATTAGACTTCTCTATGTATAAGAAAACTGGGTAGTTTCTTTAATTTGCGTTCTTTTTTCTTAACCTTTTGAACCGAAAAGATCGCTATATTTTAAGAATCGTCCTACATTAATTATGAAATACTTGTAAACATATCTTTCGTAACAGATTCTTTTATATTTTAGATGCATTAATATGTCTGGGCATGGAGCACTTCCTCCTGACTATATGTTTCTAAAGGCTCACAGATATGTAGGAGAAATATCTTCGCAAATAACCAAGAATACCACACTGGAAATAACACAGAATAGCTAAAAGGTTATTGATCTCTGCTACCAATAGCATGCTCTGAAATATAAAATACCTGAAGATAGTGACAGTGAATAAAAAGGATATTAAATATGTATTTCTACATGTATTTCAATCAAACATAGCTACAAACATTGTAATTCTATGCGCGATGAGGTAGAGAAAAATATTGATTAGGACAGTTAAAATATTGATTACGACAGTTAAAATATTGACGAGAACAATAAGTTTATTTAAAGGACACAAAAAAAATACAGGCATTCAACAGAAGGAGAGGACTGTGTTCTACAGATATTTCATTGAATATAATCTCAACAATGAATTGTTTTAAAATGGCCAAGTGATAAAGCGCCCAGCTTCTTACTTCGAAATATGCAATGCATCCTTGACTCATTGGTCATTGCGGAGGCCTTATTAACTGTCGGCCCTCATCATCACATACAATATAAGTGACGGCTTGAGGTAAATAAGATGAACCGTAAATAATGTTGTAAACCTTTTGGTGACACAGATGGGGGTAGTGCTGTGCGTGTTCTTAGCCTTCCCAAATCGCCCCAGTCCAGCGCAGGACGAGCGGTCAACTGTGACCAGTGACAGTACACGCCAGTTCGGCAACGACCTGTGCGTAAATATTACGCACGCAAGTCACGGCGATTGCGATCATTCTGAGTGGTCAAGAACGTGCCATCCGATTCTAGTAGGTCAGTAGAGACACGATATAAGAGCGAGTGTGTCAGAAAGACTGGACTTCACGTTACCTCGCTATGTGACCAGACGGGGACAGACGGTGTGTGAAGTCAGGCGGAGCAAGGCTAGGTTTTGGACAGTTAGTGTGATGTTGTTGCCAACTGTACAGCATTTGTAATGTATTTGAAATTAAACTGACTGATACTTTGGAGCCCTGATTTGTGAGGTTCTTTAAGTTCGTTGTGTCGTGTGGTGCAGTTGGAAGAGAGCCTGGATAGTAGGAGAGATCGTAACAATAAGATGAACTCTTTCCCGAAAAATGTGTAAAGAAAAATAATGTTTTCCATAGTGATAACTAGATCCTCAAGATTGCAAAGACACTCCTTCAGAAAACAGTACCAGGAAAAAAAGGAGAATAGGAAGACGGAGAAAGCTTTGGAAGACAAAGAATGGATGGGCCTGTCGCTGAAAGAGATTAGTCTCAAGGCAAACAGAGAAGAATGGAGAAATACGGTCAACAGATCATATGTTGTGCCCTAACGGTTCAACAGACTTTGGGAAGGGTGAAGGTGACTGTCACAGCCTGGTTTAGTTATAGGCGTGATGACGCGAATGTCTCTGTGTTGTAGATACCTCTACAATGTTCTTTGCTGATTAATTACTTCCACTCGCGCACTAGATTTGCTAGTGCGTGAGAACATTAACATGCTGAACTCTTTGACCACAATATTTATAATTATTAACTAGACTCACTTGTAGCAGACATGGTTTTTATTACATAAAATAATGAATCATAATATATTGGCGACTTCAGCCATCACAAAATACATCCAAGAAAATTAGTCCTGAATACAAATAAATTCAATGACACTCTACTTGTACATTAATATCCAAAACACTCCTCTCTTACCAGAGTCTATAAATCAACTGACTGTCCACCTCGTGGTCAGCTTCCGCCCAAAAAACAAAATCTCGTGCGAATCGTGTACGGAATGGTTCAGTGATTACTAGTCACAAAATATTACAGGGGTTCTAAAACTGACGTGACATACGCCCCTTCCCCTAGAAAAGATTTTTGAAAAAAATCTTTTACTAAAGTACATATGATATTATTGTTCTATATATACTATTAGCTTAATCTATCATGTGAAGCTGATCTAATTAATCATCTCAATACTGCTTTACATAAATATTAATGTTATGTCATTCATTCTAACTATGAATGGTTCCATATACTAATTAACAAATGCATTGTTCAACTTTCAAAATGTTTGCTTAGAAAAATATACATTATTATGATTACATCTACTGTACAAGTATGTTATTGAAAAAAATATCAATACAAGTTAAGACTTTATTCTCCTGAAGTAAAGTTACATTATATTGCAATGTTTTGCATGAGCATGTTTAATTGCTATGTGGTCCTCCTGTTAACATACATTGACATCTCAATTATAAGAGAAGAAAAAATAAAATTTTAAAGTCATTTTACATTAAATTATTTCTATGATATACCACAACCAATGTGTATCATTTTACACACTAAGTGAATTTATTGAAGTTCAAAAAAATTTTTACATACATCTATACAAGTATATTTGTGTTTTCAGTATTACTTAAGTTCTGTCACCATTATACAAGGTTACCGTGACATTGTCTATAATTGCTATTGCTAGCACACATATGTGGTATTTAAAGTAGAATAGCATAAAAATGATAACATTCAAATGTGTACCACTTGGAAAAAAATCAACAATATTTACATTTGTGAGTTTCCCAAAAAAAAAATTTAGGTCAACAGTTCAAGTAGTTTACTGTTGTTTACAATGTGTTTGTTTACATTACTGTGTTTACTAACCATATAAATTATTAACACATCTAGTTATTGTGATATTCTATGTTATTGACAAATTGTGATAAATAAATATGTAATGCACAGTTAATAAAAAATGATAGTACAATAGCATCAATGAAAGGAAAAATGTCATCATGACCCAATAAAATGATACAAGTGTAACAAAAATATGTCATGACCTAGTTACAGAAAAAAATGTCAGCTTGACCTGATTGAAAAATGTCAAGTCGTTTCTAATTGTATTATGAAGTTATTCAGTTAAAATATTTTGACTGATATGTACAATATCATTGTCCTCATTGGTATCTGTTTCATGATCTACCTGTCTTGACAAAAAATCAGCTAATACATTTTCATGACCAGGTATACTTTGTAGGTCAAACTTGTAATCAGATAAAATTAATGACCATCTATTTATTCTGTTATTCTTTAGTTCTTTTCTTTTAAGTGCTAACAATGGTTTATGGTCACATTTAATTGTAAAAAATCTTCCTAGTAAATAGTGTTTCAGTTTGACTATGCTCCATACTATAGTTAATAGTTCTTTTTCTATTATTGAATATTTTTTTTCTGCTTTAGATAATGTTCTACTTATATGAACTATAGGTTTTAGATATGACTCTTTCTGTTGCAGTAGGCATGCTCCTATACCATTATTAGATGCATCAGTGTACAGTAGGAGTTGTGAAATAGGATCAATATTCCCTAATTCTAGTTTCTCATTAAACTTATCCTTTAGTTTGGTTAGTGCTTCTCTGCTGCTATCATCTACGTTTATTATATTTGAATGTTTCTTCTTAGTGAACTCTACTAAGGGCTGAATTAGTTGGACATAGTGAGGTATAAACTTCCTATAAAAGTTGCACAAGCCTAATAGTGCTCTTACATCCTTTTTTGTTTTAGGTTCCTTAATATTTTTTATTTTACTTATGTTTGCTTTGGTAGGAGTTATTCTGCTATTAGTAATGTTATAGCCTAAAAACTGAATTTCATCCTTTACAAGATTTAGTTTATTGGGAGCAATTGTCATCTTATGTTGTTTTAGACGAGCAAATATTTGTTCAAGTGTGTCTAGATGTTCCTTTTCTGACTTAGTGAAAACACAAATGTCATCCACATATGAAATTACATTGTCTATGCCTGATAATAGTTTACTAATACATTTTTGGAAAGTGGCTGTGCTGTTAACTAACCCAAATGGCATGACATTCCATACATATATCCCTTCAAATCCAGGTAAAATACATTTGAAAGCTGTATATTGTTTAGACATTTCTTCCATTTTTATTTGCCAGAATCCTCTATTTAGATCCATGGTGGTAAACAGTGAGGCTCTACTTAGCATATTAATTATAGTGTCTGTATCAGGTATCTTGACCCGTGTTTATGAAGTCGCCGACTGCTTAACGTCAGAACGTCACAGAGAAACGTAAACCGTGAGAAACAGTGATGTTAGTAAAAGAATTGTACAGAAGATACATAATAATAATAAAGCTTTTTTTCGAGTCTGAAGATCAATGAGGAATGCATTATTCCCCTTGGCTATGCAGCTCCAGCTGTGACCTACATAATTTGCCACACCTATCTCAGGCATAACCATTTTTTAAATGCACTTGAGCCTAAAATATAGAGGAATGGAGAAAGATGGTCCACAGATCTTATTTGGTGCCACAACGGTCAAACATACTGAGGAATAGGTGAAGGTGAGGCCTAAAACTAAAATACATTGTATAAATTTTACAAATTAATTATCTTAATACATTTGCAACCAAAATCTATGTTTGCAGTCTATGATTATGTCTACCAAATGTCATAGATTTACAAATTACACTATAGAACAAGGTTACAAAGACAGTTTGTGTGGAAAACTTAAAATCGGCCCCCGAAGTGGTCCACCCAGGCAAGCTTCAATATTTTCAGAAAGAACATCCAAATGAAATTATATCAAAGACAAATGAGAGATAAGAATGGAGAAAGAAGGTTGACAGATCTTGTGTAGTGCCCCAATGGTGCTGCAGATCAAAGGATAGGTGCAAGTGAATGCAAAGTTAGATGTGAACCTGGCCTAATTAGTTCCCCTTTCAGACCTTGTGGTCTATAGGGCAGATGATGTTCATCTGTTTTTGTGGCCTACGGTTAACGAGGGTGTCATGTAGCCAGCACAACGACTAACCGCCTTTACTTTTCCCCAACTAATGTCAGGTACCCATTAGAGCTGGGTAGACTCAGAGGCGCCTAAGTATTCCAAAGTTGAAAATCCCAGTCTTCACCAGGATTCGGACCAAGACCCTCGGTTCAGAAGCTAAGCGCTTGACGGAGCCTCTCCTGGTCTTTACATAAGGTAATTGTTTTGAAAGGGCATAATTTTTATTCGAACTTTCTCTATTTACATTTAAAGGAAAAGTTTAAGAAAATGACGTTTATAAGATTACTATTCGTTTTAAATTAGGTCTAATTTATAATGCATACTAATTAGCTTTTTGTATTTAAAAAACTGCTTGCATAACTGATTTTAAAAATTAGATTTTTCGCTTTTAGGAAAACAAAAAGTAGCCGTTGCATCAGAACTTTGAATGGTCTAAAATATTGTGATGTCGGATTTTCAATATCTTTTCTAGTTTACGAGATCTAAACGGGACGGACGGACAGACATTTCGCACAAAACTAATAGCGTGCATTTCCCCTTTCGGGGGCCGCTAAAAAGAAGAGTTACTCAAACAAAAAATGTGTTCATTTAGTTTTATGTTGAGTTTCATTTTTTTTTTTATTTTAAATGTTGCATTCAAGCTACAAATATAAAAGCAGTTTTAGGTCAATTATTTAAATGAGTACAAATGTTGATAACAGATCACAGATAGGATACTAACGACCAGGGTCCTCAATTCGACTTACCAACCCCGCATAACACCAACACAACTTGACCAAGAACTCTTTGGATCTTTTAGATTCCCAAAAGGAATTCTTTCCATACGATTGCTTGCTATCTATTTGTCACATGGCAGACACAAAGCATACTAATTAGAGGACAACGTGGACCAACGGAAGGAACAAGGCTAAAAAGTTCAGACATAAGATTGGGTATAAAGGTAAAAAGAATTACGGATTAAATGTCGGATTCATTGGATACACGAGATTGGATAACATCTTATAAAAGATTTCGTTAACCGCTATAAGGACCAACAGTAGAAAAGGTACCCATTAGAGCTGGGTGGAATCAGAGGCGCCCAAAGATCCCGAAATGAAAAATTCCAGTCTTCACCAGGATTCAAACTCGGGACCCCGGTTCGGAAGCAAATCGCTTTACCGTTCAACCACCGCGTCAGATTCATAGCATACACGAGATTGGATAACACCTTATAAAAGATTTAGTTTACTGAAATAAGGACCAACAGTAGAAATTAGTTTAGGAGAAAACTAAACAAACTCATAGTACAAAAGTAATATCAATTAGGGCGCTTGTTTTTTTTTTCCTCTTATCAATAATATGATCAGGACATTTGTGTATAGAAATTAATGGCATAAGTATGGCGGTTATCAGCCGATAAGAAAGATCTTTACAGGATAGAAAAGTTTAATACATAATGCGACATAAAGCGAATATTCAACAAGCGAATTATTAAAGCAATATTCCAATTTTGTACCCTAAAATTGCAACGATTTAATACTTTCTGGATATTGTCTGTTACAAATATTAGGTTATGTCATGTAGGTAAAAAAAAAAGGAAGGCAGGCACTTGACTGGAACCCACAAGGAAAGAGGAAAGTGGGCAGACCCCTGCAAACCTGGAAGAGGTCAGTC
This sequence comes from Biomphalaria sudanica, assembly GCA_036873155.1. Lineage (NCBI taxonomy): Eukaryota > Metazoa > Mollusca > Gastropoda > Planorbidae > Biomphalaria > Biomphalaria sudanica. Next base: position 362,295 of record JAZGLO010002867.1, read on the forward strand.
ATCAGTGACGCTGAGGGCACTGGAATGACATGGGAGCAGATGAAGAAAGATGCTCAGAACCGAGTTAGGTGGAGAGGTGTGGTTGCGGCCCTATGCTCCCCTGGGAGTGCACAGGATTAAGTAAGTAAGTAAGGAAAAAAACAATGATTAATGAATGTAGATGAACTAAAACACAATGATTAATGAATGTAAATACAAGCATTAGTTTTATGGAAAAACCAAAGCAAGTTGTCCAAATTCTAAAGGTAAAACTAATTCTATTTTATTTTGTTAGACAAGAAAGTCCAATCAAGCCGGTCTACTTCTTCTGTCTTTTTTTTAAATATTTATGTGGTATAAAAACACTAATGATATTAATATTTACAATGTTTATTTATACTTAAAGTACTAAAGAGTGTCACATATTTATATTTTGTACTCTTTTATAATACATTTGATTATAAATTAAGCTATTAAAAGATGCTTTTTAAAATGAAACTATTTTAGTCATTAACTTCAAACAGGAAGCCAACATCTTGACTGGTAATGAAAACGCATTCGATATCGGAGACTTCCCAGGAATGAGGCTTGAACAGACATTGGCAGTTTTGATGCCCCCGTGTGATTATCAGGTTCTATGCGGTGCCACCTATTGTCCCATCTGCCTTCATGTCCTTCATCCGTGCCTCCTGTCATGATGGCCGCAAAAGGAGAGCCCTCGCTTGCTACAAAACTTTAAACCTTTAAAACGCGTCTGGTAGATTAGCCTCTAAAAATCAGAATTTTAATTGTATTTTGTATGCACTCTTTGTAAAACAGCTCAGCACTTTAAGGGTTAATGAACTCAAACTCCTGTCTCAAGCCATTTTCAGCCTGGTAGCCTCCAACAAGGGCACACATCGCTTGACCGAAACTTATATAAAAGATAAGTGCTTCCCTTAAGTGGTAGGTGCCTCTGTAAAAGCAGACTGGGGATTTGAATCAGGCATTTCTCAAGTGGTCTAAAGACAGAGTAGGAATGGCTTCAAAACGTCAGAAGGAAACTATTACATGAAATTGTTTCAAGTCAAAAAAAAAAGGCGCAGCATATATAGCGATTTTCTAAACTCCTGCCTAGAAGAATACGTGTATTGTCGCATAGGATAGGCAGTTTTTCAAAACACCGATAAAATTTTTATTTTTTTTATTTTAGTGCCAAATTTTTAAAAGTCAAAGTAATTATTTCAATTAGGCCATGAATAACATAAATAAGTCATTGAGGTTTATAAATAGTAGGTAAGTTTTAATTATCCTTTTAAAAAGGAGGATTATAGCGCTCTAGCCTAAATATTGTACAGAGCGGCAGGATTCAAACCAGGACCATCCTGACGACTAATCGGAGCGTATCTAATAACCAGGCAGACATCCTTTACATTCTCATGACGATTTTCGTGCTTGTTTAGTTCACTTTTATTTGACATCGTAAGATAATAAGAAGGACTTAATTAAATTTGTGTTTACATGCTTTACTGTACTTGTTAACAGTGCCAATCATTCTTGAGATTCAAAGCCACGCCTCCAGTCGATCAGCCACTGTTATCACAAGTCAGAGGAGGCAACACCAAAGGGAGATGACTAAGCTATTTCTCCTACACAGGAAAGATTCAGACCTGGGAACATCTTTCACGTGGTCGGGAACCAGGACTGAACGTGAGCGCTGTCGACACGAAGTGGAGAACCTGCAGTCCTACATAGAGTACCAGTTCATTGTCATGGTGGTGGGTGAGGTTGGGCGATGTCAACTGTCTGAAAAATTGTGGCTTAAAACGTGTGCTTCATAACCCTGTCATGACGCTCTTCAAGTTACGCCACTGACTGGAGTATAATGCTACTTCTTCAAGTTACGCCACTGACCAGAGTATAATGCCACTGACAGGAGTATAATGCCACTGACTAGCGTATAATGACATTTCTTCAAGTGACGCCACAGATAAAAGTATAATACCAAATTTTGAAATTAGGCTACTGACTACAGTATTTTCCCATCTTCAAGTCATGCCAAGGGCTAAACTATAATGTAACTGACTAGAGATAGACTTAAAGATATGCCACTAAATAGAGAAAGATGCAAAACTCAAGTTCTACCACTAACTAGAGTATAATGTTACTTCTAAGTCACGCCCACCTTTATCATACGCCAAAAACATGGAACTTTCTAGTTATAACACTGACTTGAGCATACTGCCACTTTCTAGTTATAACACTGACTTGAGCATACTGCCACTTTCTAGTTATAACACTGACTTGAGCATACTGCCACTTTCTAGTTATAACACTGACTTGAGCATACTGCCACTTTCAAGTTATAACACTGACTTGAGCATACTGCCACTTTCTAGTTATAACACTGACTTGAGCATACTGCCACTTTCTAGTTATAACACTGACTTGAGCATACTGCCACTTTCTAGTTATAACACTGACTTGAGCATACTGCCACTTTCTAGTTATAACACTGACTTGAGCATACTGCCACTTTCTAGTTATAACACTGACTTGAGCATACTGCCACTTTCTAGTTATAACACTGACTTGAGCATACTGCCACTTTCTAGTTATAACACTGACTTGAGCATACTGCCACTTTCAAGTTATAACACTGACTTGAGCATACTGCCACTTTCAAGTTATAACACTGACTTGAGCATACTGCCACTTTCTAGTTATAACACTGACTTGAGCATACTGCCACTTTCTAGTTATAACACTGACTTGAGCATACTGCCACTTTCAAGTTATAACACTGACTTGAGCATACTGCCACTTTCTAGTTATAACACTGACTTGAGCATACTGCCACTTTCAAGTTATAACACTGACTTGAGCATACTGCCACTTTCAAGTTATAACACTGACTTGAGCATACTGCCACTTTCAAGTTATAACACTGACTTGAGCATACTGCCACTTTCTAGTTATAACATTGACTTGAGCATACTGCCACTTTCTAGTTATAACACTGACTTGAGCATACTGCCACTTTCTAGTTATAACACTGACTTGAGCATACTGCCACTTTCAAGTAATCTCGTATAAGCCGCTATACCACTGACTACTGTATAATGCCATATTTAAATAATGCCACTGACAAGAGTATAATGCCAACTTCAAGTTATACCACTAACTAAAATACAAAGCCACAATTAAGTAAAGTAACAGACAAGAGTATAATGCCACATGTAAGTTATGCTACTGACGAGTGTTGATACTGTCTAGAGTATAGTGCAACTGACTAGAATATATTGCAACCGACTAGAGTGTAATAAAACCGACTAGAGTATAATGCAACTGACTAAAATATAATGCAACTGACTAGAGTATTATGCAAATGATTAAAGTATAATGCAACTGACTAGAGTATAATAAAACTGACTAGAGTGTCGCAAGTTGGGACAAATGTCTTTTGTTTTCTCTCAAATCTGACACGTTTTGTTTTGTCTCAAATCTGACACGTTTTGTTTTCTCTCAAATCTGACACGTTTTGTTTTCTCTCAAATCTGACACGTTTTGTTTTCTCTCAAATCTGACACGTTTTGTTTTCTCTCAAATCTGACACGTTTTGTTTTCTCCGCTACTTGTAATCATTGTACGAGGTGAGAGTGCCTTGTATAGTTGTTTAGAATTGTTACACCTAAAATAAGATACCCCAAATATTTAGATAAAGACTTTGAGGATCGCCGCCGAATTTTCATAATCTGCGCATATATAAGAGGGAGAACAAGTAATATTCACCCGTCAAAAAATAGCAAGGCGAGCTTAACCATTGTGACCAAGAAGTCCTGGAAAGATCACACTTTTATTCTAACCCACGTAGTTTTAGTGGTAAAAAAAAAAGACGGGTGGGGGGGGGGGAAGGAGAACAAGTAATCTACTCTGTATTCACCTGTCACTAAACGGACTAAGCCGTTGTTGGGAGCTATGCGAAACGGATTTTGCGGGGCCAAGTTTAAGTAGGGATACGATAATAAGTGAAATTTAAGAGTTTGTATTAGAAAAAAAAATTCGTCTTTTAATTGTATTCATTCGTTACTACGTACGGAACTACTTTACGAGCCTGCGTATTATATATATAGATAAATAGATAGTTTAATAGATAGATAGATAGATAGATAGATAGATAGATAGATAGATAGATAGATAGATAGACAGATAGATAGATAAATAGATAGATAGATAGATAGATAGATAAAATAGTGACAGAAAATAGCCTATGTTATTTCTTGTCAATAGAAATCAATTATAATCTCATCTGGGACGTTAGTATGGTCAAGGCAAGTTGAACTGGCTATAAACGTATAATGTTCATTCCTTACAAGAAAACATACATTCTATTGATCGCATCTTATATAATAGAAGATTACGTCCTAAGCGTCATGCATTCAGTCATGTATATTTAACAATGACTTAAATTCTGCCAGGTCACTGGTTTTTCTGGCTGGCTCAGGCAACCCATTCCATGCACTAATAGCGCTAGCGAAGACGTGTCTGTTGTTAATTCAAATAGAAATTATAATTCCACGTGGAATGTTATTGATATAGATCTTTGTAAATGAACAAACAGTAAGCTATGTCGTGCACATCTTGCCTGATATTTTCTTTTCTGCACCATAAGAAATTGTGAGTTGTCGGCTTTGTTGTCATTTTGTCGTTGCCTCTGTTGTGGGTGTGCCGATGGCGAATCCTTTGTTGGTGTTGCTTTCTTTTGGTGTTTTCTTTCCCCAGTATTGGGTAAGTTAGTATCTTCTGTTGAGTGGCTTTCTTTTGGTGTTTTCTTTCCCCAGTATTGGGTAAGTTAGTATCTTCTGTTGAGTGGCTTTCTTTTGGTGTTTTCTTTCCCCAGTATTGGGTAAGTTAGTATCTTCTGTTGAGTGGCTTTCTTTTGGTGTTTTCTTTCCCCAGTATTGGGTAAGTTAGTATCTTCTGTTGAGTGGCTTTCTTTTGGTGTTTTCTTTCCCCAGTATTGGGTAAGTTAGTATCTTCTGTTGAGTGGCTTTCTTTTGGTGTTTTCTTTCCCTAGTATTGAATAAGTTAGTATCTTCTGTTGAGTGGCTTTCTTTTGGTGTTTTCTTTCTCCAGTATTGGGTATGCTAGTATCTTCTGTTGAGTGGCTTTATTTTGGTGTTTTCTTTCCCTAGTACTGGGTAAGCTAGTATCTTCTGTTGAGCTGCTTTCATTTGGTGTTTTCTTTCCCCAGTATTGGGTAAGTTAACATCTTCTGTTTAGTTGCTTTCTTTTAGTGTTTTTTTCCCCAGTATTGGTCAAGTTAGTATCTTCTGTTGAGTTGCTTTCTTTTTGTGTTTTCTTTCTCCAGTATTAGGTAACCTAGTATCTTCAGTTGAATGGCTTTCTTTTGGTGTTTTCTTTTCCTTAGTATTGGGTAAGTTAGTATCTTCTGTTGAGTTGCTTTCTTTTGGTGTTTTCTTTCCCCAGTATTGGGTAAGTTAATATCTTCTGTTGAGTTGCTTTCTTTTGGTGTTTCCTTTTCCCCAGTATTGGTCAAGTTAGTATCTTCTGTTGAGTTGCTTTCTTTTGGTGTTTTCTTTCTCTAGTATTAGGTAAGCTAGTATCTTCTGTTGAGTGGCTTTCTTTTGGTGTTTTTTTTTCCCCAGTATTGGGTAAGTTAGTATCTTCTGTTGAGTTGCTTTCTTTTGGTGTTTTCTTTCTCCAGTATTAGGTAAGCTAGTATCTTCTGTTGAGTGGCTTTCTTTTGGTTTTTTCTTTCCCCAGTATTGGGTAAGTTTGTATCTTCTGTTGAGTTTCTTTCCTTTTGGTGTTTTCTTTCCCCAGTATTGGGTAAGTTAGTATCTTCTGTTGAGTTGCTTTCTTTTGGTGTTTTCTTTCCCCAGTATTGGGTAAGCTAGTATCTTCTGTTGAGTGGCTTTCTTTTGGTGTTTTCTTTCCCCAGTATGGGGTAAGTTTGTATCTTCTGTTGAGTTTCTTTCTTTTTGGTGTTTTCTTTCCCCAGTATTGGGTAAGTTTGTATCTTCTGTTGAGTTGCTTTATTTTTGGTGTTTTCTTTCCCTAATACTGGGTAAGCTAGTATCTTCTGTTGAGTTGCTTTCTTTTGGTGTTTTTTTTCCGCAGTATGGGGTAAATTAGTTTATTTGACTGCTTTCTGAATGTCGTAGCTCGAAATTCATTGGTCCTATGATCTTGGGAATGGCGATCTTAAGGAATGTTTATTTTTCATTATTTAGAGACGCAGGCTTGGGACTCTGCAGGAGTCGAGTCTGATTTGTAGGCTTTGTTATGGTTATGGTATTTGACTATCGTCCATGGCGTTGGGTGTGGGCGTTGCGAGCCCTTGTTGACTGTGGCACTGAGATTAAGGTGTGCTATAGTTCATTTGCATAATACGTATAACTAACGTGTATTTGCCTTGTACATACTATTAAGATTTATTCATTATTCATGTCATAATATATTCATACCTTCATACTGTCACTAAACTATTGTACGTACTCTCTTGTTGTTAGCTCGTGTGCATTATAGTATCATTATCATTAGTACTGTTCATGTTCAACAAGTGGTTGTTTACTTGAACGCCATGTATTCTATTTGCAGTAAGCCATAGCTCTAAACTCCTTTATTTATTTGTCACATGTAAACTATGAGTGAGTCTGGTATGAATGTACACTTTGGATTCTTATAGTTATAATGTTGTTTTTTTTGTTTGGTGTAATGCACAAATTGTAAGACAAATTTCCATACGGACAATAAAGATGATTATTATTATTATTATTATTGTTTGATTTATACTTATCATGAGGGGGAACCCGGGCAAGTAAATCATGCCCAAGATGAGTCGAAAAATCCCTCGTGACAAGCTCCAATATGACATTCCTGAACGTCCAAGAACTATAAAATAGGATTTTATTATTTGTTTTCATAAATATTTTGTCACGTGTGTGAAGATCTGTCAAGATTTATGTCAAGATTTATGTCAAACGTCTAGTAAACCGAATGTAAGTGGACTGAGAGCTCACAGTGATTAAACTAATACCCTAACCTCACAGCTTTTTTCAAAACTAGAAATGAAACTATTGATTGAGCATTAGCTATTGCTATTGTCCAGATGTCGCCAACACAGCAGTTCACCATCTTCCAAAGCTCCTTTGTGTCCAAAGTAATGAAGGGTGCCGGTGTTACCCAATCTGGGATCTCTGTTCATCTCAGCCTTCTCGTGGCGGCCCCTTGATCTCGATCTGCGACAACTCTGAACCGATAGAAAACGTCCTTAGAACGCTCCTTTAGGCGACCATTTTGTCGTGTTCATCCGCCGTAAGACGTTTAATATTACCGAGGCTTTCTGTCGCTTTCTGTCATACGTCTTACGCATGATTGGACATTTAATTAACTAATTTGTTAATTATTAAAAATTGATTTTTGTGTTGTCATTTAAAAAAAAAAATCCAAGCTGGTGGTGTCCGAGAAATAACGTGCACAGACAAACAGATAGAGTGAGTTAATATAAGCTTTGTACAATTATTAACTATGCATGAAAAATTATGTACAATGTGAATGTTTTATTTTAGAAAAAAAAAATCAATTTTTCGAAAATTGTCATTTGAACCCCAATAGTGACAACTAAGCGAAAATAAGTTGTTGTTTTTTTTTAAGCACATAATAACAAAGTCTGCCTTATGCGCAGCTTCTTGACTAAGGTTGAGCTCCGTTGACTCAATAATGTCAACATTCCTGTCAGGTCTAGTCTCTAACAGAGCCCGAGCTAGAGCGCACTTTGATCACTTACATAGATGGCGGTGTGCCAGGCAGGGCTAGAACAATATTATTATGTCATGGCATTTCGTTGACTTTATTTTATTTTAAGTGCGACAAAATGTCTAGTTTTTTTTCCTTACAGGGTCTCATTTTGACTTCAGTAAAATATTTTTTAAAAATCAATTAGAAAAAAACTAATCTTTTCATTAGGTCTTGGCATCGCATGCTTGAGAATGACATCACTCACTCGTAGTATGATTAGCCCAGATTAGGCATTGCGGAGGACTTTGATTTCATGATCTTTCCACAACGTTCGAAACTATTGGCTACACCTGCTTCCAAATCTGCATACAAGTCTCATCACATGACCTTGCACATCCAATAAAAAGCACCAGAAAGACTTGTTCAAGTAACACACTGCATTACCCGAAAAAAAGTATTTGATAGTCTCGAGTTTTATATATCTATTTATTCTGGTAAGTCACCTTTTTTGTATCAATAAAACCTTATACTAGTAGTGATATGTTTTTTTACTAGTCCATCGTATGATAATAAGACTACAGGTCTACATAAAAAGAAATCACAGGGGCCCTATTACTTAAACTCTGTTGAGAAACACAATTAGACAAATAAGACATCTGTATACAAGCCAATCTTTAGTCATACAAGAAAAAAAAATGTTATAGGGTATTAGAGTTTTTCTTTAATAGCTCTTATATAACGCAACCTTCATGCTTTGTGCTCGAATGGTGGGGAGGGGGTGTCTTGGAGAGAGTCTTCCGTCTGCCCTTAGGTGCATAGTAAACGCAACTATGCTCAACTCGGGTGTCGAAACTTGAGCCCCCTTGATTAATAGCCAAGCTCAAGCGTACTTTCATCCAAACGCATACAGTTCTGCTCATTAAATTTCAAGACTCTAAAGGACTAAGAAACTACAAAGTAATTGAGCAATCAAACTAAAACACACAAAACTAATTTTTACAATACAATATAAACTAATCTAATAAAATACTTAGACATAATACCATGGGCGTAGCCAGGGAGGGTTCAACCTCCTCCTCCCAAAATGATATCCCCCCCACAGAGGAAAGGGGGTCGGAATTTAGTGACTTTTTCTTGCTTTTATTAGCGGCCCCCGAAAGGGGAAAAGACGCTATTAGTTTTGTGTGAAATGTCTGTCCGTCTGTCCGTCCGTCCCGTTTAGATCTCGTAATCTAGAAAAGATATTGAAAATCGGACATCACAATATTTTAGACCAATGATGTCCAAAATACGGCCCGCGGGCCAGATCCGGCCCGCGACGTGGTTCTATCCGTCCTGCCGAAATGTTGGCACAAAGTGTAGAAAATCCCCCATCCAAAAAAAAATATTGACTTATGTATCTTTACTTACGTTTGGGCCCTCAATTTTTCTTTAATTAATTGGTACCATGACCTTTAATATTTGTACGCTTATTAGATGTAGGCCTAGAATATACCAGAAAAAGTTAACAGACCTTTACTTTTTGTGGAACAGGATAATAAGTGAACATATTTGATTTGTTAAGAAAATGTTGCGTCTGTTTTAAGAAGAAAAACATGAAAACCGAGCTAGAAAGCAAATATGGCGACATTCTTGATTTAAGCCGCGAATAAAAGATAGTTTAACTACGCCTTCAGATTGGAGGATCGATGGGAATATTTACTCGAAAGAGAAAATGAGTCTTTGTAAAGCTCGTGAATAAGAGATAAGTTCAAATATCCAATTCATTAATGTTAGTACTAGAATGTAACTAGATCCAATGGTTTCAAATAAAATAGTTTCAAATTCAAGTCAATTTCAATTCGTTACTTTTTCGTTCATGTGGCCAGCAACACGAGTGTCGAAAATTAAAATAGCCCACAGGGGGAATTAGGTTGAGCATCACTGTTTTAGACCATTCAAAGTTCTGATGCAACGGCTACTTTTTTTTTTCTGAAAGCGAAAAATCTAATTTTTTAAATCAGTTATGCAAGTGTTTTTTTAATGAGAAAAAGCTAATTAGTATGCATTATAAGTTATACCTAATTTAAAACGAACAGTAATCTTATAAACTTCATTTTCCATTTCTTGTTATATAGGCGGCAACCCATTGTACATATTGTTATTGATGATTCGAATAAGAGATTGAGCCTATTATAAGACATCAGTTAGGCCATGGGAGGCGCGGTGGCTGAGCGGTAAAGCGCTTGGCTTCCGAACCGGGGGTCCCGGTTTCGAATCCTGGTGAAGATTAGGACTTTCAGCTTTGGAATCTTTGGGCGCCTCTGAGTCCACTCAGCTCTAATGGGTACCTGACATTAGTTGGGGAAAAGTAACGGCGATTGGTCGTTGTGCTGGCTACATGACACCCTCGTTGGAGGCTGTCCAGGCCTGAGCAAGCTATTATAGCACAGTGCAGGACAGGACGCTCTACTGTTGGCTCAGATTTCTTACGGCTATGGTCAAATTTTGATTCATGTTGCCCCCGCTGTGGGGAAGAAGCGGAAACCGTGTCTCATATTATTTTCAACTGCCCCAGACTTGCTGATCTCCGTCTCTACAGGTCTGGAAAACCAAAAATTCTCGACCTGTATGATGACATGAATGCACTTCGCAATACCGCAGGGTTTCTGTCAAGGGCTTTTGCAAGAGAGGATTTGAGCCTCTCAAGCCTCGAATCAAATTGAGGTTGATGATAATGATGAACTACAATTTTGATGTGGGCGGGTCGTTCCCTTGTAGCACTAAACTGCTGGTATACAAAAAAAAACTCACTGCAGGCATATTATATTTAAATTAATACAATTTGAAATAATTTGAATAACTTAACAAAAACAGGTATTTTAACTCTGGCAATCTGGAGTCGTCTACTTTACTTAAGACCGCGGTCGACAATGTCGCTAATCTATTCCCACCGTTGCCATGTTTTACATGTTTCGGATGTTCCTTCAGAGTTAAAGATAATTACTTCATAGTCCAAACCTCCCGCAGGATGACGGGGGATGGGAGTGGGCAGGGTTTGAATCCGGGACATTCGATAAATCAGGCAGCCACCATAGACCACACACTTCATAACACCTTTGCAATTAGCTTTAACAAAGCTCATTAATTTCTGTTTTAAAACAAAATAAACTGAAGTATATTGAAAGCTTGCACGTAACATATATATCAGAATATATATCAGGATAAATTTAAGCCTTTTTTTTCTGCGTTTTTGTCTCTCTGTCTGTATGTTCGTCACGTCAAGATCTAAAAAAAAAAAAGAAGACTAAATCTATTGAAAATCCTATTTAACCTTTAATTTTCTTTCCGCAACTTGGCATAGAGTTTTAACTCTTTCAGTGCGGCGTTACTCTCAGCGAGTAAATGATGATAAACTCAATTTTTTTTTCTATCAAAATAATTCGCACTGAAAGAGTTAATATCTATAATAAGTTGCTCGGGATTATTTAGTGAACAACAAGTCAATGCTAACAAATGTTGGGTATTACTCTTCTTTCTAACCTATATACAAAAGTTGCCGTTACATCTAAACTTTGCAAGCCACAGCGCATGGTGTTTTTTTTTATTTTCTCTTCTGGTTTTTAAGATCTGAGTTTGACAGACGAAAAGACGGACATTTTGCAAAAACTAATGGCGGCTTTTTCCCTTACGCGAGTTATCTATATTGCGATATATAGTTAATGAAATTGTTGATACTAATGATAGAGCTCAGCCCAATTTAACTCTTTATCTCCGAATTATTTTTCCACGTTCTGACAGAGTTGTTTATTTTCCACATTTTTTCACTCTAGCCAGTTATGATTAAACTTCAATAACATTTTGGTTTGTAATCAGAAAACGTTACTTTTGGTATAGAATTATAGGAGAATGCATGCTCTTTATATATATATAAAACAAAGTATACTTTTTAAAACCAAAATTGATTTAATGTAATGGGGTCAAATCAACGATGGTATCGTTGATTTGGAGAGAAAGAGTTAAATGTTTCTTTTAGAAAACTGCAAAAATTTGTTTGTACCAATGTTTGTTCACATTAATGCTAGTCCTATTAACCATTTGTTTTTGTTTTTCTTTTCTCTTTTAGGCGGAGATGAGTAAGTATTTCTAAAATATGCTATAGTCCAGATTAAAGTCGTTAAATAGAATCAATTCATTTGATTGTCCCCTCTTCAGTTTAAGAAAGACAGACAGACAGACAAACAAACAGAGAGACAGATAGAGAGATAAAGACAGACAGAGATAAGAGTAAAATAACTTGAGTTTAAAGAAATTTCTAACATGTTAGTCTCATCTTGTCTTATAAATTACAGACGTTGCTTCAAAAAAGAATATGATTACGCCCTAAGCATTTCAAATGTCAATCTAGTCATGCATGTCATTCAATGACTTAGACTCTACTTAGTCGTTGTTTTCCTGGCTGATTCAGGCAACCCATTTCATTCTCTAATATACTTAAAGGGAAGAAAGAATTTGTTCTTGCGAATGGAATAAGAAATTTGCCTTTATCTTTGTGACTTTCTGAGTATTTCATTAGGTTTTGTTTTTCAATCAGTTAAAATAGTACAGGTAGTAAAAATTTAATAATTTGGTAAAAATTTAATGTAAATATTATATGTTCACAATTCATAGATCAGATCTTCGTAGACAAAGCCCAGTACCTTTCCAGTGTCAACATTGTCGAATAGTGTTTTTAAGTTGTGTGCTCTAAATCATTTCTCCCTGACATCCTGGTATCTGGGCAATCAACGAAGATATGCTCCACGGTGAGGCGAGAGTCACAGTACTCACAAAGTGGGGGCTCCTCTCTCTAAAGAACAAAAGAGTGTGGTGTAGGTGTTGGCGATCCTAAGTTTGGACATGGTCGTGTTACCACGACTTGTCAGACCCTTAGATGTGGGCCGCCACCTGACATCCGCCACAATCTGCCTAACTTTATTGTGAGTCTCAGCCTCCCATCGGTCCTGCCACTCTTGATAGGTGGCAGAGGCAATACTTTGTCTCAGGTCCGAGTAGGGAATTTGAGTTCCTGACACTGCTTGATTTAGGGCTCTCTTTGCTTCTCTGCAGCTTCGTTTCCCTCAATGCCCACATGGAAGGGGACCCAGATGAAGGTGACATCCCTATGGTCGGCTGTTATTTGGTCCAACAGCTTTAGGATCATGTACCAATGGAATGTCAGTCTTCATCCGCCCCAATGCAATGCAGATTTGGAGTCGGAGCAGATTATAAATTTTCTCCTTTCTGATGCTTTGACAGCCATAATTGCAATAGATATTGCATGTAATTCGACCGTAAAGATGGAGCAGCCATCGGGGAGTCTACGGGAGGCTGTTTTGACCCAAAAGCAGCAGGCACACACGACCTTTCCATCCATTTTGGATCCGTCAGTGTAGATGGTGCCACAATCTCCGTAGCTCTTCTGCAGTTCCATAAAGTGAACTTGTAGTGTGCTTGGGTCTGTATTTTCTTTTTGAAATTAAGGAGGGATACATTTAATTTGGGTTTGTTCATTAGCCAAGGAGGATTCTGTGAGGTTTCTATTTTAGAGATTTGGTCAATGGGTGGGGTTAAATTTTAAATGGGTTCTCTCATTAGAGGGCCCAACAGCTGTATGACGTATGAGGGGAGATTGTTAGCGATGATGATTGGAAAGTGATCACTTCCCCGTAGGTCATTGCTTACTGACCATTTAAAGTCATCCAGAAGTCCGGGGACGCATACAGTGAGATCAATGCACGTGAGAGATCCAGTTCCAGGGTGCAAGTAGATCGGTGATGCATCATTAAGTATGAATAAATCATGTTGGAGAAAGATATCCTTCAGCATACGAACTCTTGTTTTAGTATTGTTGGATCCCCACATAGTGTTACGGGCATTGAAATCCGCAAGGATTATATAGGGCCGAGGAAGTTGTTTTTATGAGGTTTTTCATGTCTGTTGGGTTCAATGGTGCGTCTGAAGTTAGATACAGGCTGAAGCAAGTGATAACCTTGTGTAGGGTTATCCTAGCTGCTACGGCCTGTAGTGTGGTCGGACTCCACCTGATTCCCTCCCCACATCCTCAACAGTCCTGTTTTAAGTGCTGTAGCTTCGAAAACTGATGTTATCTTTCAGGAATGTTTCCTGTAAGCAGACAGCTACAGGAGTCTCGAGTCCATTTTTAGCTGTATTTCATCATAATTGGCATTGAGCCCTCTATTATTCCACTGCACAATACTGGAATTCGTGTCTTATTGTAAATAACTTACTTGGAATTATAAGGCCTTGTGACCTAAAATTAGGATAGGTCATAAGCCCAGTGACCTGTACTGTACTGGCAAGGTAGTCCAGTGGTACTTTGTGGTCCCAATTATATTATCTAGGCTAATAACTATAGCCTCTAGATGTGCAAAACTACTGATACAGACAAGTAATAAGTCTGAGGTTTCAGTTGCAACAAAAAAAAAAGGAGTTTATTTACAAACAAAAGAAACAGATCATGAAAAATATAAATGGCAATCAAGGCTCACCAAAGAAAATGACATACTGGAACAAAGCAAAGTACCAAGACAGTTTCCGGTCAATAATGCACAATAATGTCTTATGTCGAAAAACCAAAAGGATGGTTTACAATAATATCACACATGCATTAACAATGAAATGACGTCATTCATGAGACACACTACTGTCTCGTATCTAAACAAAAGATGTCTTTAAAAAAAACATACAGGAGAGGATAAGAGACTAAGTAGACCTATACCATTTACATAAACCAACTTAGTACTAACAGTACTAACAAATCAATAAAGTCTACTTAGCTTATTATCGAAATACTCTTTCCAAAACAGCGGCACACTCCTCTTGAGTAACACAGCAATAGTACAACAACACAAGCATTAGTTAAACATTATACAGATTTAGTTCAAACCACACTGGTCAGTTGAAGACTCAAGAGAGAGTGGCAATTGTACACAGTTAACAAGGGCTTAAATCAAGTAATAAAGGGGACTAACTCTAATATAAAAAAATAAAGGTAGCCATCCTTATTGTCCCTCTTGTCACAGGCCTTAAGAGGCCCTTGGAGGTGTTTCCTTTAATTCCAGTCACTTTTGTATTTATATACTTGGGTTTGGAAGGACCTATGCTGGTAGCTCAGCGTGACCAGCCGGTTGACCCAGCGCGGGCCATCTGGGCCTCGGGTCTAAAGGAACTTAGAGCCAAAGTACTGTGTTTTGGTGGTTTATCCTAGGATAGACACCTACTCAAATATCAGGATCTCTTTATCCCCCCCCCCCATACGTTTCAGGAAGTGTTCACCGTCAATAAATATTGGCGTATGCTACGCTGTGGGTCGACAAACATACTAAAATACATTGTGCAAAATGGAGATAATGGAAATACGGGTAAAGTTTTTTTTAAGTGATGTGGCCTAAATGTCAGTGATAAGAAATGATCCTTTTCTTATATTGGAGGTTTCTATTGTAATGCTGACTGTTCCAGTAAATATACAAGAGACAAAGAGTGTTTCATTTAAAATTATTGTGTGTGTTGTCTCTGTGTGGGCCGTTATAATGCAGGTAGATGAAAAAATACAACTGATGGGTCTAGGTCGGGGGGGGGGGGGGAAATTCCGATTCGTCGGTCCTTTGTGGCCCGCCGGGGTGTCTTAAGGGACTCCAACACCTACTTAGGTGCGCCCACAGATTATACCTATAAGATAAGAATTAATTAATTTTCAATATTATTATAATTAACGAAACCTCAGATTCTTATCACTTATGATGAAAGACTAAAGAAACTTAGTATCTACATGTCATTCTAGAAAGTTTAAAATAAACGAAGATTATTCCTTTTGGCAATATTTCGGTACATTTAATCAAAGGCACAAACTCAGGCCAGTACTTATTTCATGTGACAACATAAGAATTAATTTTAAAATTCTTATTTAACTGATTGATTATTTTGTTTTATACCTCGAAAAAAAGAACAAATTTTTACTTGACTGAAGCGATGGTGAAAGTAGTGAAAGTGGTGAACGTGGTGAAAGTAGTGAAAGTGGTGAAAGTGGTGAAAGTGGTGAAAGTGGTGAAAATCTTTT
Organism: Biomphalaria sudanica; assembly: GCA_036873155.1. Taxonomy (NCBI): domain Eukaryota; kingdom Metazoa; phylum Mollusca; class Gastropoda; family Planorbidae; genus Biomphalaria; species Biomphalaria sudanica. The sequence continues at coordinate 378,115 of JAZGLO010002867.1, forward strand.
GAGACACATGAACTACTAGAATACCATTGGTCAAGCCATGAAAACGCCTGACGATAATTTTTCACTTTATTTTATTTTTCGACCGCTTTTCCTTGGAAATGGACGCGTCATTTTTAGTCTTCGAGTAAGGTTTTATTTTTCCTTATCCTCAGGATATCATGTCGCCTTTACAAGTTTGGCTTTAACTTCTTTTTAACATTTCAGTTATAATTTTTTTTTTTATCGGCAAGAGAATTGCAAGCATGTTCAGTAATATTAATCGATTGATCGTCTCCAGTAATTAGAATAAATAGCATAGACCCACTAATCTTATTAATGTAGACGAACACATAACACTTTTGTACATGACCTCTATATTTATATATGTTAAAGTTCTATTAATGGCATTAATTTTATTTTTATCTAATTTATGTTACACTTTTTGTCATGTAAATAAAAATGAATATATTAAATATTGCGCATTTCTTGATATTTACAATTACTATTTGCTAGATAAAATGACAATATGATGATAAGAACAGGAGATAAATGACCTGGGGATGAAATGACCGGGAATGAAGTGACCGGAAATGAAGTGACCGGAAATGAAGTGACCGGAAATGAAGTGACCGAGGATGAGGTGACCTGGGATGAAGTGACCGGGATGAAGAGACAGTAGCTGAAAAATAGGATGAGGCTATCAAAACAACAGTAAAGAAAAAAAGTTCCCCTTTCAGACCTTGTGGACTATAGGGCAGATGATGTAAAAGTCATCTGTTTCTGTGGCCTACGGTTAACAAGGGTGTATTGTGGCCAGCACAACGACCAACCGCATTTACTTTTCCCTAACTAATGTCAGGTACCCATTAGAGCTGGGTGGACTCAGAGGCGCCCGAAATTAAAAATCCCAGTCTTCACCAGGATTCGAACCCCGGTCCCCGGTTCGGAAGCCAAGCGCTTTACCGCTCAGCCACCTCGCCTCATATTAAAACAATAGATATAATCTTCCATGTTTATAAGCTTCCCACTAGCAAAGTGGTTACGGTGTTGGTTTTGAGAAGCTTTAGATGGCTTGAGCCATGGGTTCGATTTCAGGTCACTCAGATCTTTTTTTTTTATTTGTATAAATGCTTTACTGTTATTCTACATCTATTGCAAATTTAATTACATGACTGATTCATACTTAAATCAACTATAAATAATTTAATTATAAGCTTTGTTTTTTCATTTTGGATGTTATGAAAAGCTGTTATTCTAGTCATCACGAATGTAAAAATCGAAATGAGTGCTGTCCGATGCATATCTGCGGGTAAGCAGTCTTTTTATTTTTTAAATCTTTGAGTTCTTTTTTTTACATAGCTTAACTCTGTGTCACTGGTAAAATGTTTCTACACGTTGTTTCTTCCACACACATTCTCCGATCAAGTGGAAATTTGGCACAATTAGGTAATGGACCTGACAAAACAAGAATCAATATAAAAATAACTAATTAAATTATTAACTATTGCTAATTAATTATTTTGGATGGTATGTAACAAGGGGAAAAAAATCGCGCTTGGCATATCGTGGTTAACGTTGAATTAGTCCTCTTATGAATATTTGAGCCCTGAATTAATTTTTGTATGCATGTAAAAATCGATCACGGTAACATTCACGCAGATACACTTCTTTTTTCCCTACCCATATTCCCTACATGATCCAGACTACTGATAGGATCATAGCGCATTATAAAGCTAAAAAGCATGACTTTGTGCTAAACAAAAACAATCCGTATTATATTTTTAATCACAGATTTATTATTGTTATCTAGATCCATTAAACATTTTATTCACATTTCTGATTACTACGTTTTGTGTTCCTACTGTCATTCCTCTCTTTTGCCAAGTCTATTTATTATAATATCTTATTGCTTTAAATGTTTCAGTCTATTCTAATTAGTTCTTGCAGTTTATTGTTTCTCGCGCCCTTGGCTTTTTTTTTTAAACGACAATGTATAAAAAGGTTTGATAGACGATATGAATCGGCTCAACTCCGCCTTCGGACGGTCCCAAGCCTGGCTGAGAAAGCAGGAGGGTTGGGCGTAGAGCTAGCTACCCAAGCCCGTAGAAAAAACACTAGCTAAAGAAACACCAAACAGCTAATCAACACAAGTCATGGACCTGGGAAAGGAATGACTTCCAGCTGGAAGGTTTCTGACTCATGTCTGTTGAAAGCCAGAGTCATCTGAAAACTTACAGGCAAAAGACCATCTTTTCTACCAGGCCCACCACCACCATCGGTACATGGAACGTCCGGACCTTGTATGAGACTGGGAAGACAGCTCAAGTGGCAGCTGAGATGAAAAGGTACAAGCTCACCATCATAGGAATCAGTGAGTCAAGGAGGACTGGTTAGGGGCAGAAAAGACTGACTTCAGGTGAGATGAAAAGGTACAAGCTCACCATCTTAGGAATCAGTGAGTCAATAGGGACTGGTTAGGGGCAGAAAAGACTGACTTCAGGTGAGATGAAAAGGTACAAGCTCACCATCTTAGGAATCAGTGAGTCAAGAGGGACTGGTTAGGGGCAGAAAAGACTGACTTCAGGTGAGATGAAAAGGTACAAGCTCACCATCTTAGGAATCAGTGAGTCAAGAGGGACTGGTTAGGGGCAGAAAAGACTGACTTCAGGTGAGATGAAAAGGTACAAGCTCACCATCTTAGGAATCAGTGAGTCAAGATGGGCTGGTTAGGGGCAGAAAATATTTGACTTCGGGTGAGCTACTTTTATACTCAGGACATTAGCGAGAGGTTACACACACACAGGGAGTAGCCCTGATGCTGTCTAAGCCGGCTCAGAGAGCACTTATTGGATGGAAAGCGCATGGATCACGGTCAAGCCTAAACAGCACCACTACACAACAACTGAGAAGAAAGTATTAGGGATAAGATAAGGGGATAAAGCCGGATTGAATTAACTAGGGTTAAAGTGACTGGAAATGAAGTGACAGGGAATTAGGTGACTGGGAAAGAAGTGACTGGTGATAAAGTGACTGGAAATGAAGTGACAGGGAATTAGGTGACTGGGAAAGAAGTAACTGGAGATAAAGTGACTGGAGATGAATTGACTGGTGATAAAGTGGCTGAGTAAAAAGTGACTGGGGATAAAGTGACAGGTGATAAAGTGGCTGAGAAAGAAGTGACTGGGGATAGAGTGACTCGTGATAAAGTGGCTGAGAAAGAAGTGACTGGAGATAAAGTGACTGGTGAAAAAGTGGCTGAGAAAGAAGTGACTGGGAATAGAGTGACTGGTGATAAAGTGGCTGAGAAAGAAGTGACTGGCAATAAAGTGACTGGAGATGAATTGGCTGGTGATAAGGTGGCTGGGAAAGAAGTGACTGGAGATGAATTGACTGGTGATAAGGTGGCTGAGAAAGAAGTGACTGGGGATAAAGTGACTGGAGATGAATTGACTGATGATAAGGTGGCTGAGTAAGAAGTGACTGGAGATAAGTGACTGGGGATAGAGTGACTGGGGATAGAGTGACTGGTGATAAAGTGGCTGAGAAAGAAGTGACTGGGGATAGAGTGACTGGTGATAAAGTGGCTGAGAAAGAAATGACTGGAGATAAAGTGACTGGTGATAAAGTGTCTGAGAAAAAAGTGCCTGGAAATAAATAGACTGGTGACAAGTTGGCTGAGAAAGAAGTGACTGAAGATAAAGTGACTGGAGATGAATTGACTTGTGATAAAGTGGCTGAGAAAGAAGTGGCTGAGAAAGAAGTGACTGGAGATGAATTGACTGGTGATAAGGTGGCTGAGAAAGAAGTGACTGGGGATAAAGTGACTGGAGATGAATTGACTAGTGTTAAAGTGGCTGAGAAAGAAGTGACTGGAGATGAATTGACTAGTGTTAAAGTGGCTGAGAAAGAAGTGACTGGAGATAAAGTGACTGGAGATGAATTGACTAGTGTTAAAGTGGCTGAGAAAGAAGTGACTGGAGATGAATTGACTAGTGTTAAAGTGGCTGAGAAAGAAGTGACTGGAGATGAATTGACTAGTGTTAAAGTGGCTGAGAAAAAATTGAAAAGAACAAGAGTAATTGGAGCTAAATAAACAAAATATTGACCTTGTTAGCGATACGTCTTGATTTGATACTCTATGTCATTGCGGGGAATATACTCAACTTTACAACACATTGCTTGATATATATCTGTGGTCACAGGTTGAGCATCTTTAAACAGACCTTCACTTTTTATTTCAACTTCTGGACTGTGTGCCATCTGCATTCCATGCCACTTCCATTTTGCTCGATCAAGTTTTACTTTTTAAAAATGTGTAATCCCTTAGAACAAATCAACGGGTTGACAATCCCTTTAACAAAAAATTCATTTCAATTAAATCTCAATTGATTTGCTTGTTTCATGTACTTTAGAAAGCCATCTGGCTATACAACAAACGTCTGCACGTAAGTTTTTAAATTCTAAGCTGTTTTTTTTTTTTTTTTTTTGCTAGTTAGCATTTTCAGGTATGAAAAAAGTGCATTTTTATGTTTTGAGTTGTCTGAACATATTTTTCATACAAAGTTTATGTCATCTTACTCTTTCTGTCTGTCTGGTAAAAAGTGTGCACACGTTATTTGTCCCGCCCCATCAGGGGTGGACAGGCTATATGGGCATTTGGGCAAATGCCCGGTGGGCCGGTACTCAAATGGGCCTAAAGGGCCTCATGAATGCCACTATGGCACGCATTAAAGATTTTATAACATTTTCATATATAAAGGGCTACATGAGCGTCATGTTAAAAACATCTTTTACAGACAAACACATTTTCAAAAATAATGTAATAGCCTACATCCTTAGACAGTGCTATTAATAGGCTTCATCCTTTTAGAGCCTACAAATATAGCGATTAAAAAGCAACATTAGACCTATATTTCTTTTAGAGTTATAGAACATACTTACAGTTATCGATACATTGTAATAAAATAACCAAATGATTTTGAGAACAGATAGACCTATAATTGAAGGCCCATCATTTGATAAACAATTTATGGGCTGTATTTTATAGAAATGCCTGGGCCAATTTTGACATCCAGTCCGCCCCTGCGCCCCATTGTCTGATCAAGTTAAAACTTGCACAATTTTTTTATTGGCATAGACAAGACATGAATCAATTTTTTGAAAATTAGTCATGCAATAAGGTGGCAATTAAATAATCAGTCAATGATTTTCTGGTAATTGGTTATCTTTTTTTGATGCCAACGAGGGAAATTAATCTTTCATTATTTACAAATACATATGTAGGGTTTTGTCCCCTTAGATAAGTAAACACTTTATTTATCCCACGACAATTCTCGGATCCAGTTAAAAACCTAAAACGTTATTGTACATAACAAAACACAAATTAATATTAAAAATTAACAAATTAGTCAATTAATTATTGGTAATGATTATATTTTCATTATGGTATACCCTTGAAAATGGACCTCGCAAAAGATAACGTGAGAAATGAAAATGTCAATTAATTTACGGTATGGTTTTAGTTCAGTTGTTTAAGCCGAAATTGAACGAAGATAAAAGAATTGAAGGTATGTAGACCTACACTGTTGCTGTACATTGGATACTCCACAACCGAGGTTTATTTTAAAGATTAAGGTTATAAATGAGGTGACGAATTTCTCGTTTACAAACGTCGTGAAACGACTACGGTAGCACGTATAACAGAAAGTTGGTTCTTTTTAGCGGCCCCCCGAAAGGGGAGAAGACGCTATAAGTTTCGTGTGAAATGTCTGTCCGTCTGTCCGTCCGTCCCATTTAGATCTCGTAAACTAGAAACGATATTGAAAACCCGACATCACAATATTTTACACCATTCAAAGTTCTGATGCAACGGCTACTCTTTTTTTTTTCTGAAAGCGAAAAATCTAATTTTTTAAATCAGTTATGCAAGCAGTTTTTTAAAGAGAAAAAGCTAATTAGTAAGCATTATAAGTTAGACCTAATTTAAAAAGAATAGTAATCTTGTAAACTCCATTTCATTGAGGCAATGTTTATATGCAATATAATTATGAGGATTCGAATAAGAGATTGAGCCTTTTCAAAACAATTACATCAATTATAAGACTTCAGTTAGGCCAGGAGAGGCGCGTTAGCTGAGCGGCAAAGCGCTTGGCTTCCGAACCGGGTTTCCCGGATTCGAATTTCTGGTGAAGACAGGGATTTTCCACTTCGGAATCCTTGGGCGCCTCTGAGTCCACCCAGCTCTAATGGGTACCTGACATTAGTTGGGGAAAAGTAAAGGCGGTTGGTCGTTGTGCTGGCTACATGGCATCCTCGTTAACCGTAGGCCACAAAAACAGATGAACTTTACATCATCTGCCCTATTGACCACAAGGTCTGAAAGGGGAACTAGTTAGGCCAGGTTCACATCTAACTTTGCATTCACTTGCACTTATCCTTTGATCTGCTGGTACGTTGGGGCACTACACAAGATCTGTCAACCTTCTTTCTCCATTCTTATCTCTCATTTGTCTTTGATATAATTTCATTTGGATGTTCTTTCTGAAAATATTGAAGCCTGCTTGGGTGGACCACTTCGGGGGCTGATTTTGAGTTTTTGTAACCTTTTTTTTTTTTTGAGGGGGGGGGGGGGGGGGAACGATAACTCCAATGTATTTTAATCGTCTGATACTTGCCAGCTTTCGCGTCGAATATTAATGTCTATTTTACATATTTTTAAAGCTCCGTTGGCTATTGGTCTTAATGTGTAAGCAATTATTTGAAATCAAGTTTGAAATACGAATCAATAATTTTAAACAAACAAACAAAACTAATCAGCGGCATGGCAGAGGTCTAGATAATACAAAATAATACTCAGGAACATCAACAGCGGTCAAAGAAGCAGCCGTTGTAGCAGGTGCGGACTGGCTATATGGGCATTCGGGCAAATCGCTAGTCTGGACCAATTAAATAGAGGGGAGAGATGTATTTATAACGAAAAAATTCAAACACGAGGGCTAATGTCTCCTCAGTCTCATCAAACCAACCCATTTGCCACTATACCAGCGAATCGCTTATGAAAATAAAAGATTTTATTGTTATGTTTTTCTAGCTTTCAACTTTAAAGCGACGACCTTCAAAGTATAAAGCTATACCTCCACTTCAATCAAGTACAATTTCTTTCCATTGTTCAAGATACCAAACAAAACAATTAGTTACCAAATGTTAATTATCTAATTGTTTATTTTTTTTAGTTAATTCTTGTGTTGTCAGGTAAAAGAAATAATTGTGACATATTTCAGCTTGATCCAAAATTGGTTGTGGGAGAAATAACGTGTACAAACTTTTACCAGACAGACAAAATGAATTGATATAAGCTTTGTAACGATTTTCCCATTCGCATTTTATATTTTTTACAAAAAGTATATAAAAATTAAACACTTAACCCAAAAAGTAAGCAGACAGCTCCAGAGTAAACACATAAAAAATGTAATATCTAAAGATAACAACAAAATTAAATCTAAGAAAATGGAAACAACAGGCATAGCGCCATTAAAAGATGAACATAACATAATACATAATGATAATGAAACTAAAGCAAAGATCCTAAACAAATACTTTGCATCAGCATTCTCAGCCCCAGGAGACAATGACATATTACTTAATTTGAACCAAGTAGACAACATATAAGATATAGTAGTACAAGAAAATGGAATTCAAAAACAATTAGCCAACAACAAACCAATTAAAGCGTCTGGACCTGATGGTATTCCAACTAGATTACTCCAAGAACTAAGCAATGAGCTAGCCCCAGTGTTCAAAATACTCTTTCAGGCATCGCTTAACCATGGCAGAGTACCAAAGGACTGGAAAGAAGCTAATGTCACCCCCCTATTTAAAAAAGGAGAAAAATCAGACAGTCCAGTATCACTTACCAGCATCACATGTAAAATCGTAACATGTAAATACATAATATGTAGCAACATCATAAACCATTTAGACAAACATAATGTCCTCACCCCATACCAACATGGCTTTAGGAAATATAGATCATGTGAAACACAACTAATAGGACTAATTGATTTTTCAGAAGGTTTAGATAATAGTGAACAAATAGATGCTATCTTACTAGATTTTTCTAAGGCTTTTGACAAAGTTCACCACCATAATTTGCTTTAAAAATTAAAATATTTTGGCATTAATGGTCCACTGCATCAGTGGATTAAAGACTTTCTGATAGGGAGAGAACAAACTGTAATAATAGATGGCTCTAAATCAACACCGATAACAGTAAACTCAGGTGTACCTCAAGGAACAGTCTTGGGTTATAATAAATGAAAAACTGTCATGGAATTCAAACAAAGCATTAGGATTTATTAAAAGAAATTTCTATAAATCAAATAAGAACATAAAACTAAAATGTTATTTAACCTTGGTTAGGCAATAATAGAATATGCATCCTCCGTTTGGGACCCCTCAACTCAAGAAAACATTAAGAAACTGGAACAGACACAAAATAGAGCAGTGAGATTCATAACAAATGAATATTCACATTTGACTAGAGTAACACCAATAGTAAAATCACTAAATTTAGAAAGCCTTCAGGACAGAAGACTCAAAAGTAAAGTAGCAATTATACATAAAACACTGAACCATAATCTTCAAATACAAAAACAATATTTAATAAAATACTCTGAAAGACACAAAAATAAAGGCACATTCCTCGTCCCATATGCTAGGACAAATTTGTACAAATACTCCTTCTTCCCTAGTGCTATTAGAGTATGGGATGGGTTGCCTGAGCTAGCCAGGAAAACCAGTGACTTGGCAGAATTTAAGTCATCGGTTAATATGCATGACTGAATGCATGACGCGTAGGACGTAATCATCTTCTTTTTTGAAGTAACGTCTGTATTATATAAGATAAGAAGAAGATAAGAATAAAGAACAAACTCCTGGCGAAGACCAGATCAACACTCGACCGATTACTCGCATACACATATAACAACCTCTGCTGAAGAGAAAACAAACAACCATGTCAATAGATTGACTATATTCTTGTGGCCAACCAACGTAAACCAACACACACACACACACGCACGCACGCACACACACACACACACACACACACTATTTTAAACTTTTTTTCTTTTTTTCTTTTCTAATTTTTTTTTTCTATTTTTATTTTTCTATTTTAATTTTTTTTTCTATTTTAAGTCGTATCATACTTTAACATCGAATAGTCCGGTGCAAAAATGTTGCATGTCATCGTTCTTGTAAGTATACTTTCCTAATAAGCATGCTACAGTGGCGTAGCTAGCGGTGTGCGGGTGGTGCGGCCGCACAGGGCATCAAGTGATGAGGGGCATCAAGTGATGAGGGGCATCAAGCCGAGGATAAACTTTGTCAGTAAAAACTACACATTTGTTTAACAAAGGAAGAAACACTAACAAATTTATTTAGTTCGCTGCTTTTTTTTTCTCCTATATGCTTCCGTACAAAACATTTTAGCTGCAGATTATCTTGAATCAATTGAATTATGTTTGTTTAAAGCTCTGAAGCCAACGCACTTTTTACACGTTCTTCAGAGTCACATGGTACATTCATTGTTCAATGCTTCGTACCATAATATGTGACAAATTTGTGTTGGTACATTTTTTTTTTATTAAACTGTTCAGTACACGGGTTTCATCTAAATCTAGTTTTTATTAATATGACTCTTGACTCTAGTTAACTTTTGTAGCCTATTTTCATTTCATTGTGATAAGTTTTAGTCATTCTGGTAAGAATTCACTACTTCTTATCAATTGTAATGCCCATGTTTTTACATTTTGACTTTTATTTTCGGCGCATTTTTTGTTTCATCGCGAGATCCTTGTAGTGTTGAAATGTAAACACAAACTCAGCAATAGGACAGGCCAGATATCTTTGGAAAGTCTCCTTCTTCTAGCTAATGCCAAATTTTTGCTACCCCTGCTTACTCTTCTCAACAAGGTAAAGTACTACATCTGCATTTTAAATCCAACGACAGATTCAATGAGTTATGGAGGTTATCTAAGAAAATGGAAAACTATGAATGAGACCAAATGAGCAACAGAGCTCACATTCAGCAATCGCTGGGAAGGAACTTTTTGTTGTCTGCGAGTAGGGAACTGTATTGACAGCAAAGCGCCAAGGCGCAAGATTTAATTAAAGAATAGGGAAAGAGTACAGACTTAGTATAGAGATTATCTAAAGAGAACCTTGGAAATTCTTCGTTTTCTCTCAAAGCAAAATCTGGCACTCCGTGGACATCGCTAAGTCAAAGAAGTAGTGGAGGGTCAAAAATGAAAGCATTTTATTGGATTTGGTGAAACCATTATCCAAGAACAAACCACCCCTGACATAACATGTGCTTCGAACCAAGCTTAGTTCCACACCGAATGCGTAAATGTCCCTGCAAATACAAAACGAGTTTATTGTAATTTTGGACGATTACGAAATCAAATCCTACAGCAAGTGAAACAATTTTTTTTAATTTCATTTTTATTGGACAGTAGCCTACACCTGTCATGACAAGGCTGGATTAAAATTCCTAAATTAGTGCAATATTGGCTGCATGAAAAAAACAACAACAGGCAAAAGCAAGAAGATTCTGTAGAAACACACATATAAAAACTACGGGTATATTTTTTTTTATTGGACCAAATTCTACTAGAAATTATCATCAAATTTTAGCAATATCAAGATGCGGTATGAATTTGTGTCGCTTTCCCTACTATTGAATCCTATGAAATAAAAATCTTGATGGTATTCATAGAAATATTCACAAAAACAAATTTCCTTTGAATAGAAAGAGTCATCAACAGTTGTCGCAGTTTCTTCAGAAGCCTCCAACTAAAGAAACAAGGGTCGTTAAGATCTAGAGTTTTATAAAAACATATTAGTAATTGATGTTCTTCTGACGTAATTTTTTTGCGCATCCAAAACGGTCAGACTTTCACCAGGTTTCTGTTGTGATGGATGCCTGTCTGTCTTTTAGTTAATTATTTATTGATGCCTGTCAGATTATGACAGAGTACTCTGCAGATGAATGGGCTTCTTGTGCGGGTGTATTACAATGTGATTAATTCACAAGCAAACAAACAACCATCTGTTTTAACAGTGAAGAGACGAGCCAGAAACACTATTATACAGTTTAAATAAGGTTTAATTCTCCAAAGGCCACAGTCGATGTCTCTGTCGATAAAATACATCCTAACCCTATGAAATCCTATCACCAACTGATTTTCTCTAAGTAGCCTCCAACCCAACTAAGTCAAAGCGTTACTAGTCACGTTCAAAACCCGCCCATTATGGTGCGTCTTTACATAAACTAAAATACTAACTAAGTGTCACACAAACCTATTAATTTAATCTATTGACTTACTGTATACTGAAAAACCATACAGTAAAGTTAACATTCTCGTAAAAGAAATATATCTTCGGCTAAGCAGTAAGATTTAGATATTGTAAGCAAAAAAACAAAGCGTTTCAGAAAGAGATTTACATGCTTGACTGAACACGGCAGTGTGTATTTTCTCGCCTGACCCCTCAACACACAACAAACACTATCTCTCGGTTGTCTTATCTTCTTATCTTATCTTATATAATACAGACGTTACTTCAAAAAAGTAGATGATTACGTCCTACGCGTCATGCATTTAGTCATGCATATTAACCAATGACTTAAATTCTGCCAAGTCACTGGTTTTCCTGGCTAGCTCAGGCAACCCATTCCGTGCTCTAATAGCACTTGGGAAGAAGGAGTATTTGTACAAATATGTCCTAGCATATGGAATGAGGAATGTGCCTTTATCTTTGTGTCTTTCAGAGTATTTTATTAAATTTTGTTTTTGTATTTGAAGATTATGTTTCAGTGTTTTATGTATAATTGCTACTTTACTTTTGACTCTTCTGTCCTGAAGGCTTTCTAAATTTAGTAATTTTACTAAAGGTGTTACTCTAGTCAAATGTGAATATTCGTTTGTTATGAATCTCACTGCTCTATTTTGTGTCTGTTCTAGTTTCTAAAGGTTTTTTTTTGTGTTGAGGGGTCCCAAACAGAGGATGCATATTCTATTATTGGCCTAACCAAGGTCTTGTCATGACCGACTACACGTAGTCAAGGCAAGTCTTGCCTTACACTGACCAGTTTGTTAGAATCAGTCAAATACACCACCTATTTACTTTTTGGGACATGGAGGGGCTTAGATGAAAATGTTACTTTTTTTTTTCTCGAGTGCTAAATAATAAACAAATTGGAGTGTGTTAAAATGCAGGCGTTTTATTGTAAGTGCAAAAAACAAAAAGTAAGGTTTCTGAAAGATTCTACCTGGAAATTAATTAACAGTCGTAGCCTAATGGGGAATATTGTCAAGAAAATTAATACTGACATTCACTGGCCAAAAAATATGTATGTTAAGGGATCTTTATAAAGCAGGTCCGTTACAATTCAAATGTTAACGAACATACAAGAATTCAAGGGATCATGTGTATTTCAGGTGGAGCTTTTTACGACCTAAATAACAAATATGTAAAATAAACAAAAGCATAGTTGGGGAAAAAGTCTACATATTTTTTTGCAGTACTTTAATTAATCCTCACACACTGTTATGTTTTTAAATTTCAATAGGTAGGCCTACCAACATTCGAAAGAAAAGAAAAATATGAACTCAAAAGCTGTAAATATCAAATCTTCTATGTCAACATAAATTTATTTAACCACACATTTGAGTTAATAAAAAATGACACTAAATCTAACCATGCTCGACTTGTTTTTATTATATTTCTAAGTTATTGGTTAAAATAATGGTCAAGAAAAGCCATTATTTAAGACTATTGGGATGTTTTGTTTTTTTTTAAAGTTAATCTATTTGTTTTGTAAAGAACCAATCTATCATGCATAGCCTCAACAAAGAAACTTTTCCCTTTAATAGAGAAATACATTTCCAATGGATGAAACACACTACAATCAAGTGTACAATATGAAACACTACTTAATAATTACTGCTTTAAATTGCGTTTTAATTTTATGCATAATAAATAGATTTATATTTTTTTTAAAGTAAATATTTTTGGTAAATATAGATAATTATTATGAAAAAAAATTATTAAATAAGTTAAACATTTTTGAAAAAAAAAATGTTGACATACATTCTAAAACCGTTTGCAAACATCTGTAAATAATATATGCTAAAAAGTCACCTCCCTTTCTATTTAGTTTCCTGTGTTCCTGCATTCATAGTTGATTTTAAAAGTTGAAATGTTCGCATTCAAAAAAAGAGAAAAGTAACCGTTACATCAGAACTTTGAATGGTCTAAAATATCATGATGATAGATTTTCACTATCTTTTCTACTTCACGAGATCTAAACGGGACGGACGGACGGAGAGACCACACAAAATAAAAGCGGCAAAAGAGGAATATGTTTTATTAGCCTCTTAGAAAATCGCACAGCTTTCTTTTTTTTTTTAAATAATAAAAAAGTAAGGTAGAATAAGAATAAGAAATAGGAAAGAAGAACAAGAAAAAAAAGATTAACAAAAAAAGAAGAAAGAACAAGAGAAAGGAAAGAAAAACAAGAGAAAGAACAAGAGAAAGAACAAGAGAAAGAACAAGAGAAAGAACAAGAAAAAGAACAAGAGAAAGAACAAGAGAAAGAACAAGAGAAAGGAAAGAAAAACGAGAGAAAGAACAAGAGAAAGAACAAGAGAAAGAACAAGAGAAAGAACAAGAGAAAGAACAAGAGAAAGAACAAGAGAAAGGAAAGATTAACGCAGAATGTGTGTTTGTCTTGAGCCATTACTTCCCCTTCTTTCTATTCAGACCCGTAACAAAAATCTCTTTCATTCCTTCTTCACACTACTTTCCTTAAGTTTCGCTAATTCCGACTCTTCTTGACTCTTTTTAGTTTCTACAGCTTCTCTTTCTTTCCATCGTTCAAGTTCCTCCATTTGGGCCTTTTCATATTCAACAAGAATAATGACATTAACTTATAGGGTTCAGTAATATTGTCCACATTAATATTTCAAGACAACGACTCCATGTAAGTTCATCCATGTAAGTTCAAATGTTCATGGTAACACATTAATGTACATCAACAATGTAGACCACTGCAGTTCAGGGTAGCACCACAACTCCCGATGCAACAATGTCACACCAAGAATAAATGTAGAAATCTGGAATCTGGAACCTCAGACTCGAAAATCAAACTAAAAACATCAGACAGAAAACCTGAAATGACAACCTCAGTCATGAAACTTAAACTGAGACCCTATAGAAAGATAAAGAACAGATTCTTTTAATCTAATTACAAAATACGAATACGATCGAATCCATATTTTAAAAAAATACAATGTGAAATAAAACTCACCCTAAACAGGGGTCAAGATAATCCTTTAAGAATATCTACCAAGCTCAACGCTAAGGCTACCCAATATTGTACCCAAGGAGAAAATCAAGAGCTGAACAGAATAGAGCCTGCTTCAGTCTCGCAACATGGCGTAAATGCACCAAACATGGCGCAACATGGCGTGAATGCACCAAACATGGCGCAACATGGTGTGAATGCACCAAACATGGCGCAACATGGGGTGAATGCACCAAACATGGCGCAACATGGCGTGAATGCACCAAACATGGCGCAACATGGCGTGAATGCACCAAACATGGCGCAACATGGCGTGAAATGCACCAAACGATCTCAGATGAAAGTTTACGTCATAAAAAATTATGACGAAGCGACAAAAGGGATATCCCCTACTACACAAGAAAGAAAATTTACTGAAAAATGACGTCATCACAATATTGATGAAAGTGGCGCTAATAGATTAAGAACAATGTTATTATACAACTACATAGATAGTTGTGACACCACCTGCTCTGAGGACCAAAGGGAAAGTTTGGCGCCAAATTGTACTAGAATGTCATCCCATCTTATATAATGCATAATTCATTTTGTCGGAGAACATGTACACGCAAACCTCATGTGACGCTCTGTCACAACCTTACTAAAGGGTCAACTCCCAGTTCGGTATTGGATTTCCCTGATTGAGACCCGATCTCTATAACTGACTCCTAAAATCCTTCTGAGCCATCTTTGTTGAGTAACATGTTGTCTTTTTCAATTTTGGCAGATGAATATTCACTGCACTTTATTAATGGAGCCAAGCCACTTGTAGAAATTTGTAACCTTTCTTGTGTTCGCTCTTGGAATTAGGTGACTGTAGTTTGTTTTAGAATGAATATCGAAAATGGAAGTTTTATCATCAAAACCATCTGTTGTGGGGTTTTAAACTAAAAAATTTGGAGATTTTTTTTTACAAATTCAAAACCCCATTCGCTAAGCTCATAGAATTTGGTGATTGTGGTTTGCTTTAAAATAATATTGAGGAGAGAGGTTTTCATTCTCAAAATTCTCTGTAGGGGGATTTTAAACTCAAAACCATCTGGAGGGGTTTTAAACATTAAAAAAAAGCCCTTTTTATCAAAACTCCCCATGAACCAAATGATAGATATGAAAGGACCACATGTGGGTGCTGCTATTAAATTAAAGAAGACAGAAGATAGAAAGCCAGTCAAAAGCTCAAAGAAAAAATGGCAAAGTATCATGTAACAAGTATCATTACAGATTACAGATCTTGTGGTAGATCTCATAGAAAAATACAATTGCACAGCATTTGGACAGACATGCCGAAAAAGTAATTATTTCGAGGCTGTTGATTCACTAGAAGATGAAAATCAAACAAGCCAAGTCAATGAGTTGTGGTTGGAGGCTATTGGTAATGACAACAATGTCAAAGTTTGGAGTGTTGATGTCGATAATATGGGAAAAATAGTTTAAATGAAGATTGACACAGGAGCACACGCTAATGTCATATCAGGGTCAACCTGGAACACTTTGAAAAGTGATAGTCAGATAAAGCACACAAATACTATCCTACAAGCATTAGAGGATGAAGCATTAGAACTGAAGTGAGTTACATCGGTCACAGTCCACGATGTGGAAGTCAAAGATGATCTGTATGTGATCAAAGACTCCAGAAAAACAAAAAATTTACTGCTGGGGTACACGACTGTATAGAAAATATATGCAACGAAATATGGCTTGGTATGAAGACATCTATTGCTTTGGAACTAATGAAAGCAAAGGAAAACGTCGAAGTACATGATGTCAAGCAACAGAATGAAGCTCCACGAGAGTTGATGCCGAGAAATCAGCTAACAACAACGTGTACGTCAGGTTCTCAATTGCATGAAGATGATAAAGAGCAGGGTGCCAGGACATCCGCTCTGTTATCAGCAGCAGACGCCTTGGCTGGCGTGGCCACGTTCGTAGAATGCCGGTGAGTCGACTTCCACAGGACATCCTGTATGGCGATCTAAAAGAAGGCAGGAGAGCCGCTGGTCGCCCACTTTTACGTTATACGGATGTATGCAAATGCGACATGAAGCTCTTCAAAATCGACACTGGCAACTGGGAAGAGGTGGCACTGGACAGATCCACATGGAGAGAGAGCATAAAGGAAGGTCAAAGATTGCAGATGTCATACACAAAAGATTGTAGATGTCATACACAACAGAAGCAGAAAGAAGGGTGAAAATGCAACGGCAACTGGTGATTATATATGCCCAACCTGCGATCGCAGCTGTGTATCAAGGATTGGCCTCTTTAGTGACACAAGAAGCAAAGGGAAAAGATCGTCTCTCGAGACGTAAAATGCCACAGAAGATGATAAACTATTGTGTGGTCAAGAGCAATCAAGTCCAGATGATGATACGCTTATGAAAACGCATAAAAGAATAATAAAAGAAATGAGGAAAACATTATAATATGCATTCATTATTGCATTATATACAGGGCCTATTGTGCAACGTGTGCATCGCACGCAGGCGGCCGGATTTTGGGGGGTGGCCAAATCATTATTCCAACGTTACTTTTATTTATCTCAGAATGGTCGAATTTTTTCCGACTATTGCACTTCATTATAGTGACGATTTTTGTGAGAAATAAAGGTCCGCGACAGAAACATCTTTCTTTCCTTGAAGATGATCATAAAAAGATCACTAACAACACCATTATAGACGTCCGTGTGTTATAAGAACCTATGTGTCCTCGCATAATACTATTGTCCAGGGTTGCCTCTATATTACTAGACTTAATATAATCCTCAACTTTTTTTTTCACTAGGATGAAAAGTCCGCTCGAAAAGAAAACATTTTAATATTGGCCTTTTAAAATATTCTCTCTTCTTATTGCTAGAAAAAAAGGCTTTGTAGGCGCCAGGAAAAAGAATTTCTGAAGCCGAAAATGCCAGATTATGCTCAGCGACAGGGCCCAGCCCCGGAATCATTCCCCTTGGCTACTTGAGCTAAAACCTGTCGCATCTCCAATTCTATCTCCAATTCTATCTCCAGGAAGAATTTTTTTACAACGCTTAAAAATTATGTAAGCAACACTATTTCCGAAAAATAACAAAACAACACAACGGACTGTTTGTATCGAAATACCTTTACGTTAATTTCGATTCTAAACATAGAAAAAAAAAAGTAAAGGGGGGGCGGCATTTTTTAATTTGGCACGCAGGCGGCCACAAGCCTCGCGGCGGCCCTGATTATATATATATATATTACATATATATAACAACTCTAAAACTGAAATACATTTAAAACAAACACTTTCTCTCAAGACTATTAAGAAAAAATTAAATAAATAAATTAAACTGACATTTTTATGCTATAATCATAGACATAAATAAATATAGACTGGCCAATTAAAGAGTTTTATGAAACGAAAATTTGTGACTTGCAATTTTGTGTACTTTATTATACAGCATTTATGAGCAGTATAAAAGTTAATATTCATATCTATTTCAGCCATAACCTATATAAGTATAACCATATTTTCACTAGTGTTTTTTTTTTATCTCCAGCGTGAGTGTAATGTCAATTAATCGTAACGTTCATTTTTTTTGTTCTAAAACTGTTTTAATTTTTAGCCTATTTGGCCATTCTGCTGAAGAAATCCCTAATGTCACTAATTCAAAGTGAATCTTGTTGATGAACTTGCACTTTTCGTTTCCTAAAACCAGCCATTGTAGTTTAAATATGGGATAGTAGGCTACTTACAATGAACAAGACTATAATAAGATGGTGACTAGCACACAATCTATTACTCTGGATGAGAAAGCAGAATCTGTAACCAACAAGAGAAGTATCATAGATGAAAAACTGCTGTGAAAGCAACCATCAGTAATGAAATGACCAGTAATATTTCCTAAATACAGCTCAATAGAGATTTCTTTGTCAAAAAAAAAATTAATTAATTTATACCTAAAATTTGCTAGATGATATAGCTGAGAACAACTCATATTGTCATCAGAAAAGCACCTTTTTACATTGTAAAATCCTTTACATCCTCTGTCCAGACACTATTAGCAGCACGGCCATCGTGCAATGAAACTTTCTTATCTAAGAATATAGGCCTACATTGCAGTATGTCTCTCACAATATTGTTTAATATTTTGCATTTTATTGATTTGCAGTTTTTCAAGTTATATCTTAACAATTGTTTAGTGCAAAACAATTTATCAAATGCTTTTTTTTTAGAATATAATGTAACAGCGCTTCTTTATGGAACCTTCATATATTTTTTCTAAAATAGTGTATTTAAATGCATTTCCTCAATGACAATTAATATTATTATTATTATTACTAGTATTATGAAATAAAAAATAAAGAATTTTATTAGGACATATTTATTTGGAAGCTCTTCAATGTCATTCAATAAATGATAATATATACTGGAAGAAATATTGCAACTTATTTGCTACTCAGAAAGACCTAAAGTCATCTCTAATATTACAAAGTAAATTCATTTTTTTTTTATATAACACAACCTTTTGTAATAACAAACTACATTTTAACATTACATAGCATTCTTACTACTGGTACATAAAAGTAATTTAACTATTATTTAATACAATACAACAAACGTGACCATCATTGTATTAACTCACACACCTTGCCTTTTGTGAGCATAAATTAACATTATCAACTATTCATAAAGCTTTAGTCTTTATATTGAAATATTCTCCCATAATGAAGAATAGGCAATTAAAAAATTAAAACTATTCAGGCAACCCATTCCATTGTCTAATGGTAATATGGAAGAAGTAGCACTTATACAAATTTAGTATGAACATTTAAAAAAATAAATAACCCAATTTCATAAAGCCACACAAAAAAATATAACCCAAATATTTACAATTAAAACCAATTGCATTTAAAAATATCTTTATTAGTAAATTAAATAAAAGGTCATCATCCTATTATTTAATGCACTTAAAATTCTTTCTACTTCATTATCTATTGAGGCCAGTGCAAGAGTTGATACGGCGGAATGGTGTTAACGGAGAGATATTTGTACAGTGTACGTGTTGCCAATCATTGTACAGTATTGGCTGTTATTTATTCAACCATTAAAGTGTTACGTTACTTTGGAGCCCTGAGTTGTCAAGTTCTTTAAGTTGGTGGTGTATGGTGCAGTTTGCAGAGAGCCTGGATAGTGAGATTCGTGACAATATGTTAATACATATCACAATGTCAATAGTATGTAATGAATACAAAAACAATTATTTATTATTAATTAATTTTTAGCAGAGTTTAAAAAATTATTATTGCCCTTTAAATAAGATAACCTTGGATAATTCTTGTCTCAAAACAGTGGCATTTTGTTTTATATTCAACATTTTTGCAATATGATGAAGTCTCATATTGAAAAAGATGTTCACAAGCAACGATATTAAGTTGAAATAGTGGTTTTCAATCCCTGATTGACTTTCTAATATATGCTTGCCTAAGCTGAAAATGTCTTTTGAGCCTTATTCTTTTTTAACTGAATAGAGAACTTGCTCATATAAGCACATTTTGACAGTGTTTATTCTCATGAGATGCCTAATAGCTCTCTCAGCAGATAGTAGTAATGTTACAGTACCATTTGAAGGAATGATTAGCCCACCTCTATTTTTCAAATTTAACAAATGATAATTTAAACAAAAATCTTTAGGGTTGTCAACACACACTAATGATTCTCTACATAATGAGCAATCAATTACAGGCATGGCTTTTCTAACAATCCATCCGGCTATATAACAAACAATTTGCTCTATTGTGTGTTTATGATTTACATTCAAATGAGAACAATAATCATGTTCAGATAGAAATGATTGGTCATTAGTAAACACATCTTCCTCCATAACAATGTCTGATGAATTTGCCAACGGTGGAGTTGTAAGTTCTAAACTGTCCAATAAAGAAACATTGCCTGTCTTTCCAGGTTGAACACCACATCGAACCAGGAGTTTCTTGAATGTAGATTCAAATTAACTAACGTTTGAGTTATTGTTCCAGCCACCTACAAAAATAAAATGTTTTTTTTTTATAATTCAAGACAACATACATAATATATATGATATAATTGCAATATATGAAATCCAAATTAAAACTACCATATGTGGTAACAATGACAATTTAGAGAAAAGAAAGTTTCAATTTGTATTTTCATTTAACTTACCCGCTCTTCTTATTGCATTGAATAATAGTTCCAGATGGTCTTGGGAAATTTTGTATGTCAGTAAAAATTGCTGAACCATCAGAATTTGTGGCACTAGGCAAATTATACTTTCAATATTTATCAAAAAAACAGTTATTGCAGTGTGTCTGAAGAAAAAAAAATGATAGAATTTTAAAAGAAACAGAAAAAGTACAAATTTCAAATTAATAAGTGATAATAAAAAAAAATATGTGAAACAAATAAATTTTATATTATGTTTCCAATAAATATTTACTTTTTGGTTTGGTAAAGAAAGCGACCATCAGAAGTTTTTAAGGACATTAAATATGTTTTTGTAGCTTCTAGAAAATGGAGCTTATCTGGCCAGTTAAAGACATTTATAGCTGATTTGAAACCTTTGTTATGAATGTTTCTGGAGTTCAATATATCAAACAGTGAGTCCATGGTCTAAATAAGAAAAATAAAAATAAATAGTTATATTAACACATAGATTGTTACCTTATATTCATAAGTTAGTTATAATTGAAACTTAAAAATCATGAATGCTATTTCATGATATCATGAATACCATTCTAGTGTTCTAAAAACAACATTCAATAATTAAACAACATGAAATATAATTTTTTCAAATTATATCAATTATAGTTATACATTTAGTATTTGTACACTAAGAAGACTAAGTTAATAGAAAACAAATCATAATGAAATTATCATTATTATTGGTCCTACTCTTATAAATTTAACGGTTGGCAGCACTTCAGAAAAGTGTTGTTCATCCACAGTTTGGCCAGATTCATGTAAATATTGCAAGGCATCAGCTACAGAAGCACTTATCACTTGTACAGCTAGTGCTACTTTCAGTTTTTGATTTTTGAACAGTGTATGCCTTGAAGTCAGTTTGTTGGCAATAGTTAGACCACAATTGTCTTGTAGAGTGTTTAAATTGACAATGTGTCTCCAACTGACGACTCCTTCATTAGAAATAATGTTATCTGACATGGCTAATAGTTTTCTTATTAACTTTATCATATGGCATGGATAAAAAAATATGTTAATTTTATTTCCAGAAGATGGATCAGTAAAAGTTGTCTCAAGGGAATCAAAATTTTTCAGTTAACACCCCAAAAGCTGACATGTTGAGAAATTTACAGGATGTCCATCCATAGTCAAGCTCCAAACTTTCATTCCAACATTGTGCAGTACAGAAAATATGTCTAACAATATTTGTTTTTGTGTTATTGCACTAATGCTATTAGTAAAATACTAGGCTATGGGAGCTTTCCAATTGCCCTTCAAACCAACTATTAGAACAACAAGGGCTTCTGTTGCTTCCATTTCCTCTGTATCATTTTGCTGACCAAGATTGACAAATCCTGTCATTTTTTTCTTATGTGCATCCTAACACATTTGTTTCCTAATTGCCATTGCATCATGCAAGCCACATTGGTCTCTAGTTCTGGCTTGTCTTGAACCAACTGTTTCAATGCTTGAATCATGCATCTGTTGATTCCGGGAGAGCCATCAACCTTTGATAATCTCCTGAGGAAATAGGAAAAGTATATATATATATATATATTGTTAGATAGCTAATTTAGTTAGTTGGGTGGTGAACTTTAATGTACTGACAGTGAACAGATATTTTAGAATGATGACATAGACTTGGGGTTAGAGGTTAAGATTGACTTATAGAAATCAGTTACCGCTAGACTCTTGAGGGGATAACATCATTTTATAGTGACAGACTAGACTGTGGCCCATTCTGTAATAAATGTTTGTTGGAAGTTCACCTTGAGTCAACTTGGTCATTGAGTCTGTGTTCTTTTTTAGTACCTGTTCAATCTTGTAACGTGATGTTCATGTCCTGAACTCGCACGTAATACTCTCAACAAGGTACGCATGCACTTAGTCTAAATAATCATCTTTACAAATACTTCAGCTGCATCTGATTTTCACATGCATCCGTTACAAAATAGACATCAAAATTTAGCATTGTTTTAAATTAAAAATAATTGTAAAATTATACAATGTATTATATCTTATAGTGGATGAATGTAAATGCTGAATGATATTCATACATTATAGATCAATATATTTTGGCTAAAATTATGGGTTACTGATATACAATTCATTACATGCCCAACATATTTACCTCCTTAATGTTTTGGTTGAGGGAAGATGAAATTTTGTTGCCAGGTACTCATAAGCCTTAGGACTATAATAGTGCAGTGTTAAGGCAAAGGAAATTTGTTCATCACTGTACTGTATGCTTCCTTCTGGTTTGGATAACAAGTGCAGTGGAAATTCTGAAACAGTATAGAATAATGCAATAGAAACTAAATTCTACTGGATAGATAAACTAAAGTGAAATTTTTTCTTTGTATATAAATGTATCTAATATAAATTTCTAGTTAATTTGATTATGTTTATATTTTTAAAAACAAAATAAAATAAATACAATATAAAAACAACATAAATAAAAGGCAAATATTTACCTTTATATATTTCATTCCTTTTTTTAAGTTCCTTTGATAGTAAATTTTTTTCTTTCAATTCCTTTTTCAACGTTTTAACTCTGGCTTTATAATATGTATTCAGTGGCTTATATTTTCCAATTGTTTACTCAGAGTTAAAACATTATCTTCAGCACAATCAAGTTTATGCTTGAAATTTCTTGGGCGGTATTGGAATAGTTATGATGCTGAAATATATAACCATTTTAAACGACTTAAAAAATAATACATAATAGTTATAAGTCTTATATGTAAATTTTTATTACAATACCACTAGTTATTTCAATTAGTATAAAAATAACCCCAAAATCATAAAATACAATATACAATCTGACCTATAATAACAAGCATTATCAGTCAAAATGTCACATTTTATTCTAGAAATTGTACCTCTATTAGAGCTACCACATCATGGTCAGAACAGGTTGCAGTATAACTTTGCCCATTGTTATTACATGTCTGAGGCTTGACATTTTCATGCTAAAAAATAAATATATATTTTTCACCATAATATGTGTACTTCTACAGCCTTATATTAAAATAAACATATAAATAAAAATAACATATCAATATCTAATGTTTAAATATTTCAAAATTTTAACATTCACTACTTCATAAGACATAATGGTTACCATGTCAAATATAGTTGGAACGGCCATTGGCTTCAATTTTCTACTTTCATCAAAATCCTCAGCAGTAAAATGTGTAATGTCAACAACATCATGTGCATCAGGGTTCCATCCTTCTCCCCTTTCCATTGCCTTTATCCACTTCAGCCTAGTGTCAATATTTTTTGGAAATCTGCCAATAATTAAAACAAAACAGTATAGGCCTATATATGCCATATCACCATGTTCTTGAAAAAAAATTATCTTTTATTTTATTTTACATTATGTTTATTTTGAATATGAGCATAAAGAATATAATTGCACCTATATGTTGAAAAATGTGTTAACAATCAATGTGCCATGATAACAAAGATAAAATGACAGTGATTAACATGCATGACTATATTGACACCAGTTCGTAGGATGTCAATCTAGATCTAATTAGATATCTTCATAAATAAAAGACCTGTTAAATTAGATCACTAGTATATTATGATATTATCCTTGGACTATCAGACCATGATATTGTTAAAAACAGCCAGATAATAAAACCAATATAAAACACCAAAAGAAATATTTACCGAAATATCATAGGCTACTCTGGAACAAAAGCAACATGAAAAAATAAATGAAAATCTGCATTAAACTTTCAACAAACATAATCTTATCAGAAAAAGAAATTTCATTACAATGTATATTTAAAACATTATAGAAAATCATATAGTATAGGACTATAACTAAATATATAGATCTATCTGCTCATCAAACAAAATAAATAAATGCTGAATTCATAAAAGCTAAAAGAAGCTTTTCAAACATAAGGAGAAACTATATAGATGTAGAAAATGTGAAGAAAAATAAAGCAGAAAAAGTTTAGAAAATGTTTATTCAAATTAAACACCAAAGCTAAACAGTAGCAGAAAAAAACAACAAATTCTACTTATCTAGATCACAATAACAATAATCTAGATCAAGAAAATGGTCAGTATAGCGACTAACCTAACAAAAAGTTATCCCTTGATTTTTGTCTTGTCTAAATCGACTTATTGGACAACGAACGTGAGAGCATAATCTACTAGTCATTGTATTTCAAAATCTGACTTAGTCTTAGGCATATACAGTTCTATAGTCTACTACTCTAGGTCTATATAGAGTCTAGAGTAGATCGAAATGTGGTTAAAATATAATTTTAAATTTACAATACTTACTATTGTTAACTAGTTATAGATCTAGTAACAATTAACAATAGTACTCTGACTCTAGTCTAGTGAGTGTAGTCACTAGTCTAGACTAGTAGGCCTATAAAATAAACTATAGTATTGAGTCTAGGCTCTAGATCTAGAGTCTAGTAACAATATTTATAATTTATATTAAGAACTTCAACTAGGTACATGAAATTCATGAGGAATGTATGCAGCTATCCTTAAAAGTCCATAAATACCAAATCTATATGTAAAACAAAAACTTTGTATAATAAAGTTTACAAATGTAAATAAACTTGTTACATTAAAATTAAACAATGTAATTTACGGCTTCCATACACAGATAACGGGTATCCATGGAAACCATCAAGTGCTTTTTAAACTTTGATACACACCTATATATATTGTAAATAAGGAGGCAGTGTAGTTTTGTTTAATCTCTAAGAATGAAGATCATGCATTCATCCATCCATCCCAGTGGCGATACAGCCCATGGAGGGCTCTGGCCTGCTTTAACACATCCTTCCATTCAGATCTCTCCTGGGCCTTTCGTCTCCACGCCCTAACCCCAAGCTGCTTCAGATCTGCTTCCACATCATCTATCCATCGCATTCGGGGTCTGCCTTTGGGTCGCCTGCCTTTTGGTTTTTGCCTGTATACGATTTTCGCTCCTCTGTTGTCTGACATTCTTTCAAGGTGACCTGCCCAACGTAGTCTGTTCTTTTTTATTTCGTTCACTATTGGTGGGTCTTCATACAATTGATATAACTCATGGTTAGTGCGTGTCCTCCACCCTGTTTCATCCGGTATGGCACCATAGATTTTCCTAAGAATTTTTCTTTCCCAAGTGTTAAGTAAATTTTCAGATGTCTTTGTCAGTTTCCAGGTCTCACTTTCATACATTGCTGCTGGTCTTATTATGGTTTTGTAGATTATTTTCTTGTCTTTCCTTGATATTGTTTTGCTCTGAAGTAAATGATGGGTGCTATAAAATGCTCTGTTGCCTCCTGCTATTCTTTCCTTTATTTCTGTTAGTAGGTCATTTTTGAAATTAATAGTACTTCCTAGATATTTGAAAGTTTGGACGTTTTCAAATTCGTGGTCTTTGATTTTGATATTTTGTCCCTCTGTTTGATTGTCTCTTGTCATTGTGATGTACTTGGTTTTACTGTCATTGACCTCAAGTCCTGCTGGTCGAGATGCTTCTTCTAGTTGTATGAAGGCTCTAGCGATGTCAGAGGTTTCTTTACCCAATAAGGCAATGTCATCAACATAAGCAAGGTATTGTAGAGGTTGGCTGTATATCGTCCCTGTTGGTTGTGGACCCGTGTTTTCTCTCCTGAAGTAGTTAGTGATAGTTCCCCTTGTGTTTATGTGTATATTTCTTATAACTCTATCCAGTGTTAAATTGAAAAGCATGCAGGAAAGTGCGTATCCTTGTCTCAATCCTTGTTTAATCCTAAATTCTCGTGAGTGTTCTCCTTGTATTATGACTTTGCTTTTTGAGTTGTTTAATGTCATATGTATAAGTCTTGTCAGCTTGTTGGGTATTCCAAAATCCTGTAGAGTGTCATAAAGGTATTTCCTTCTGATACTGTCATAAGCCATTTTATAGTCTATAAAGAGTTGGTGGATTGGTATGTTATATTCATGGCATTTTTTTAGTATACATCTTAGTATGAAGATGTGGTCGGTTGTGGATTTGTTGGGTCTGTAACCACATTGGTAGTCACCTAAGATTTCTTCTGAATATTTTCCAAGTCTCTTAGTTATAAGCCTAGACAGTATCTTTTAGTCACATTTAGCAGAGAGTTTCCTCTGTAATTACAGCACTTTAACTTGGATCTTTTTTTGTGTATTGGGGTTATAAGAGCCGTTTCCCATTCTGTTGGTATTACTTCTTTTTCCCAAATTCTTGATATAAGTCTGTGTATTTGGGAATGTAAGTCTTTCCCTCCATATTTAATTAGTTCTGCTGTGATTTGGTCCTCTCCTGGTGCTTTGTGATTCTTCATGGTCCTAATTATTTCTGATGTTTCAATGAGTGTTGGAGGGTTCACTAAGGGATCTGGTCCCCCATGTGGCAGTTCATATTCTCCATTGTCTCCATCTTCAGTGGTATTTAGGATCTCCTCAAAGTATTCAGCCCATCTCTCAATGACCCTGCTGTTTTCTGTAATAAGGTGACCATCTTTGTTCTCACACATGTGTGATCTAGCTTGAAATCCGTTCTTTTCATCTTTAATTTTCATATACATTCCTCTCATGTCTCCCTCCTTTGCTAGTTCCTCAATTTGAGTAATCTTGGACTTTTACCATTCCCGTTTTTTCTTTCTTATAACTTTTGT
Organism: Biomphalaria sudanica; assembly: GCA_036873155.1. Classification (NCBI taxonomy): domain Eukaryota; kingdom Metazoa; phylum Mollusca; class Gastropoda; family Planorbidae; genus Biomphalaria; species Biomphalaria sudanica. Next base: position 405,334 of record JAZGLO010002867.1, read on the forward strand.
GGCCCTTCTTCTTGCTTCATTGTATTGCTGTCTAGTGTTCCTGGTTTCATGAAGATCATGCAACTTTTCATAATTCGGAAATCCGAATACAATAGATATACAAGTTTTCAAGTTACATGAAGTTACTTCCTTTTTCCAGTCTATATTTATTTATGTCTATGGCTATAATTTTAAGTGTGCCTGATAGAGAAAACAATTCTGCACAAAAGTACGAGCAGTTGGGATAAAACCCAATAGAGACTATAAAAAGCAAAGACCTGAAACTAGAGCGTGAAACTGCACATTTACGGTACCTTATTTGATGAGTCTTTTACCCAAGATCTGTGTATTTTGTTTTAGGACTAGCTTACTTCAAGTACCCGGCATTTTCCGATACACAATTTCACACAGAAATTAATTGTAGAAAAAAAAATTTGAATTTAAAACTTTTAATGATTTTTAAAAGGTGTTTTTTAAAAGGTGTTTTTGAAAAGGTGTTTTTGAAAAGGTGTTTTTGAAAAGGTGTTTTTGAAAAGGTGTTTTTGAAAAGGTGTTTTTTAAAAGGTGTTACTGCATTTAATTGTGAATATTCGTTTCTTCTGAATCTCACTGTCTATTGTGTGTCTGTTTAAATTTCTTATAATGTTTTTTTGATTTAATCAACTAGTCGGGAGGACATCACTGAAGCCGCCAGTACTACCGTTGTTGAAAGCATTTGCTCAGATCTAGGGATTAGTTCAGAATCCATTAGAAAAAGATGCCAGGCAGAAAAACAACAACAACAACAACAAATTATTAACACAGAAAAAAGAGGCTACGAAGGGAAAGATATAACTCCCCCAAGGGAATTGTCCATATAATGATCACCCTATTCGGGCAGATAAATACACATTTGTGTCTCCTTCCTAAATATTCAATCCTCAGATCAAAATCAATCTCGATAGTGATCCGAGTGACATCGACCAAAACGAATTTCGTCTGGAACGAAAAAGGGTTCAACGGTGTGGGACAGTTTCTTCAGAGGCTTCCAAATTTCCAAAACAAGGACTTGTTGAGCCCATGAGTAGTTGTTTTTTTTTTCAATACCAGCTTGATGATTCAGTCTATTGCCATCATGATTCATAAACAAAATTTGATGAAAGTAACTCACGATCAACAATATAAAATTTAGGACCCACTAGTTTATTAATTTTTATAATGTGGCGTAAAAATTGGATTTTAATGAAATTATTGATTGTTTATCTAACAACAGAGCATCGTAAGATTTACACATAGTATTGTAACAGTATTGTTATGTAAAGATGATTTTTCTTTTAAATTAGCAATTCTTCAGCAATAATTATAGCAACTGTCTACTCTGCAGTCCCGCAATGGCGACAACAGGAATAAATGTTTGTCTGGAACATTGAGAAATATACTTCTCTGGGTCAGTGACCTGTTTATATATTGCTGAAAACTTTTTAAACCTTTATTACTAGTGATCTTAAATTCACTCTGATACTATAATATGACTTTTGACTTGCATTGTCTACCTAAATAGCACCCCCTATGCCCAAGACTTTGTTTGAAACAGAGTCTGTTTGTTATTTGTTTTTTGTTGTTGTTGTTTTGTTGGGGTTTTTTTGACTGGCTGCAGTTTGACGTTTTAAAACCCATGTGACACACAGGTGCACATGGTCAAAAGTTGGAAGTCTGCCATAGATAGCTCAATGAGCAGCCCGCGATTGAATTAAGTGTTAAATAAAAGACAACTTCTTGTCTTAACACACATACATGACACTCTCAGACACACTGTCTCTGTACTCACACACTTTCTCCTAATCCACACCCACACACACAACTGGAGAGGTTAGTTAGGGGCAGGAACGTCTGCAACAAGTACTACTGCAGGATCACCTGGTGCCCAGTCGCCCGTCTGAACATTAGCCTGTACTTAAGTATCAGTTGTTCTACCTGCGTACCCAGTGCAAGACTAGGAAGCAGTTGGAAGTTCTTATGAAAAGTACCTCTGAAACAATTATCTTGTGGATGTGAGTATTTGACATTAATTTAATTACGTTTAATTGTTTCTTTGATTTACACGAATTCATTTCATAAATAACATAAAGACTCACTTAAATGTTATTTATTATTTTTATAAATATTTAAGTCTACATATAGATTATTTAAAATATGATATACAAAGAATGCAATATACTTTTAAATATATTAATCTCTCTCTCACTCTTTCCTTTCACGCTCAATATATTTACATAATATAAAAGACACAATAATATGTTGTGGTATATTTTAAATTTGTCAACGGAAGCAGTCGTTGGGTAAAGATCTAATTTAAAAAAATGTTAGTCATACAAAGAGTTCAATGGGTTACTTTTAAATGGGATGCTATGTATTATAATATTTGACGTATTAATAAGTTGACAGTTTGATCATTTTGTGACGAGACCAAGTCCCTTGGATGACGTAAAATGAATCGGAAAGTCCACTTACATAAATAGCCTAATATGGGCCTAGACCAGTTCTCTCTCCAGTGGCGTAGCTAGGGTTGAGGGAGGAGGGGGAGATTTTGAAAAGAACTCAGGGCCCCCGCTTATAGGGGTGGGCCTCAAATGAGTGTTCGAAATTTTGTTTTCAAATTAAATATTAATTATTACGCAAAATCCAGGTGCCTCCAAGCATGTCAACCCCCCTCCCAGACCCCAAACAATGGCGAATTCCTAGCTACGCCATTGTCTCTCTCTCTCTCTCTATCACACACACACACTCACAAAATATTGTCCGCTCTAGTGCAAGCCTAGATATTTTCCTACTGGATGTAGTCACCCATTCCACACCCTCATTGCAGTGGCGTCATCATTTCTCGTAGTTCTTTGCAATGCCCAAAAGGAAACAACTTTTGAGCGGTGTCCAAACTGTAAACTGGACTAGGACTACCTTATTATCACGCTGGAGTGCCCCCAAGCAACTCCCCCCCCCCTAGTCTCCTACTCGCAGCTGCCTCTAAACTTCTGTTCGGACTCGTCTCAGCTATGAAACTAAGAGTACTGCTCTCTTTCAAAGACTACACGTTTCAACACGATCATCTGTTAATGGTTATAGAAGGCACTCGACCCGCTCGCTACAGGTACACTAGAGAAGCATATACCAAAGAAGTATACACTAGAGCTGCATATACTAGAACAGCATACACTAGAGCAGTATGCACTGGAGCAGAATACACTAGATAAGCATACACTACAGCAGCATACACTACAGCAGCATACACTGGAGCAGCGTACACTAGAGAAGCGTACATTAGAGCAGCATACACTAAAGCAGATTACACTGGAGCAGTATGAACTGGAGCAGCATACACTAGAGAAGCATACACTACAGAAGCATACACTAGAGCAGCATACACTAGAGCAGCTTACACTAGAGAAGCATACACTACAGCAGCATACACTACAGAAGCATACACTAGAGAAGCGTACATTAGTGCAGCATACACTAGAGCAGCTTACACTAGAGAAGCATACACTACAGCAGCATACACTAGAGAAGCATACACTACAGCAGCATACACTAGAGAAGCGTACATTAGAGCAGCATACACTAGAGCAGATTACACTAGAGCAGTATGCACTGGAGCAGCATACACTAGAGCAGCATACACTAGACCAGCATACACTAGAGAAGCATACACTAGAGAAGCGTACATTAGAGCAGCATACACTAGAGAAGCGTACATTAGAGCAGCATACACTAGAGCAGCATTATGTTGATACAGATCTTCTTCTTCGTTCTCATTTTAAGTGAAGTTTTGAAGTGGTTTTTTCCAGATCAGGCAGTTCTCTGTATAGTTGATACAGATAAAAGTCAAATACTTTAATGATTTAATTAACCAAAGTAATTTAACTTTCTTTATAATATCCAAAATTTAAACTACATTTTTTAGTATTTGTTCTTGTTTTTGTTTTTGTTTTTTTGTTTTGTTTTTCAGATCAGTGCTATGAATTTGAGCCAAGACACAAGAGACACACAAATTCTGAACTTTAAAACCAGCATTGAAAAGGAACCACGAGAAAGGGGAGGAACATTGAAATTTAAGTTTAAATGCACTCTCAGCAGAGGAAATTGAACGCTAATTATCATTGAAAAGGGAGACAATGTATTTCCCCTCATGTTTGGAGACGATAAATCAGTAAAATAAAGCATGATCCTGTGTGATCTATTTGCATTGAGCAACCGTGTTTAAATAGCTCCAACATTGTGTCGTACTTTAGCGCCCAAAGACTACACACTTAATCACTAGTATCACAATCCACAACAATGAATCGAGAGTATTGGAATATTTTGATTGACAGTTTATTTGGTGCAGTATACCTATTTACCTTACTATGTAATCTACTCACAATGTACATCATATTTTCGACCCCGAAACTGAAGTGTATAAATGTTGCCTATGTCCTGTCAAACACTGTAACCGACGCCATATTTGCCTTCACATCGTTGACAGTGTATTTCTATGACATAGACAACACGTTCTCAATATCTGAGAACGATGTGATTACATTCTTCTCTTTTAGTCACACATTTCTGGCTTATGGAAACATTTTGCTGATGTCAATACAACGTTGGCTTCTATTCGTCCACCCTTTTGTACATATCAGGTTGGCCAGAACAAGAATCGCTGTGATCAGCCTTTCCTTAAATTGGATTTTACCTTTCATTCTCAGTGCCTTTTTCTTCATTAAAACAGATCCAAGAATATACACCGGCTACATCTTCCCGATTCTCCATTGTGTAGTTTTCTTTTTCCTCATATTTTTTTACTCAAACATCTACTTAGTTCTCAAGAGACATTACCAACACATGGAACAGATTGATAGAACAATTCCAGATAGGGTTGTTTACTCCAATCACCTCAAACGTATAAAAAAAAAGAAATTAGAAGCCACCACTGTTCTTTTTACAGTATGCCTCCTCTACTTGGTGCTCATCACGCCTTACATCGGTGGCGCGGCATACATGCATCTTGCTAACGATTCTAATGTTATCATCTTTTGTATCGCTAACGGCTTCCGTGCGCTTTCCCACTTATCAAAATTTTTCACTTATGTACTCAGGTGCCCAAACTTTAAGGCATCGCTGAAGGTAAAGTGGGAAAGCGCATTAGGACTCATGAGGAAGATGTTTAAATTGGAAACAGATAATTTAAACAGTAATACTGAAACAGAGATGGAAATTTTTGCAGTTCGGACTATTTCTTACAACTCAGTTAGGGATACTACTACTCTGTCCACTTTTTTATAACCAGAAATGTAAATATCCTGGTATATATTTAATATATACTTATTTCACTAAAACTACCCGATTTTTTATGTTTGCTTTTTTTAAAACTATGCAAATAAAGAAAACTTAAGATTGTAATCTTGTCTTTTAAACAATTTCCATTTCAAGGTTTATAGGGTGCTCGTCTTGATAAAATTTGACAAAAGACTTAGCATGTCATTTTTGTAACGAACAAGTGTTTAAACAAATTCTACTAACATATAGGCATACATGAGAGCAAATTGTTGCGTAGATGCTTCACGACAGCAGGCAGCAGACATGCTATGTTCGTCTCATGATTAGGAGAATTTTAATTTTCGAATGGCTATTTGTTTAAGTGATCTTTCTTAAACCATTCAATTGTGAACAGTACTACCAAAAGTTCTGGAGCGCATTGCGTTAGCGCTAAAGCTCAATACTTACATTTATATTCTTGTTACTATTGTCATTGAACTGTTAATGAATTAATTGAACTATTGATGAATGAATTGAATTATTGATAAATGAATTGAGCTATTGATGAATGAATTGAACTATTGATGAATGAATTGAAATGTTAATGAATGAATTGAACTATTGATGAATTAATTAAACTATTAATGAATGAATTGAACTATTGATGAATGAATTGAACTATTATTGAATGAATTAAACTATTAATGAATTAATTGAGCTATTAATAAATGAATTGAACTATAAATGAAGGAATTAAACTATTGATGAATGAATTGAACTATTGATTAATGAATTGAACTATTGATTAATGAATTGAACTATTGATTAATGAATTGAACTATTGATTAATGAATTGAACTATTGATTAATGAATTGAACTATTGATTAATGAATTGAACTATTGATTAATGAATTTAACTATTAATGAATGAATTAAACTATTGATTAATGGATTGAACTATTAATGAATGAATTGAACTATTGATAAATGAATTGATCGTTGTGTTGGCCGCATTTCACCCTCATCAACAGATAATCTTTACATCTATTGCTCTACAGACCGCATGGTCTTAGATGGGAACTTGTCAATGTTTAGGTCTCACTTGAATAGACTGCGTCTAGACTTATTTTATTATGTATTTGAATATTATTTTCTGTGGGTTACTGTCTAAAACATGTAAGAGTTTTATCATTGTTATAATTGAATACAATGTGTTTTCTTAACCATTTAGTTATCTTAATTTATCTACAATTGTTAAGTGTATATAAACATTTGTTTGATTGGCATCTAAAGGCAGCATTGTTGTGGGAAGTGTGGTCGAAAGGCTAAGCACATTTGAACTTGGCTTGGCCCGGCTACCTTTGAAGGGAGCTCGATTATTCGACACCCGACTCGAGCAAGTTATGTTTACTGAACGCCTAAAGGCAGCACGGAAAACCTTCTCCCAGATACCCCTTTACCCCCATCCAACTGGTCCACAAATGGAATTGGACCATAGCGCCCTTGAACATGTTATAAGCATGAAACTAGTGCTTTTTAAGGCTATTATTATTATTATTATTATTTTCTTGCTAACCTTTTTTTTTATTATATGTAATAAATATAGAATGCTTGATAAAACATTGATCTGTCTTTGTAAATACTGGTAAGTGTTACTAAACAAATGTCCATTTTTATTTAATATTTAATTGATCAGTCTTCTTGACCCAACATTTTGTTCCATTTGTATATGCGTGTTGTTGTTTTTTTAATATTGTTACAACTCTACTTCTACAAGGCCTCATATGGTGCGTACCAGTATAAACAGTAGTTGAAGCTAAAGAAGAAACAGGAGCGGTCCACCTAGGACATCAGTAGAAACTGTTATTGAGGCAGACATAAAAGTATTGATAATTAGATGAATCTGTCATTAGCAAACGAATGTTCATGTACAACAGTAGAGACAACTTATGCCGAGTCTTAAGAGAAACAGTATCATTTGTATGGATAGTGTCCCCTTTTTAATGATAGCATCGGGCGATTTTTTAATCGCTTGATATTCAGGGTTGTTGATATTTGACTGAAAAGGTATCGAATATAAACTTAATACTAAAAAATTTCGATCCTAGATCTTTATAGTCCGCTGATGTATGGGGTTAGTTAGCACTCTAAAGCAACTAGGTTTGATTGTTTACGGTTCTAGCTACAAGCCATTGAATTAAGGGTTTCCTTCAGATACACACACCTGAGACCCGGACCTGGACAAAGCAAAGGTCTTTTGTTTTAGTTCCACAAGCGTAATAACAAAGTCTTAAACTTATGCATGTGCTTTTACGGTGCTGAAAAGAAGATAAAGAGTATTATATTGTATATTGGATTACTTAGCTTGCGAAAATTCCATATTTTGTATATTCCAACTTTGTATATCGTAAACACTAAGCCCTGGCTGTTGATGTATTTGACTCCATATGTGACAAAATTTAATAAATGAATGTTTTAAAAGCATATATATATATAATATATATATATATATATATATATATATATATATATATATATATATATGTTGTATTTAGTGCTCTGTATAAATTTTGTATTAAGTGAAAAATGCAGACTGTAAACATATATAATTAATTGAAAAATGATAAGCCAATAATGTAAAAATCTGGGTCTGTATGAATTATATATATATATATATATATATATATATATAACATGCACTAATTATTGTGGAGAGCAATCGAATGTGTGTGAGAATAGGTAATTTTTATTTTTTTTAGGAAACTTCAGCATTTGTGCTATTCATTTTTAGCTTTTTCAGCATAGGAATCCTTGGGCCATAGGCCTCTTTTCTTGACTCTTTTTTTTGGTTATTTCTTTTACTTCTTTTTGGGACGACGGGGGGTGGGAGCGGGCAAGGTTTGAACCCTCGATAAATCCGAACGACAGTCCTGCGGGAGGTTTGGATTAGGAAGTAAACTTTCTTCAACTCTGAAGTAACATCCGAAACATGTAAAACATTTTACAACCAAACAAACATTTTACAAACAAACTCTTTCGGTGATTTATATATTCTTGTAATCTCCCTTGGGTGGAAGCGCTGGTCAGAATTTCTCCTTCATTTTGTTCTTCGTTGGGGGGGGGGGGGGTGAGTTCTTTCGACCCACAGAATTTCTTAGACTCCTCTGACTTCCGGTCACTGTGTGCTATGGATGTTCTTCCTCTTATAGCAGAGGAAAGTAAAGCACTTGTGAGTTCATTTGTGGGGTGCGCTGGCGGTGGGACACTCGCCAAGATATAGAAATGGTCGTCTCGTTCTCATCCTGTTTCCACGGGCTTGCCATGTTCTTAGAGTGCATAGCAGACGGGTGACACTCGGGTTAACCTGCGCCGTTCTCTCTGATCACGTGTTCTATGAGGACGTAGCAAGAAGGAAGAAATAGTCCCGCAGAGGTGTTGACTTCCCTTTTAAGAAACAGTTGTGGAATAGTTTTCCATGACAAGATTTTTTATTTAAACTTTCACAGACTCATACAAAGAGAATAGGTGACGTGTAATGATATTCTATCCTGTGTCTCAATGTTTGAACATTGTGAAGAAAAGGGAGATGATTAAAGAAACAAATGTAACATTTTTGGTATTTAAAAAATGAATGGCGAGTTGAAAAAGCATTGTTTAAAATGTTAAACTTTCTCTTAATCCAGGTCTTCTCGCATTCTACAGCAAAACTGAAAGCTGTATAGATCTATATATTTCAAATAAAAACCAAATGTGTGTTGATTTTGTTAAAAAGACTTGTTTGTGCTTTATTATAACGATGTGTGAAAGTTCAGTAACTTGTCTACACCTGTTGGTATGTGCCTGTTCGTTAGCTAATTTTATGGTATGTTCTATGAAGCAAATAATTAACATAAAAGCTCACTTTTAATCACCTTTAATTTAGTAACAGCAAGTGGTAGTGTATGTCCTTTAAAACTAATACATAACTGTTAATCCCGAAATCTAACCATCAACCTAAAACCAAAATGAAACGCAATAATATGTGCTCCCTGTTTAAGACCATTCAATTCAATCAAGAAATACATTACTAAAAAGAACTAGAAAAGACTGAACATAGAGCATTGATGTTTATAACTACTCAATATCCACACTTAATTAGAGTAACCCTGTAAAGTAAAATCATTAAATATGGACGCACATCGGTACAGTAGATTGTAAATTAACCAAGAAAACATATAAACAAAACTGAACTAAAACTTAGAAAAACATTTTTTTTAAATTAATAAAAATACACATATAGACTTAGAGATTATCGAATTCTTTGTTCTATATGCTAGGACAAGATCATACAAGTGCTTTCTGTTCTCTGGAGCCATTTGTGCATGGAAAGAGCTAACTTGAGTCAGACAGAAAAAAAATATATACTTAGCACTAATGAGCAGAGTTAATTCTAAAGTAATCATCTTCGTTTTTTTTATAGAAACGTCCTAATTTTATTACACTATACTACCTTCAAGAGAACATCAAGCCTTATCTGTTTAAAACTTGTTTATATTTGTTTGTCATTTTAGCTCTCATGTTTGTGTTTGTAATGTTACCACAGCACTTTTTTTGTTGTTGTTGTTGTTAACAGCGCTTTATAAAAAAAAAACTATTATTATGATTATTAGTATTACGGTAATAAGTACAAAGACCCCCATTGTTCGCTTGTACATCGCAGGCACGGGTGCGGTACTGCACCATCGTTGCTAAGCTCTGGTCCAAGGCTTATAAAAATGATACGTGTAGCTTATCTGGTGGAGGGGCTAATCATAAGAACCACGCCGCCATCTTTGTACCATCATCATCATTGGCCTCCTTCAGTCTTAGAACGACTATGGTTCATCTCGCACAAGTAAGATGAAAGCCTGGGCATTGTTTGTGGTCGGAACGATGTCTCCCACACAGCAGTTCCCCCCCCCCCTCTCCACGCAGCTGACGTTATCAAAGGAACGGAATATCCGATACAGTTTGGGATCAGTAGCGCTGCAGGCTCTGCCAGGCTGTAGCACGGTGTGCCACAGTCTGCCTTTAGGGTCACCAGCTCCTGATTTTTTCCTCAGTCTTTTTTGCATGTTTAACTCTTTCTCTCCTAACTAACGATACCAACGTTGATTCCACCAGAATGTGGTAAATAATTACGGAGAGAAAGAGTTAATATCTAATTTTAAGTCTAGGCCTATATATAGATTTCTGGTAATAGAAAAATGAAAACAAAAAGGATGCTTACGTTAAAGAAAGCACAAAAAAGTTAAAACTATCAACGGAACAAAATGAAATAATGGGAGTATGGGACCCAACGGTCACCACCAACGCACCGTCACCTACAATAAACCTAATGAAGGCAGTTCCTTACAATGACTGTAGGTGAAAACACGGGTTAATGTTTTGAAGTTAATATGATGTTTGCTATGACGTTTAGGATATTTTAAGGAAACTTTTAAATTTTGAACCATTTGTTACAAAATTACAGTGTAGGACAGGCCACAGTTGGTCATTAGTCATGGGACCAAGTGATATGAAACCCCTACGCGCCATGCAATGCCGTATTTAGAGCTGAAAAAGCCTTAACCTATTTGAGATATGGGGCCCCATACAAGTCTAAATATTGTATGTACTGCCAAATATTTCTTGGAGGCCCTAAGCTAGAGCTTATGTTGCATAGAGGTAAATCCGACCCTGGCCCATGGTTGTTACACCGTCGGGTGTGGGCCCCCTAAATGGTCGTGGGCCCGAGTTCATTGAACCCCTTCGCGCCATGGATGCTACGCCACTGATCCAGATGTAGATCTAGGTCTAGCAAACTACGAAGATGACGAGCTAGCCTGTAGTCAGAGCGGAGTCGCCGTTCCTGTTGATGTGTGGATAAATGTAGATGTGGTATGCGAGTTAGAACTAGACACAATCAACAGAACAGTTAAGAGATGAGATTCAATAACTCCAGCTGATAACTTCAACAATTTAATGAATAAAAAGGGACTCAGTCATTTCTATATCGGTCGTGCTTCGTCCTTATCTATTGGTTCTCTTTTTCCGTTCTTTCCTTTTTTTTTTTTCCTCCGCCACGTCACTCCGGAAAAACCCAATTAAAACCAAACTTCTACGCGTCTTTTTAGTGTGTCATTACACTCTACAGCGTGGGTGATAATATACATCCAAGTCCAAACCTCCCTCAGGACGACGGGGGATGGCAGCGGGCAGGGTTTGAACCCTGGACCATCAAGACGACCGAACAACAGTCCAGACCGCATACCGCACTAACAGACTAGACATATGTTGCATATATCAGAAATATTATCGTTCGCGAAGATGTGACCACTGCCTTCACTATGACGTCTACCTGTAGATAACTTTTTGTACTAAATAACACATAATAAGAGAAGATACTTGTTTATTTTCTATTTTCTCTTATTATTTATATAAAATAAAATCTGCTTTGATATATACAGCTCCTCTTTCGCGGTTGAAGATGAACACAATGGACCTCATTCACCAATCGTAAACAAACAACATTTAGCCACGTAATAATATTGATAAAAAACGTCACGTGACAGCCATTATGGATGACGTATTTTGTATAGAAGAGATAGAGAATCACGGGAACCACCGCCATTTTCCAATAAACTCAAGTCCAATCATGGTCCAATTGTCACTTTATAAAAAAAAAAAATTCAAAATATACCTTAAGAAAAGAAACAATGTTTTTAAACAAAACAAAGGGCACATTTTAACTTCGGTTTCATTACTGTTTGTAAGGGAAAAAATGGACCAAATAAAAAAAAAACAGAACTTGAAGCTGAGTTGGACCCTCCTTCCCACCGCTGTAAATGGCAACAAGTGACAAAGTCGTAACTACAAAATGTGGGTTGATTTAGTCCACACCGCACTGCAATTATTATGATAGCATTTTATTCCAGATGAAATGTAGAGTACAATTGTGGTCTGTTTGAAACGGGGGTCATTGGGTGAAAGGAGAATGACCCGCTGGGTCAGACATGTCAGTTCATGAGTTACCGTCTGCACGTCTCTGATTCTGTGTGCAGCAGGCGTGTCGAGATTGAGATGATGCGTGTCAAATTTTTTGCCTTCAAATTAAGAGGACATAAATATAAGTAGTATAGGAACAAGGACAGCGTAGATAACAATAATTATTATTATTATTAAGTAGTTTCAAATTTTATTCTTGCATACAAGCTGCTTACAATCCATTTTTGTATCAAAGACTAGACACTGAGGAGCCTTACCAAATTTAAGCATATAATAGGAAATAATAAATTCAGGAATAAAATCATCCATTATTATTAGCCGGATTTAGTTGCCAGACTTGCAAATTTTTGAATTTGAGTGGGTGCCATTCCTATGATTTCCATTTATGATTTACAGGCGGCGATACCGATAATTATTCTTACCAATATTTAAAAATATTATAGGAAGGATCACAGCAGGGACCTTTTTGTAGTGAACACCAGTAATGTCAAAACATTTTTAGAAAGTGGGTAAAAAAATAATTACCGACTCATAGGTCAATCCCTCCCCCCCCCCCTCCAAAAAAAAGTAAAGTCGAATCCAAGGTTAGTGAGCTTCAGCAGACTCATTCACTGTGGGTCAATGTTTCATTGGGTTGGATAGAATGGCAAAGTGGGCCGGAAAAAGCCCCCGGCCCCTAGGCTGGAAATCGCTGGCCCACACAATATGACATTGCGTCAACTCATTACACTTTGATCAGAACCACCTATACGAACATCACAAGTCTATAATGACATTGTGTGCAGTAATAGCACTTAGGTCGAGACAGAAGTACACCACAATGTGATAACATGTCAACTCATCACACTTAGGTCAGGACCTTCACGTACGCCACTAAATGTATACTATAAATTTAAACAGTTATCACATCAAAATTTTATTGTAGCATTAACACTATGATTGAATTTTTTAAATTTGAAAATATTTAGAAGCAAAATTATATAGCAGCTCTTTTTTGCCTTTCTTAAACATTCGTCCATAGAAAATACTTCTTAGAATATGTTTTATTAAAGTTAGGTGACATTTCCTATCAAAATTACTTGCATCTTTTAACTGATACGAATCGACAAATAATGTGTTGGTCAGATGAAATGCACGTGTGATTATAGAAATACACTGTAAAACATTAATGAGACAGACATTGCTTAGACCAAGACCTAAGCTAAAAAGAGTTGCTAAAGCCATAATTTATATTATCTATAATCTAAATAAAAAGTTAAGTTTTAATCTAAATAGTACGAGTTACTAAAGTCATAATTTAAATAAAAGAGCTGCTTAAGTCCTAATCTAATTCTTATCAATAATTGATCGATTCACACACACACACACTTATATATATATATATTATATATATATCTATATATATATACATATATATATATATATATTATATACGCAACTCTTTTTTAAGCTCTAATGGAAGTCGCTCCAATCAATCTTTTCTGTCTTAGGAAAGAAATGATCTTTATCTTATCTTTAGTTTTCAAAGTTTAGAAATAATGGCTTATCTTTGGTTTTCGAAATAGTTCATGTCTGTTGATTTTAATCATCATGTACATTTAAATAGATTGATTACCTAGATCTTTCTAGATTATGTATCAAAAATTGCAAAATAATAATTATGACACGAGAGTACTCTTATTTTTAATGTTCAATTACTAGATCTAGATCTAAAAATTAAATTAAATTATATGTTACAAAGGTTAGATTGGGGAGGGGGTATTATTATTCAGAAAAATATAATTAAAGTTTTTTAACTATTTCTACGTAAAAGTATTCAAAAGACGTTGACGAATTGAAAAGTAACATTCAAACTAATAATGTAACACGATAATATAATGAAACTCAAGTGAAAACGTGAGAATTTGATCACAAACAAAAAAAGAACAAGGGAAAAAAAAAGAAACATGCAGAAGAGAACATAAAAAAAAATCGGGGTAAGGTTATTAGAGATACATGGGCATTAAAAGTGTACTTCTATATTGTGGTGTTGTATGTGCAGTCATTGCTTGAAACTTTTGATGCAGCAAAAACTGTTGTGAATGCCTGAGAGTTTCACTTACCTTACGGCTAATTGGATTGCTCTTTCCAACCTTAAGGTGGCAGACGTCAATTGCAGCACGATTAAGGAGATTAAGCATCATAGTGAATGTCTGTGTGTGTGAGAGTGCATTATGTATGTACGTGTGTGTCCAGGACCGGCCTTAGATAATTGCAGACCCTATGCAAAGTGAATTTGGTATCCCCATATGAAATCGAAAAATTTAAATAAAATAAAAAACAGCGAAAAAGAAAATTAAGCAATCTATTTAAAACCGAGTCAGGCTACCTGGCTAGTGTACACTAACAATAAGATTGGGCACAAGTTTTGCTATTTTTTCTTTTAAAAAAGGTTTTTAGTCCTGTGCGATGCCCCCGCCAATTGTAGCCCCCCCCCCCCCCCCCAAAGCTTTGGCGGCTGTCTTGTTCGCCTATGCCAAAGGCCGACCCTGATGTGTGTTTTAAGTGCGTGCGTATAATAGTTAGTAATTTAAATAATTAAAAGTTCTTGGGACGGGTAAGATACATTAGATTATATTTATATAAAAGAATAAAAATAGAAGAAAAAAATCTTCTTCATTTTAGCTATAAATTAAATCTAGAGAACGAAGAAGATCTATATAGATTCTAGTAGATAGACTAAATATATATAGATCTAGTTAAACTAGTAGATGTAGATAGAGATCTTTATTTCATTGAGCGTCAAATGAAAACTGGAAAATGCTAAAAGATCTAGACCTAGTAATCGATCTAGACTATATAGGACTATATCTAGATCTACAATAAATCTCTCATAAATCTAGAGTCTATCTTATCTTATATAATGCAGACGCGTCATGCTTTATTCATGCGTATTAACCAATGACTTAAATTCTGCCAAGTCACTGGTTTTCCTGGCTATCTCAGGCAACCCATATTCCATGCTCTAATAGCACTTAAAGAAAGAGTATTTGTACAAATTTGTCCTATAATGAGTATGTCTTATCTTATCTTATATAATACAGACGTTACTTCAAAAAAGAAGATGATTACGTCCTACGCGTCATGCATTTAGTCATGCATATTAACCAATGACTTAAATTCTGCCAACAGTTCACTTCCATTATATTATTAATTCAATAAATCTGGCTCTTAAAGTTATTGGGGGGGGGGGGGGGGTGATCTGAATTTAGATTTATGTCTATAATCATTTCTTGATTATTTGTAAGATTTCATCAATACTTAATGTTATTGTTATAGACAAATCATTTAGATCTAGAAGCTATCTAGATCTATGTATCTTGCCTACTCTACATTTAGATAGTAGATCTAATCATCTAGAATCTAGTTCTCGATTCTCCTTATGTATATCTACAAGCTCTACCGACAAGTCAGTTGATCTAGATCTATCTATATATCTAGAATCTAAAGATAGTCATGCAAATGAATTTTAAACTTACGAGGTTCAATGTTAGTTTTTTTCTTCTATTTTTGATTCTATGTAGAGTCCTACCTTTGAGTAATAAATAATCCAATCTGCTCCAGTAATCCGTGCTATTTCAATAATCCAAGTTGTAAGGAATATCCAATAGTTAAATCACATTAAATTATCCAAAAAAAAGTAGATGATTGAAAAAGAACACCAATAACAACACGTCTGCTTCCACTCAAGGTCTAGGTCTATTCTAGATCTAGGTCAAGGTCAAACTTTTTCCGTGTCTCAAACAATGCACATGAAAAAAAAAAGTTATCACAAATATTAACTTCCGGTCAATGCACTGTTCTGCTTCGCTTGAATGAATTACGTTACGTTACGTGTAAAACTAATGTAGCAATAGGAATTCGTTCAATATACTGATAATAAGGTGTGTCTTCGAGTCAGAAGATTAATTAGGTATGCAGTATTTCCCGTGGGTAACCAGTCCCAGCTGCGGCCTACATATTTTGCCACAACCATTTTCCAATTTGGTGGATTTAGATTTTCTTTCAATCGTCGACACCAGTCCTCGGCAGTAGATTTTCGATCTATTTTACTATCATCGTTATCAGAACGAAAAATACCGGTAATTGGTGATAAACGGATTCTGTGATTGACCCCAAAACCTCTTCAGTTGGTCTTTAAATGTCCCGCGGCCTTTGAAAGAGATATCCAGCTGTCTGGATCCGCTGCTTTCTTTAATATTAATATGTAATGAGAGAAATTTGACAGTTCTCAAATAAGATAATTGTTAAGCATTACTTTAGCGAAGATGTTAAAATATATTTTCGGAAAAAAAAAGAAGCAAAAAAGGTTGACCTGTTTTTTTGAGCCTATCTAGTATAACAGGGTCAAATTTTTTACTAAAAAGACGTCTTTATTCATCGCAGGTAGATGTTGAACTGGGTGGTGAAAATGACGTCTCAAGGCTACACACTGGAGTTAAAGGCAGGGAGCAGCATTGTACCAAGGTGTTAAAATTAGAGTGGGAATGGGGAGGAAGGCTTTATGCGCGTTACTTATAGGAATTCAAATATACTGATCAACTTACGTAGTATTCATATTTTATAAACAGTCTTAATATCTAGTATCAACACTCCTTCTTTCTATTGTTAATGGGTAGCTTCTTTAGGAAGATCTATTGAGTGAGTGTATAGGTGTGTTACCTCCTTCAAATATTATTTCTAGTAATTAATTGTTATTGAATATATATATATATGTAAAATTATTTAATATAATATTTATATAAAATGTATATGGTTGGAAATTTCAAAACTGCTAGAATTCACTTGAAAATTTAAAAAAAAAAATGTATGGAAAAGACATGAGTTAAGCAATTCTATATCATTTTTAATGGAATATTGGTCTCTTATAGATACTTAGTCTTATTATAGCAGATTGTTGATGTTCAAATTTAACCCTGCCTTCTCTATTATAACCAAATTTAATATAGGGCCTATTTACTACAAGTTTCGAGAAGGTATGATATTCCCCCATTCCTTTCATGTTCAGTACCACATACATTTTTTTTTGCTCTTTAGAATGAAAAATAAAAAAGTCAAAAAAGGTTTCATACACACATTATTAAACAAACACTTACACACACATATATATATGATTAAAACAATAACAACAACAAAACACTCGTTTCCCTTTCAATACTGCCCAATGAAATTTAACTATCTGCATTTCCCTGATATTATTATTTGTATTACTGTTATTAATATTATGATAGTTCAAACTGAAATATGTCTACCAAAGTTTTTGAAAGCGCTGCAAATTGAAATCCCCAAACGTCCATTTTAGCACCTTTGTGCTATGGTGATCTAATCTCTTTACTACCCTTAACGCCAGTGTCTAGCCTTGAGACTCATTACGGAATTTTCACGGCCATGTTCAACATCTACCAGCGACAAATCCTCTCCTTTAAGTGGGGAGTGCATGGAGAGGGAAGGGCTTAGGGCATTACGTGCGTTACTTCGAGGTTTAAACAAGACCAATCGTTGTTATCGCTATAACAATAGGTCTCGCTTTTTATATGTTAATAAACTAATAATAGTATTTATTTTATAATCAATACAATAGTAATTATATCCAAATATATATAGTTCCCTCTTTTTATATTAATTAAAAATGAACAATTCTACTTGGAATATCTAA
Organism: Biomphalaria sudanica; assembly: GCA_036873155.1. NCBI lineage: Eukaryota > Metazoa > Mollusca > Gastropoda > Planorbidae > Biomphalaria > Biomphalaria sudanica. Next base: position 423,282 of record JAZGLO010002867.1, read on the forward strand.
TTTTGTGAGTGTGTGTGTTAAAAATGCGCCCGCCGGAGCGTTTTATGCGGCCCGCGAACACCTACAGAAATCAGGTGTGCTGACATATTATAAAACGCAAATATATTAGAAATAAATAATTATAAATATCTATATCAATTATTCAGACTTACGACTCTTATCACTTATGATGAAAAGGCGCTAAAGAAACATTGTCCCTACAAGTCATTCTAAAAAAGTTTAAAGTAAACGAAAATTATTCTTATTTCAAAACATTCAGTCAAAGACACACACTCATGCCAGTATTTATTCAATACTATGAAGAACTGTGTTGAAAGTGTTGTCATGAAACAAACGGCAAGGGTAGCAACTGATGGAGTCCGTGCTTTGACTGAGAACAGTACATATAAATTAAATTCAAGAACAATATCCCAATCATAAACTAACCCAATTATCGACTCTAAACTGCATTGAAAATTAAACATTTATTGACCCCATTATCTGAGTGATCAAACTTATCAGAGCTAGAGGGCTTCACCACAGGCAGTTCAGGGAGATTTGGAAACACAAAAATTCCCTATGTTTCGTACCACAGTAGTATCCGCTGGTTGAACACGGGCGGCAAGGTTTTCAGAAGAAAATGAAATCTCAAGAAAGAAATCGTTTTGTTCCTTTAAGGACATTGACTGTGACATTGTTTCTAATATTTCTAATGAAAAAGTGGAAGATAGAATTCTCGTTTTACATCGGAATTATTGCAATGGTTTGTTTGCACATGTGCATGCTATAGACCACAAGGTCTGAAAGGGGAACATTACATTACATTACAGATTATACATTAACAAATTCAAATACATAAAAATATTTCAAAGTAAATTTAAATTAAAGGCATTATTCTTGCGGCCCCCCATTCCTAAAATATCTTAAATGTGGCCCTCGTAAGAAAAAGGTTACCCACCCCTGTCCTAGATGGGTAGCTAACCGTGACCTCCGTGTCGAAGGCGCCGAGCTAACCAAGGCTAACGAGCTGCTCCTGCCCGAAGCTTGCTGGTTTAGGCGCCAGTTGCTCGCCTTTGCCCCTTCTCCTGTCTGTGCTGAGAACTCTTGCATCTGTGATTAATGGTGAAAGTTTTGATTTTTTTTTACGAAATGTGTAAATAACACTTAATAATAATAATAATAATCTTTATTGTCCGTATGGAAATTAGTCTTACAATTTGTGCATTACACCAAACAAAAAACATTATAACTATAAGAAACCAAAGTGTACATTCACACCAGACTCCCTCATAATTTACATGTGACAGTTTATACCAGATTGTTCTTATTTAATCATTTGATTTCCAGGGGAACAAAAGAGTGTTTGTGTCTGTTTGTCTTTGCTATCGGTGTCTTGTATCTCTTTTGTGATGGTAAAATCAAGAACGATTCATTATTAGACCAACCAAAAAGAAATGTTTTACAATATATTTTATGTTTTCCAGATGGCAATACCCAATGTAAAGTGGATAGTTTTTAAAAAGTACAATCAGGACAATAGGAATATCCCTCACTGTATCTTATCATATTCTATTGTGTATAAAATGTTTAATTAATCAACATTAATGAAAAAAAACATTTCCAAGTAGAACCTTATTCCATGGCGGTGTGACCGAGTAGTATAGCGCTTGGCTTCCAAACCGAGAGGTTCCGAGTTCGTATCTCGGTGAAGACTGAAATATTTGATTTCCAAATCTTAATGACGCCCCTGAGTCCAACCGATTTCTTATAAGTAACAGACTTTAGTAACGGGAAAGTAAAGGCGGTTGGTCGTTGTACTGTCCACATGACACCCTGCTCGTTAACCGTTTGCCGGAGAAACAGATGACTTTAACATTATCTGCCCCTTACATTGCAAAGGTCGGAAAGGGGAAACTTTACTTTTTAGAACCTTTAGTTTGGTCGAGGCTGGAATTAAGGTATTGCAGACTGTTGTGCTGGACATAATCTACCTTACATTCTTTGAGCAGAACTAGGGGAAGGGGGGGGGAGCTGTTCAACTAAACAAACTGTACATTAAAAAACAACTAAAGCTAAACTAAAAGAGAGTTTGCGAAACGCAAACTCAGGTACCATCCTCGCAATGTTCACCTGATGGTCCTCCCTTTGGTAAGCAATACAGGTAGCCTTCAATTTTTCTCAGCACAAATATCAGAAGCTATGATGTACAATCAATCAACAACCCCAAGCCTCTCCCCAGTCTCTCTATAATAGACATGCCTGGGGGCGAAACGAATGTGCAGTGGTATAGTCTTGTGGCTCAAGGAGGATATAATTATCATTTCATTATTAATTTATTTTTAAGTATTCGACGTATTGATTTTAGCATGGCCTAAAAATGTGATCATAAAATTAATGGCTGAGCTACGGGAAGGAGGTTTGGTGAAAAGTCAACCTCTTATTCTTGGCAATTGGAAGACCTCCTTCCGGTTTTGTTAAATGTCTAAAAGTCGTTCAAGAGATTTCTTCTCACTTCATGTGACATGCGCACTCGGAGGTGCCGTTAGTCTAAGACATACACTATATGTAGATACAGTACAATTCAGACACAGGATATTAGTGGCGATCAAATAAAACTGTTTACTTAAGTCCTAACTCTTACTGGCTGTAACTGACGACAACTGACTACCAAAACTTCAACTCTATTCTTTATAGTCCAGGCGTTCTCAACCTGTGGGTCGCGACCCACTTGGGGTCGATTGACGTTTTTCCAGGGTTCGCCTAAGACCATCGAAATTATGTGTTCTTTTTGTCTATTTTTCTGTTGCTGTGTGTGTGTGGTTGGGTGGGGGTCGAGGAAGAATCGGGGTTTGTAAAAGGGGTCGCCGAGCTTAAAAGGTTGAGAACCGCTGTTATAGCCTCTCCCCCCCCCCCCCCCAATACTTTGAAGACCTTCCTCTCACGCCCAAGCAATTTTCAGCCTTCACCTTTCTTCCCCCCCCCGGCAGCCGTCTTTTTGTCACCCCCCACTCCGACTCATGCACGCGGATCATTCGATCATGTGACGTCACATTCTTGCGACTAACCTTGACATTACTCTTACTGAATGTCTAAGCGTCACGGTATTAAGCAAAACTAAATACTGTTCATTAATTTTTTTTTTAAATATTTAAATACAATCCTTTTTAAACACCCACAAAAGAAAAACGCATTCGGAAAAAACATTAAAAACCCTGAAACCTACATGTTATATAAATATACGAATTAAATCATATAGCCAGCACAACGACTAACTAACCTGCTTTAGTTCACCATACTACCAAACTGATGTCATGCACTCATTAGAGATGATTTTGAACTCGAGAAATTCATAAATCCCAGTGTTCACCGAGATTCGAACCCGAATCCATTGGATCGGAAGCCAATTGCTTTACCACCCACCCACCACACCGCTTGCTTCAACTTTGAGGAACAAAAAAAAAAAAAAATCAAAAGAGACTAAGAGACTCAACTATCTCTTGATTGACGATACCAACGACGAATCGACACCATTACATTAAATTAATATTTACTTTTATGAACTATGCATTGTGTAAAACGAGCATACAATCCTCTTTATTTCTATTTCAAATATAACAGTTTCTGATTACAAACAAAAAAGTTATTGAAGTTTAATATTAAAAAAACAGGATAGTGAAATACAAATGAGTAAAATGAATAATTCCATCGGAACATGTAAAACAGGCTAATTACGGAGAGAATGTGTTCAACACAACTTTATGCGTGACATAGTTAAACTTGAAGCAGTACCAGCATGTTAATTATATTAACTTAGGGCCCGAGAAGATACATGAAAGCCTCTGTAATTATCGAGGTTTAAAAGGACATGACGCTCACTGCTACCATTCACTGTTCTGGATTTGACCAACAGTGACTTCTATCCGGTACCAGGTCAATGCACTCAATTGAAATCTATCAAGTAGGAACATTAGGTCAATGTGTCCTTATCATTACGACATTGACTTTAACAATTTAATAAAAGAGAAGACAATGTGTCTGGCTAAAGAATAGGGTCGTGCTGACACAAAAGAACGTTAAAACGGGACATGAGCTCACATGGGGTAGAAAACTCCCCCCCCCCCCCACTGCTCCAATAGCGACATGATTTACGACTTTCTTCCCCTGTACCTGCAATACATACATTTCTGTATGTCAATAGCTTTAAGGCTTGCTGTATATTGTTTTATTTCTGGATTGCTGCCAGATTTGATAACATTAGATCCTTACGTCATATTACCTTTACCTCTATCTCTCCCTTAGTCTGTTGAACCGTTGGGGCACCACGCAAGAATCGTCGACCGTCTTTCTCCATTCCTCTCTGTCTTTTGCCTCGTTTAGAACCATCCATTAATTTATGTTGTCCTCCCATCGCTTTCTCTGTCTGCCTCTTCTTCGTTTTCCTGGTACTGTTCCCTAAAGGAAGGTCTTTGCGAGCCCCGAACATCTTGTAATATGGCCATAGATTTTAAGCTTGCGTTTTTTTTCACAGTAGGAGTCATTATGGTGTCCAATCGCTGCAGTAACCCTGTCTCTAATCTCTTGGTTTGTGATGCGGTATTTGAATGTGATGCCTAGGTCCTTGTGTCATTATGGGGTCCAATCGCTGCAGCAACCCTGTCTCTAATCTCTTGGTTTGTGATGCGGTATTTGAATGTGATGCCTAGGTCCTTGTGTCATCATGGGGTCCTATCGCTGCAGTAACCCTGTCTCTAATCTCTTGGTTTCTGATGCGGTCTTTGAATGTGATGCCTAGGATCCTTGTGTCATCATGGGGTCCTATCGCTGCAGTAACCCTGTCTCTAATCTCTTGGTTTGTGATGCGGTCTTTGAATGTGATGCCTAGATCCTTGTGTCATCATGGGGTCCAATCGCTGCAGTAACCCTGTCTCTAATCTCTTGGTTTGTGATGCGGTCTTTGAATGTGATGCCTAGATCCTTGTGTCATCATGGGATCCGATCGCTGCAGTAACCCTGTCTTTAATCTCTTGGTTTGTGATGCGGTCTTTGAATGTGATGCCTAGGTCGTTGTGTCATCATGGAGTCCAATCACTGCAGTAACCCTGTCTCTAATCTCTTTGTTTGTGATGCGGTCTTTGAATGTGATGCCTAGATCCTTGTGTCATCATGGGATCCAATCGCTGCAGTAACCCTGTCTCTAATCTCTTGGTTTGTGATGCGGTCTTTGAATGTGATGCCTAGATCCTTGTGTCATCATGGGGTCCAATCGCTGCAGTAACCCTGTCTCTAATCTCTTGGTTTGTGATGCGGTCTTTGAATGTGATGCCTAGATCCTTGTGTCATTATGGGGTCCAATCGCTGCAGTAACCCTGTCTCTAATCTCTTGGTTTCTGATGCGGTCTTTGAATGTGATGCCTAGATCCTTGTGTCATCATGGGGTCCAATCGCTGCAGTAACCCTGTCTCTAATCTCTTGGTTTCTGATGCGGTCTTTGAATGTGATGCCTAGATCCTTGTGACATCATGGGGTCCAATCGCTGCAGTAACCCTGTCTATAATCTCTTGGTTTGTGATGCGGTCTTTAAATGTGATGCCTAGGTCCTTGTGTCATCATGGGGTCCAATCGCTGCAGTAACCCTGTCTATAATCTCTTGGTTTGTGATGCGGTCTTTGAATGTGATGCCTAGGATCCTTGTGTCATCATGGGGTCCAATCGCTGCAGTAACCCTGTCTATAATCTCTTGGTTTGTGATGCGGTCTTTGAATGTGATGCCTAGGTCCTTGTGTCATCATGGGGTCCAATCGCTGCAGTAACCCTGTCTATAATCTCTTGGTTTGTGATGCGGTCTTTGAATGTGATGCCTAGGATCCTTGTGTCATCATGGGGTCCAATCGCTGCAGTAACCCTGTCTCTAATCCTTTGGTTTGTGATGCGGTCTTTGAATGTGATGCCTAGGATCCTTGTGTCATCATGGGGTCCAATCGCTGCAGTAACCCTGTCTCTAATCTCTTGGTTTGTGATGCGGTCTTTGAATGTGATGCCTAGGATCCTTGTGTCATCATGGGGTCCAATCGCTGCAGTAACCCTGTCTCTAATCCTTTGGTTTGTGATGCGGTCTTTGAATGTGATGCCTAGGATCCTTGTGTCATCATGGGGTCCAATCGCTGCAGTAACCCTGTCTCTAATCTCTTGGTTTGTGATGCGGTCTTTGAATGTGATGCCTAGATCCTTGTGTCTTCATGGGGTCCAATCGCTGCAGTAACCCTGTCTCTAATCTCTTGGTTTGTGATGCGGTCTTTCAATGTGATGCCTAGGTCCTTGTGTCATCATGGGGTCCGATCGCTGCAGTAACCCTGTCTCTAATCTCTTGGTTTGCGATGCGGTATTTGAATGTGATGCCTAGGTCCTTGTGTCATCATGGGGTCCAATCGCTGCAGTAACCCTGTCTATAATCTCTTGGTTTGTCATGCGGTCTTTGAATGTGATTCCTAGGTCCTTGTGTCATCATGGGGTCCAATCGCTGCAGTAACCCTGTCTCTAATCTCTTGGTTTGTGATGCGGTCTTTAAATGTGATGCCTAGGATCCTTGTGTCATCATGGGGTCCAATCGCTGCAGTAACCCTGTCTCTAATCTCTTTGTTTGTGATGCGGTCTTTGAATGCGATGCCTAGGTCGTTGTGTCATCATGGGGTCCAATCGCTGCAGTAACCCTGTCTCTAATCTCTTGGTTTGTGATGCGGTCTTTGAATGCGATGTCTAGGTCGTTGTGTCATCATGGGGTCCAATCGCTGCAGTAACCCTGTCTCTAATCTCTTGGTTTGCGATGCGGTCTTTGAATGTGATGCCTAGGTCCTTGTGTCATCATGGGGTCCAATCGCTGCAATAACCCTGTCTCTAATCTCTTGGTTTGTGATGCGGTCTTGGAATGTGATTCCTAGGTCCTTGTGTCATCATGGGGTCCGATCGCTGCAGTAACCCTGTCTCTAATCTCTTGGTTTGTGATGCGGTCTTTAAATGTGATGCCTAGGATCCTTGTGTCATCATGGGGTCCAATCGCTGCAGTAACCCTGTCTCTAATCTCTTTGTTTGTGATGCTGTCTTTGAATGCGATGCCTAGGTCGTTGTGTCATCATGGGTCCAATCGCTGCAGTAACCGTGTCTCTAATCTCTTGGTTTGTGATGCGGTCTTTGAATGTGATGCCTAGGTCCTTGTGTCATCATGGGGTCCAATCGCTGCAGTAACCCTGTCTATAATCTCTTGGTTTGTGATGCGGTCTTTGAATGTGATGCCTAGGTCCTTGTGTCATCATGGGGTCCAATTGCTGCAGTAACCCTGTCTATAATCTCTTGGTTTGTGATGCGGTCTTTGAATGTGATGCCTAGGATCCTTGTGTCATCATGGGGTCCTATCGCTGCAGTAACCCTGTTGTGACGATACGAAACTTGCATACAAAAATTCATTTGAGTTGTTCCCAGCCAACCGTGAGAAACTTTAAATTTTAACTTAATCATTATTTTCCTGTCCACCCATAACCAAATTCTTGTAGGATTTATCTCCCCTCGTACTGTTTCTCACGGGACGAATCTCGACGTAAAACATTAACTAGCTTCTCTAGGGCTAACTTTTAATTTTTGACCGCTGGACAGCTGACCAGCACACAATGGTCGCGGCAAAAGCGCTACACGCAGCGGCTTAATAACTTTTCACACCCATCCCCCCCCCCCCCGCAGGATACGCACCGCTCTAAGAATAGCGTTGCACCCGGACTGGACAAATGCATATTCTTCTTAGTCCCTACTCTCACGGTACAGGCCATAAATCGGACATGACGCCTGACATCTCCGGTACATCGATACCTGTGAGAAAATCACATAGCTTTCTTCCCCACCCTTTAAACGAAATACCCCAACCATATATATATAGAGACCCAAGCATTCTAAGTTAGGCCCGCTAGGATTCATATAGTCTCCTCTATTAGGAAGTTTAGTTGTGAGGTTTCATTAGGGACAGACGGGTGAGTGTAAACATTTTACTATACTTATTTTATCTTACAGGAATGTGTGAGTACACATTACATTATGACATTATTGTGTAGGTACATTGTGCTATTCTATGTCAATGCTATATCTTCATATAGTATTATTAATGCCGCTATAATTGTCCAAGTTGGAAGCCATAGTTATTATATTTGATGTGTTATGTTTCATCCATTCCGGTATCTTAGTGATTGATGTAAACAATACCCTTTCGTGAATCTGAGTGCTGTCTATGAACTTAGATCACAGTGCTCTAAACTTACAGAGCCCATGTGGAATTAATTATTTCACTTTTCTATTATATCCCTCATTCATATTATTGTGTCTCACACATTTGTGAACTTATAATTCCTTGGATGAGTTTAATTTTGATTAATCACATCAAACCCTTATCACTGTATCTCGATCCCTAGTATTTTATTTTCATCTTATCCTTTAGTATATAATATGCTCATTCCCCATTGTACTATAACTGATTGCTTATCGTCGTAATCAAATTTAATGGATAATTCTTGACTAATATCATCCTACATTGTATGATGACACATTTATTGTGGTTATCTTTCTTGTATCTTTTGTTATTGAGTTATACGCATGCTTTAAGATTTTATACTTAATTGTCTTAAATGCCTTATTGGGATTGATACCAATGCCTACATCTGATTGATTGCAAGGCATATGGGAATCCCTGCTCAATGCCTTTAGGAGGTTCCTAATTGTCTGTCTTATCCCCAGCCTGGTTGCTACCCCTGATTGCTATGCACGATTGCTACACCCGATTGCTACAACTACCAGATCTCCACCCAAAGCTGTAACCGGGGCAGACCACACCAGATACACCCCCCCCAATTATATACCTGTTAGCAAGAAGGCATTGCCTACTGTCCTTGGCCTTAACATATTGACCAGTGTCCACAGTGCCTTATACTGCCCAGTATCATCTGCCCAGTACCCGGCCCAAACTGTCCACTGCCCTATAGCTACTGCCTAATGCCGACAGATTAGAGCAACCTTCGCTGCAGAAGACAAGCTGGTGTTGAGTTAGCACGGCTCTCTACGAGCTAGAGATCACAGCTGAGAGATCACCCCACTACAACTTAGTCTGCAGCACCAACCCTCTCTACTGCTAAACAGGCAGCGGCCTCACCCTAGAGCCAGCTTGCCTACAGCATAGAGACTATCCCGAGCCGACGTCCTAAGACAGAGCCGGATGAATCATCCTTCTGAGTGCTAGTCCTTCGACCGCCAGAAGACGACCCACAACCCACGGGCTAGCAGCAAAGAGTATAAGTACCCAAGGCATAGGAACACTCTTCTTCTTTTCCAATCACTCACCAATTAGCAATCCATGATGAGCAGTCATATTAAATATTAGCACCTTCATTTCATTTCTTAATTATAAATTTATTTGATCATTTATCTTTTGTAAACTTGCATTTATTAAATTATTTCTATTTATAAACTTATAATATTGGTCTGTTCTTACTGTTAGTTGCGGTGTGCCTGTACAAAATCTTATATGTGAGCGGGATAAAATTAATAAATCTCCCCTAGACTTAAATAAACTAGCCAACTATTGACTAATTAAACATCTCGTCACATATTAATGGGGTCTTGTCACGGGATCTGTAAATAGAATCCTATATCAGACAGGCACAGGCATACAGCAGTAGAACTTTCCAAAAAAAAAAAAAAAAAAAAAAAAAAAAGCTAATATATTTTTTTTTATTTATCTCAAAGTAACGGATTGCAAACTGAGTGAAGAGTGTTACTAGAGTCTTTATTTTATGTCTATTTTATTTTAGACTTAATCACACATTAACTTAGTTTAATATTATTATTTGTGGTTATTTTAAAGTAGCATCACTGTGCTTAATATTATATTATTATTACGGGCAACGTGGTTGTTTCATACGGGCTTCATATAACGCTCTTAAGTCGATAATATCCCTCCTTTTAGTCTTAATATTCCCCCATTTTATTTCTTTCATACATAAATAATGGCCAGCAATACAAGGTCCAAAACTGACTCTGACAGAAAACTAAAAATACAAGAGCTGACAGAGACAGCAGCATTGTTAGAATTAGAAGGGAAAGATCGCTCCGACTACATCCGACAAAAGTTGGATGAATGGGAATTAGAGGAGAAGTTAGCTCGAGAACGAGAATTCGAGTTAGCAATAGAGAGGGAGAAAAACGAAAATGACAAACTCAAAAATGAGCACGAGCTAGCATTAGAAAAAGAAAAACTACAACTCGAACACGAGAGACTCAAAAACGAGCATGAGTTAGCCATGGAGCGGGAGAGACAGGCGACTGAAAGAGCTAAAATAGCTCAAGGGAATGAGACGGCTCGCACAGTCGCTGAGTCTCAGCCTGCTAGCCCAGCTTCCAGCCAAGGGTCCTCAAGTAGCTCACCCAACATCCCCTTCGAGCCCTTCGATGAGAAGAGCGAAAGTGTTGAGGTTTACTTAACACGATTCGAAGAGGTGGCACGCTATTATAGCTTGCCCAAGGATAGGTGGTGTTTTAGACTAGCTCAATGCCTTCGAGGCAAAGCTTACGAGGCTTACACAAAGCTCCCCTCATACCAACGGGAGGACTTTGAAGCCCTAAAAGAGGCACTACTGGTTCAATTTGAGCTAACCTCTGAATCATACCACAAGAAGTTTCGAGGGTCCCGCCTTGAGCGCAAAGAAACTTATGTCAATCTTTGCGACAGGCTGGACAAATACCTCGGGAAATGGCTAGCCCTAAGCAAAATGCCCGAAACGTTTGAAGGTCTTAGAAACCTTATTCTGGCTGAGCAGCTTCGAGACTGCTTAACGCAGGAAACTCGAATATATGTCAATGAGCAACAGGTGATTGACCCTTGTGACATTGCAACTGCCGCTGACCGATACATAGCTGCCAGACGAGACCAGAAAGTTAAGACACCCGCAACAGAACCACAATCTAGCGAAACCTCCCCTGCCCAGCCCACACCTCACAACAAAAATCAACCCAACCAGGTACGTGTCCCATCTCAGCACCCGTCCAACCAGTCAAACCGCCCTCCCCATCAATCACGCCATAATGGTTCCTACCACCCCTCTCACCGTGACTCACATAACACGCGTGACGACAGGAGGACACGACAACAACAGACCCCACATGTCATATCGGCCCTGACCACCGTCCGACGGCCCAAGACTGGTAACCTCGTAGACACAGAAACCCCTTGTATACCTCCTCACCCCCCTACATCACCCCCAGGTGTAGAGCAGGCCCTAATAAACGGCGTGAGAACTTATATAATATTTGACAGCGCCTGTACTTTTAGTGCTATAGTTAGTAAAACGCTGATCGATTCAGCAGATCTCACCGGTGAAACGGTAGAGATCCAAACCGTCGACAAAACTACACCTCCAATGATCTTGCCCATAGCGAAGGTTCATGTAGAATGTCGATACGTGCACGGGACCATAAACGCTGCTGTTATGGAGTCACCCGCGTACGACTTTATTCTTGGCTCCCAATACGTACCATTGGGAAATGTCAAGAAGCCATATTTTTCCCTGCCAGTCGGTAGAACGACTAGACAGAAGGATGGGCCAAATCAGTCAAACACTGGACGCCATCACTTAAAACCTCAGTTCAACCGAACTAAGGGAATTAAACCCCTAATTCCTGACATTGACAGTGTCAGAAGGCGTTGGCGTGGTCAACAATCTTGGCCCCCACGTATAAATATGATACCTGCATGGAATCACGAAAGTGGTAGTAACCACCGATTCCCGCTCAGTCCATCATATTGCAACTCTGCCCCATCGCCCCTCACCGCCTCAGGTAGGACGCACAGGTACCCAAACAAACCTGACCTCAACCCCAGGTCACGTTATTTTCCACCCAAACACAACAGTCCACGGTGGGATCGAAATTAGACTTTAAACGGATACCTGGACGCCAAATCTTCCTTACGACTCGTTCCTCGAAATCAGATTAATTTTTTTTTCCCTTAGGACCATTAGACTGGACAACGACAAAGCTCAAATGAAACTTGTATGCAAGTACTAATAGTATTCTGCGAATACTTTTTAAGTGGGTGGGTATGTGACGATACGAAACTTGCATACAAAAATTCATTTGAGTTGTTCCCAGCCAACCGTGAGAAACTTTAAATTTTAACTTAATCATTATTTTCCTGTCCACCCATAACCAAATTCTTGTAGGATTTATCTCCCCTCGTACTGTTTCTCACGGGACGAATCTCGACGTAAAACATTAACTAGCTTCTCTAGGGCTAACTTTTAATTTTTGACCGCTGGACAGCTGACCAGCACACAATGGTCGCGGCAAAAGCGCTACACGCAGCGGCTTAATAACTTTTCACACCCATCCCCCCCCCCCCGCAGGATACGCACCGCTCTAAGAATAGCGTTGCACCCGGACTGGACAAATGCATATTCGTCTTAGTCCCTACTCTCACGGTACAGGCCATAAATCGGACATGACGCCTGACATCTCCGGTACATCGATACCTGTGAGAAAATCACATAGCTTTCTTCCCCACCCGTTAAACGAAATACCCCAACCATATATATATAGAGACCCAAGCATTCTAAGTTAGGCCCGCTAGGATTCATACAGTCTCCTCTGTTAGGAAGTTTACTTGTGAGGTTTCATTAGGGACAAACGGGTAAGTGTAAACATTTTACTATACTTATTTTATCTTACAGGAATGTGTGAGTACACATTAGTACACAACCACGTTCCCCGTCATTACATTATGACATTATTGTGTATGTACATTGTGCTATTCTATGTCAATGCTATATCTTCATATAGTATTATTAATGCCGCTATAATTGTCCAAGTTGGAAGCCATAGTTATTATATTTGATGTGTTATGTTTCATCCATTCCGGTATCTTAGTGATTGATGTAAACAATAACCTTTCGTGAATCTGAGTACTGTCTATGAACTTAGATCACAGTGCTCTAAACTTACAGAGCCCATGTGGAATTAATTATTTCACTTTTCTATTATATCCCTCATTCATATTATTGTGTCTCACACATTTGTGAACTTATAATTCCTTGGATGAGTTTAATTTTGATTAATTACATCAAACCCTTATCACTGTATCTCGATCCCTAGTATTTTATTTTCATCTTATCCTTTAGTATATAATATGCTCATTCCCCATTGTACTATAACTGATTGCTTATCGTCGTAATCAAATTTAATGGATAATTCTTGACTAATATCATCCTACATTGTATGATGACACATTTATTGTGGTTATCTTTCTTGTATCTTTTGTTATTGAGTTATACGCATGCTTTAAGATTTTATACTTAATTGTCTTAAATGCCTTATTGGGATTGATACCAATGCCTACATCTGATTGATTGCAAGGCATATGGGAATCCCTGCTCAATGCCTTTAGGAGGTTCCTAATTGTCTGTCTTATCCCCAGCCTGGTTGCTACCCCTGATTGCTATGCACGATTGCTACACCCGATTGCTACAACTACCAGATCTCCACCCAAAGCTGTAACCGGGGCAGACCACACCAGATACACCCCCCCCCCCAATTATATACCTGTTAGCAAGAAGGCATTGCCTACTGTCCTTGGCCTTAACATATTGACCAGTGTCCACAGTGCCTTATACTGCCCAGTATCATCTGCCCAGTACCCGGCCCAAACTGTCCACTGCCCTATAGCTACTGCCTAATGCCGACAGATTAGAGCAACCTTCGCTGCAGAAGACAAGCTGGTGTTGAGTTAGCACGGCTCTCTACGAGCTAGAGATCACAGCTGAGAGATCACCCCACTACAACTTAGTCTGCAGCACCAACCCTCTCTACTGCTAAACAGGCAGCGGCCTCACCCTAGAGCCAGCTTGCCTACAGCATAGAGACTATCCCGAGCCGACGTCCTAAGACAGAGCCGGATGAATCATCCTTCTGAGTGCTAGTCCTTCGACCGCCAGAAGACGACCCACAACCCACGGGCTAGCAGCAAAGAGTATAAGTACCCAAGGCATAGGAACACTCTTCTTCTTTTCCAATCACTCACCAATTAGCAATCCATGATGAGCAGTCATATTAAATATTAGCACCTTCATTTCATTTCTTAATTATAAATTTATTTGATCATTTATCTTTTGTAAACTTGCATTTATTAAATTATTTCTATTTATAAACTTATAATATTGGTCTGTTCTTACTGTTAGTTGCGGTGTGCCTGTACAAAATCTTATATGTGAGCGGGATAAAATTAATAAATCTCCCCTAGACTTAAATAAACTAGCCAACTATTGACTAATTAAACATCTCGTCACACCTGTCTCTAATCTCTTGGTTTGTGATGCGGTCTTTGAATGTGATTCCTAGGATCCTTGTGTCATCATGGGGTCCTATCGCTGCAGTAACCCTGTCTCTAATCTCTTGGTTTGTGATGCGGTCTTTGAATGTGATGCCTAGGATCCTTGTGTCATCATGGGGTCCAATCGCTGCAGTAACCCTGTCTCTAATCCTTTGGTTTGTGATGCGGTCTTTGAATGTGATGCCTAGGATCCTTGTGTCATCATGGGGTCCAATCGCTGCAGTAACCCTGTCTCTAATCTCTTGGTTTGTGATGCGGTCTTTGAATGTGATGCCTAGATCCTTGTGTCATCATGGGGTCCAATCGCTGCAGTAACCCTGTCTCTAATCTCTTGGTTTGTGATGCGGTCTTTGAATGTGATGCCTAGATCCTTGTGTCATCATAGGGTCCAATCGCTGCAGTAACCTTGTCCCTAATCTCTTGGTTTGTGATGCGGTCTTTGAATGTGATGCCTAGATCCTTGTGTCTTCATGGGGTCCAATCGCTGCAGTAACCCTGTCTCTAATCTCTTTGTTTGTGATGCTGTCTTTGAATGCGATGCCTAGGTCGTTGTGTCATCATGGGGTCCAATCGCTGCAGTAACCGTGTCTCTTATCTCTTGGTTTGTGATGCGGTCTTTGAATGTGATGCCTAGGTCCTTGTGTCATCATGGGGTCCAATCGCTGCAATAACCCTGTCTTTAATCTCTTTGTTTGTGATGCGGTCTTTGAATGCGATGCCTAGGTCGTTGTGTCATCATGGGGTCCAATCGCTGCAGTAACCCTGTCTCTAATCTCTTGGTTTGTGATGCGGTCTTTGAATGGGATGCCTAGGATCCTTCTGTAGCATCTCGCATCTTTACGTCACAGAACACATATTTAGTGAACGAACATATTAGTTTTCAAAGATATTTTATTCTACTAATACTAATATTTAGAAGCATAATTTACATAAAATAAATAGTTCATTTTGAAGTCATTAATTTAGATCTATACTCATTTGGTGATAATAATAATAATATGTGGGACTACGATGAATACTCCTTTTTGAACATAATAATAATAATAATAATAATAATAATTGCACGCATCCATCAATGAAGTACATTCCTTCGTATGAAAATACGACTCCGAAGCGACCCCTCTGCACCTAAACAACGCTGGTGTCGTTTTGGACGAAACAAGGATTGAAATTGTTACGGCAATACAGGACAGGGTAATTAGGACACTGTTAATTAAAGGGACTACAATAAAGTTAGTTTCTCTCTAACGAAACTTGACCCTGGCAGTGCCAGAGAATGAATATTACTTCGTTTATTAACGTAATAATTATATGAAATCTAAATTTAGAGATTCTTATCTTATCTTATCTTATATAATACAGACGTTACTTCTAAAAAGAAGATGATTACGTCCTACGCGTCATGCATATTAACCAATGCCTTAAATTCTGCCAAGTCACTGGTTTTCCTGGCTAGCTCAGGCAACCCATGTCATGCTCTAATAGCACTAGCGACAGGGACGGACTGGGTATCAAAATTGGCCCGGGCATTACCATATAAACCGGCCCACAAATGGCATGTCATATATTTTCGGTTTGTGTGTGTGTGGGGGGGTGTGGATTTTAACCCCACTCCGCAATATATATATATATATTAGTGTGTGTGTGTATATGTAATTAATCTTCATTACATTCTGATCTTTCATTCTTTCAAACGTTTTTTCTACCCTAGAATACTCTCTTCCTATAATTAGTGGAAAGACAGTACACACCACCAAAGGGAGTCCGGGTGAGCGCTGTGAACTCCTCCCTCATTATTTCCGCTATTTTAAGCTTTAAAAATGCATATTCTGAGGTATCTACAATGCAATTAGCCTGCTATTCTTCCGGTAAAAAGATTCAAAAACCAAATCTGCTATTCAATGGAGTCCAGCGACTGGTTGAAAATGGTAACTATAGTTTTGCTATAGCTTTTGTATTGGAAAGGGAAGGGAAACCACAAAACCCCTTTTGGCTGCCCCCATGAAATTTGGTGACTGTAGTTTGCTTAAGTTGGCTGCACTGGGGTTGTAAGTAAAGTTTCTCTTTTTAGACAATGAGGTCTGAGGCAAGTGATGGTTTGAAGACCCTCCCCTCCCGGCTACGCCCATGTGTTATATTATAGGTGTAAGCCTAAGTCTCTACAAAATATATAAAGTTTGATAAGGCAGCGAAAACTGGATGTATGCATTCGTAGGATTACATAATGTATTTTATTTATACATGTAAGTAGTCTGAAAACTATAAACAATACAACAGCAGCCTAATGAGTTTGAGGCTTTTTTGGTATTAATTATAGATTACAGACGTTTCTTCAAAAAATAAGATTGTTACATCTTACGCATTTCATGTGTCAATCTAGTCATGCATGTTGATGTGTGACTTAAAATATGCTAAATCATTAGTTTTCCTGGCTGACTCAGGCAACCCATTCCATTAAAAGATAAGAGAAAGCAGAACGGTTAGAGAGGCACATACTTAATGTGAAAAGCTCTTGCTTCCTCCTAGTACATTCTAAAAAAACGCGATTTGTATGTGAATATACCATGACCAATTATTTAAAATACAAATCTCCTTTCATTAAATATCGGATGTGACAGCGCTATATAAATTATTGTAATTTTTTAAATAATTTTCATCATTAATGACTTCATACTAAGCATACGTTTGCCATTAATTATAATAGTATAAAAATTGTTTTAGATCTGGATTTATTTTTTAATTAAATATTTTTTTTTTGTAAGCCTTAAGTGTAGTATTTTTAGAACTATGTTATAAAAGAATAAACAAAAAGAAACCTACTTTTTCTTTTCAAATCGCAGAAAGTAGAGCTTTAAATCCATATTGAGCTGCAATTTCGCGGCTGTGTGTATGTGTTAAAGTTTATTTCTATTAAGTATTGTTAAAGAGCTAATTGTCGCGCCTATCTTCAATGTTTTCTAACTTAACCTCTCTCGTCCCTCTTTTTTGTTTAATTTCATTGGAACCATTAAAAGACGGGGGAGGGAGTGCCATCAAAGGTCCATGCCGACCAGCAAAATGATTAGGCCCAACGCAACCTCGAAGACATCAAAGAGGTCAATGCCGCTCGTGCATAGCAGAAAGTACGGTATAACGTTTTGCAAATGATAATACGTACAGTGTATACTGTATTTTGCTTAATATTCTTGTTGAATTTCAAACAAACTTAATTGTAATAAGAATTTTAAAAAAACAACAACAAGAAAACGTGTTCGGGCCTTTGTGTCTTGCTGCTGTCACTTTTTTTTAAGTTGTCTACATTGAAAAATTTTTTTCTTTGGTCGCGACCAGACCGGCCCATTTGGTACCGGCCCACCTGGCATTTGCCCGTTTGCCCATATAGCCAGTCTGCCCCTGACTAGGGAAGAAGGAGTATTTGTACAAATTTGTCCTTGCATATGGGACGAGGAATGTGCCCTTATCTTTGTGTCTTTCTGAGTATTTTAATAAGTTTTATTAAGTGAAAATGGAAGCTATCTATAGTAGCAATACACCCTGTTGTTATATCAAAAGAATGGGATAATGAGAACAGACATCGCAAACTTATTCTAAGCCCTAAGCTTTCTTAAGAGGATCCTTATTACCTGTCAAAGGTCAGTACTGCTGCAGACCTGCCACATCACCTGAAAATGTCTAAGTGGACGCTGTTTAAGGCGACTACCATGAATTTTCGCTCTAAAGAAGCCCCCAATCCTGCGAGACAATAAAAATTAATGAATTCCCACGACAATAATAAGACTTGTGTGCTAAAGATGAGGAAAAGCGCGGTGTGTCACGTGGCTACGCAATCAAAGCCAGTGGCGTAGCTAAAGTGTATGATGCCCACTGCCGCCACTCCTTATGATACACTAAAAAAGCAACAAAACACAACAGCGAAAAGACTACGGCATCAACAATTTGAGAACATTTTAATACATTGTAAATTTGTTTCGAGCTGGTCTACGGATGGCTGCTTGGTCGTGCGGTTTGCGTGCTGGACTGTCGTACAGATTAATCGATAGCCCAGGGTTCAAACCCTGCCCGCTCCCATCCTCCGTCGTCCTGCGGGAGGTTTTGACTAGGAAGTAATTATCTTCAACTCTGAAGGAACATCCGAAACATGTCAAACATTTGACAAACATTTTTTTACGGCTTACATCATAGAAAGCATCGAAATAAATTGTTTTTAGTTGACATTTAACTCTTTCTCTCCGTAATTATTTACCACACTCTGGTGGAATCAACGCTGGTATCGTCGGTTAGGAGAGAAAGAGTTAAAACCCAGTATAATGTCTTAGTTCATATCTCTGTACAGTGTGTAGTTCTTACTGGAAAAACTCATCGGAATAGGAGCTTAATACATACTGGGGGAGGGGGGGGGAGGATGTATTCCCTTCACCACTTGATGACCCGTGCGACCCGCACCAACAGCAAATAGCTAGCTATGCCTCTGGCCCAAACTGTGATCTAGGAATCTACATATTTTTTTCTAAATCTGGCGCAGGCATAATCTTTGATTGCCGGTCGTGGGTTAAAATTCTTTGTTTGCTTTATACGCCTAGTTTGGCAGTTAATTTCATTAGGGCCTTTCGGAAAACATCATTTACATTTAAATGACAGAAACTTTTAAAGAGCTTGAGCCTTTCTCAACCCACCCGCCCACAAAGTATATTGAGCATGTTTTTGGTGTCTGTGTGTCTGTGTGTCTGTCTGTCTGTTTCATTGCTGTCTGTAATGTTGGATCAAAGGAACAAGAGACACATTTTAGTGTCTTAGTTGTGGTAGACGTAACATTGGGAGACCTTAAGACTCAATCAAAAGATACAAAAAGATAGTTTTTATTGATATGAATAACGGACAACGTGAACAGAGCGTGATCGATCAGAAGATCGAACTATTTTGTCCCCATGCCTTTAGTTGCAAGTCCTTTATTTAAAATTTAAAATATAAGTGTTTTTTTTTTAAAGAGTTCCACACTTGACTTGGAGTTGTATCCTTGAGCGGTAGACAAACAGAATATTTTTTTCTTCACACATCAACCCTCTTTCTTTTCTTTGTCATTTTCACAGAGAGAGAGAGAGAGAGAGAGAGAGAGAGCGAAAGAGAGAGAGAGAGAGAGAGAAAGAGTGAGAGAGAGAGAGCGAAAGAGAGAGAGAGAGCGAAAGAGAGAGAGAGAGAAAGAGAGAGAGAGTGGGGAGAGAGAAAGAGAAAGAGAGAGCGCGAAAAAGAGAGAGAGAGAGAGCGCGAAAGAGAGAGAGAGAGCGAAAGAGAGAGAGAGAGCGCGAAAGAGAGAGAGAGAGCGAAAGAGAGAGAGAGAGAAAGAGAGAGAGAAGAGGGAGAGAGAGAGAGAGAAAGAGAGAGAAAGAGAGAGAGAAAGAGAGAGAAAGAGAGAGAGAGAGAGAAAGAGAGAGAAAGAGAGAGAAAGAGAGAGAGAGAAAGAGAGAGAGAGAGAAAGAGAGAGAGAGAGAGCGAAAGAGAGAGAGAACAAATGTCGAATGTTGAGCAATGTCGAGTATGACATTTTGTGAGGGTCCCATTTGATTTTGTTTGTGTTCTATAGATAGCCTACACCAGGCCATTCACACAATGATGGGAGGGGGGGGGGAGGGGAGGGGAAACAACACTCTAGTCTGTGGGGAGAAGCGAGCCGCCCCCCCCCCGCTTTACGATTTTGTTTTCAATGCTCCCACAGGTCTTGGTGAAGGTTGTTGTTGTGGTTTTGTCATGAAATGTGCAGGAGGGGAGGGGGGGGGGGCTATTGGAGAATTTTCCAATTTTGTAAACTATGACACATGTCATTCTTAAAGTCATATTTAAATTCATACTTCCAAGCAGACTATAAGGAATAATTCAAGACATTTTTAAAGTCCTATTTTGTCATACATGGTCTCCGACAAGATGATTAACACATACCAAGAATTGCAGTAACATGGGAGGCCAGTACAAAGAAAACGCAAACAAGTCATACTATTAGTCATACTTTAAGTCATATTTCAAGTCTAACTTAAAGTCATACTTCTAGATCACTCTTTTAGTCATATTTCAAGACATACTTAAATTCATAATTCAAGTCATATTTCAAGTCATATTTAAAGTCATAATTTTAAGTCACTCTTTAAGTCATATTTCAAGCCATACTTCAAGTCATACTTCAAGTCATAATTTAAGTCATATTCCAATGTATACTTTAAGTCATACTTTCAGTCATACTTAATGTGGATATTCAAGTCATACTTCAAGTCATACTTCAAGTCATACTTCAAGTCATATTCTTCGTCATGCATGTTCTCCGTCGAAATGAATTTTATAATTTCAGTTGCGATGACCTGGAGGCCAATTCGAGGAAAGCGCCAACAGGGACACTTTCATAGAGGACCTCAGAGCAGTGGACACCAAATTGGAATATGCTTCAGACATTGCCAGTGACAAATTTTTATCGAGACATCTTTCCACATAATACACCGAACGGTGCGGGAGGATTTAAGTATGCGCCTAAGTTGTCATTCTTCGGGTCATACACTATAGAGGCATACTTCAAGTCAATTTATGTCATACTACACGACACATATTATTAAGCTATTATTCTAGTCATAGTCCATGTTAGCCACACTTATAATCATACATCGTAGCACTTTAAGTCATAACTGAAGACTTACTTCCATGCATAGATTTCATAGTCAGAAAAAAAAAAGTGAGCAACTATTTTTAAAAAGTAATCTTTTGTCATTTAAAAAATAACATCTCCAAACTTTAATTACTTTATAAGTTCAAAGGTAAAAATGTGTTCTTTTTAATGTCCTCAGTGAACCCTACTAGAAGTCGTAGATAGTAAACAAACTTCCCCCACTGCAATACATTCAAGCAATTAAAACAAATGAGCTGGTTGGACTGAAGTTGACATGTTACCCTACCCTGGGGCAAGGTGACTTGGGGTGACACGTCAGACATAAATCACTAGAGTTTGATGTGGCAATAAGAGACACATTAGACCTGCACTAGTTTTTGAAATGGTCTCAATCCTTTCAGGGGGGTGGAGAAAGCTGGGAATGTATGTCCTGCTTTGAAACAGCTCCAATAGCAAGTACAGCAATAAATGTTTCTTTCAACTTTGGTGCTGTGACGCCAGGTGTGATTTAATTCTATTTCTTGGATGCCTAATAAGAG
This sequence comes from Biomphalaria sudanica, assembly GCA_036873155.1. Lineage (NCBI taxonomy): Eukaryota > Metazoa > Mollusca > Gastropoda > Planorbidae > Biomphalaria > Biomphalaria sudanica. Next base: position 444,850 of record JAZGLO010002867.1, read on the forward strand.
TTGATCATGAAAGGGGTGGAGTGTACTAACACTGGACCATTCCTCTTCTTCCTAAACTGTCAGGTAGAGTTGAGCCTTCGGCTCTTGGAACTCTAGGCCAGCAAAAGTGAACAAGAGCTCCCTCTCACCGGCTATAATGAGTACAGTGTACACTGCTCTGTCTGACAGGTGGGTCAGACTCGCGGCAAGAGACCGCGTGTACTAAAGACCCCCGCCATTTTCCTTTTCTATACCAGGCTAACTGTACGGGACACGCCATTTATTTAACGGCCCCTTGAGGAACAGCGCCTGGATTGTCACAAGGTTGTGGGAGCTTTTTTACAACTCCGCGCAGTGCAATGAGGATGCTCTCGCACCCCCTTAGGCACCCCCACTGGAGTCTTTTTTTTTGCTACCCTTTAGCCTAATCGTTTCCTCCTACGATCGTTTCCACCCGGGCGCCACTTTGAGGCAGGGTAGCATGCCCGGGAACAGAGGACCATAGACCAGCGCACATTTATAGCTTAGGGAGGAGAACAAAGCACACCATAGTGCATTGGAAACTTTTTTAATTCAATAAAAATAAAAAGAAATAGCCAACATTAAACACATGTATTTTTAAAGATAAGTCTTTCTTAAGAATCTGGTGACTTTTTGCAATAGCGATTGTTCGGCTCCTAATAACAAAATGAATAATGGCAAAAGCGATTCTTTGGCTCTTAATAACAAAATGAATAATGAACCAATATGGAACATTTTCACTCAGCCCCAATATGTTCCATTTCCTATGAACGCAAGGAGGACTGTAAAGTCCAAACTTTCGTGGCCAAAAAAAAAAAAGCCGGCCGCAGACGTTGATTGGGCAGGTCTGGTCAACTCTCTCACTCGGGGTTGGGATGGAAAGAACGCCCGGAACCCAGTCCAAAAAGTCCGCCACGCCGTTCCACAAGGGGGCCGTCATCAGACCCGTGGCTGGAGTGGCGGTCCTTACACGGAATTGTGGCGGTTACAGTATAGGAATATGAGACAAGCTCCCCGCGGTTAGCACTGTTCTCGACAACTTGTAGCGAGTGGGGCCCAGGAACGGGGACGGTGCGCTGTGTACGCGTCAACCGATATGGCCGTCTACCGTTGGGAGCCCTCAGACAGGACAGGGGTGAAGAGCCCCATGGCCAGGCCTGGTGGTTTGATAAAAGCCTTTCTAACCATCAACGGGATAATGGCGCCTACGGCGCCGACGCCCTTCTGTACTTCACTACTGCAGACGAACCGCCACTTCCCTCGGCCTTCCGTCGGCTCAGTGCCTCCACCCACCCCACCCCCCCATGCTGGCCACTCTCCCTGCCTCACAGTATATATTATTATTATTTATAACTCTGACTGCCTTTGTAGTAGCACTTGTGCTTTGCAATGGACCTCATTCACCAATCGTAAACAAACAACACTTAGTCACGTGATTCTCTCTATATTCTATACGAAGTATGCCATCCATAGTGGCTGTCACGTGATACGTATTTTTCATTGTTTCATCAATAGTATGACGTGGCTAAATGTGTTTATTTACGATTGGTGAATGAGGCCCATTAGCTAGTAAAGATAGACATCAGATATCAAATTTGTACGTAAATCGTAATACGCGTTATCGAGATCGTTGTCACTGTGGGTCCCAGTTTCCACTAAGAGTTAGCAAAAACAAGAAAGAAATTGTAACTATTAGGCAAAAACAAGAAAGAAATTGTAATTATTAGGCAAAAACAAGAAAGAAATTGTAATTATTAGGCAAAAACAAGAAAGAAATTGTAATTATTAGGCAAAAACAAGAAAGAAATTGTAATTATTAGGCAAAAACAAGAAAGAAATTGTAATTATTAGGCAAAAACAAGAAAGAAATTGTAATTATTAGGCAAAAACAAGTAAATGATAACAATAGAGGAGATAAATAATGACTTAAAGCGAATATAATCCAATCTTATAAACTACAGATGCTACTTTTGAAAGGTGATAAATACTTGTATAGTAAGAATGTTGCTGATGATTCATAGATGTGTGCAACTCGGTTGTTCCTATCAATTATCTCATAATACAAGTGCCCAGTGTATATAAAGATAGTATGGCCTGTGTCGATAGTTTATTCTCTAAAGAAAGGGTGCGTAAATTTTCAAATCTGTTTTTTTTTTTAAAGAGTAAAGTTCCTTGTTCAAATCTCGCGACCTATAGGGCAAATGATGTTAGGGTCGTCTGTTTCTTTGGCCAAATGTTAATGATAAAGGGTGTCACGTGGCCAGCGCAACGACCAACCGTCTTTACTTTCCCCAACTTAACTCAGGTACCCATTTAGATTGGTTGGCGCCCCCCGAAAAAACCCAAAGTTCAAAGTCTGGGCTTCACCGAGATTCGAACCCAGGACTTCAGGTTCAGAAGCAAGGCGCTTATTAACAACTCAGGCATCATGCCCCGTTTCAAGTCTGTTGGCAAGAGTATACGATTTGGGGAGGCACCAATTAAGATGAAATGTTCCGACTAATGCGATGTGAACTATCTCTCGCACTTGTCAGTCTTTACCAGCAGCGGACTTAGAGGTGGCTAGTGGGGCAACCGACAAAGGAACAACGCCTATAGGGGGCCCCGCGATAGGAGTTTCACTTGTCGTCTTTAGGTTCGAAAACCAGGAATTGTGGCTCAATATTTCATGGCATTTATATGACACCAATTAGTATGTGAGCTCTTAAAATGAATTTTTTTTTTTGGTATCGAAATACCGTTCAATTTCGGTAAAGACAGTATCTTATGAACTATTACTGTTTAACGGTTCACCTTGGCATAAAATTAAAAAAACACGAAATCTGAAGCTACCAGTCAAAATCGTTTATTTGTCAAATAAAGACAATGTTATTGCAAAGAGCGAGTAACGTCCGTAATATAAAAAAAAAATCATAGCATTAAAAAAAAGAGATAAAAAGAGTTTATGACATTTTTTTTTACAAACTCAAAGACGGCCCATTGGGTCAGTCCAAATGACACGTTACATTACACAGAAAGTAATAACAGGCCAGGATTAAGTATTTACTCGAGCAATCTTTGTAATCGACAAGATCCTCTGACCACAATACTTAGTATATATATGTTATATAAAGTTTTGTTTTATTTTCTTTTGAAATGTCACGTGAATGTAAAATACTTTGTGAATAAAATTTTTTTATAACTAAAGGATTTGCTTTCAAAAGAGTACATGTTAATATTGCAAACATTTATACCACGGTTTCTCCTAAACACAGGGGTGCTCAACCAGTGGGTCGCGACCCCTTTGGGGGTCAATCGACGATTTGGCAAGGGTCGCCCAAGACCATCGAAAAATGGATTGTTTTTGTCTATTCCTCTATTGCAGAATGTGTGTGTGGGGAAGGGGGGGTCGCGACAGAGTGGGGGATTCTAAATAGGAGTCGCCGAGCATAAAAGGTTGATAACCGCTGCCTTAACATATGAAGCTTACAATATCATGTTTATTTTGTTTATCGATTAATAGCCAAAGGAACAAAAGAGATGTGTGGCCTATTTTGTTTATGTGATAGGTTACTTAATTCATCATAAAACCACACATTTTTATGTAGCGCTTAGACAAAACAATTTAAAGTTTAAACAATATGTAATATTAGTTTTCCATTTTACAGCCTGTTACATTTAAAAGTGAAAATAGATTTTTATGACTTTTAAAAGCTATAATTGTAATCGTAAGGTTTCATCATGCTCTGGCTATAATTTAAAAAAAAAATGGAAAAGAGGTTTCAGTGCTGGGATAAGTCCCAAAAAGCCCGTGGAGTCTGGGAGCGCATGAGGCGCCCTGACCGCACTTCCCCGTGGTGGAGGCTGTCCAGGCCTGAGCAAGCTATTATAGCAAAGTGCATGACAGGCCACTGACCTCTTGACTCTTTTTTTTTCGGCTATGGCCAAATTTTGATTCACGGTGCCCCCGCTGCAGGGAAGAAGAGGAAACCGTGCCTCATATTCTGTTTGACTGCCCCAGACTTGCTGATCTCCGCCTCGACAGGTCTGGGAAACCAAAAATTCTCGACCTGTATATTGACATGTATGTACTACGCTAGACACCAGGGTTTCTGTCCAACTTTTTGCAAGAGAGGATCTGAGCCTCTCAAGCCCTCACTCAAATGGAGTTTGATGATGACGATTACTGTTGATTGAACCCTAGAAATCTAAATGTTTCGTCTATGATTTTAACTTGTTTTGGTAATTGAAATTCCTTTTCTTTGCTAAATGTAGTAATTTAGAACTGTTAAAAAAACAAACAAAAAAAAAACCCAACATATCGTTGTAGTGTATTGAATGTTTTATTTAGTGCATAATCTCTTCTCTCCTCATTCTGCCATTTAATTGTTGTAACAAATAGGAGAAAAAAAAGTGTGTAGATAATAGCAAATTATTTTTGAGTTATTTATATCAAAGTGTTGTCCGAGTGACGTGAAGTAGACCTACATTTAGATTTAGAACAGCTACATTTTTTCCTTCCCAGAATCCATAGCTGGAAGTTTATGTTTTTAAATGTTATATAATGCTCGGAGATTCTGTCATATAATTTCTTTGTCTCATACAGCCATTACTATAAATCAATATTTTCAGAAGTTATTAATACAAATTTCAAAGTTAAATATTCTAATATATATATATATATATATATAAGTAGGCCTATGTATTCTATTGTTAATATTTCTCTTGGTCTACTATAATATGTAAATGGTTAAAAACAGTAATCCATTTCTTTCCCAGGTTGCGACGGGACACCAGTACATGCTATTACCTTCGATGAAGTCCAGTAGGGAATCGGTGCCGTAGGCGCCATTATCCCGTTGATGGTTAGAAAGGCTTTTATCCAACCACCAGGCCTGGGCATGGGGCTCTTCACCCCTGTCCTGTCTGAGGGCTCCCAACGGTAAACGGCCATATCGGTTCCCTGACTGGACAGAGCCGGGCCGTGCCGTGTACACAGCGCACAGTCCCCGTTCCTGACCCCACTCGCTACAAGTGGTCGGGAATAATGCTAACTGCGGGGAGCTTGTCTCATATTCCTATACTGTAACCGCCACTGCTCCGTGCGAGTGTCGCCAATCCAGCAATCCGGAACTGATGACGACACCTTTTGTGGAACGGCGTGGCGGACTTTTTGGACTGGGTTGTAGGTTACTTGTTCCATCCCCACCCTGAGTGAGATAAAAAAAACAAAAGCTCACCCAGGGAGACCTGCCAGAAGGCCTGGTTCGCTACTCGTTCTTAGCCTATCTAGGTCCACCCCTAGACGTTTCCACGGAGGCGCCACGCTGAGGCGACGGGTAGCTGGAATATCCTACGCATGCTATTACCAGATATTATCTCCTGCTGAGGTCAATTTTTAGTATTTTGTTCACGGGTGGATAAAAGTATAACAAGGGACGTAATAGCAAATATACGAAGGAAACAATATTGGGAAAAGCTATCATGAGTGACTGCCGTTGTTTTGAGCTCTTGTTGTCTGAAATGGCTTCGTGTTTTTTTTTTTTTTACTACTGCTGGTAGCCCAGTTGTCGCTCTTTGACTGTTCATGAAATAGTACGAGAGAGTGCCGAGTATCTACCGACACTTAAAGAAGTATAAAAGAATTGTCATAGTAACAAGAGAAAAATGAAGATAATATTAATTTCTATTAAATCAAAAAAAAAAAAAAATCATAAAAAAAGAGAGTTTGCGTTATCACACAAACTCAGAGGCTGCCCCAATTAAATTCACCAATGGACCAGGAATATTCAGCCATAGTCTTGTTTTGATCGTGGAAAAAAATAAAATTTAAAAATCATTGTGCACTAAAATAATAATAATATTTATCTTTACTTTAACTATCCCTTAGTCTATAGTCTATTGCACAGTTGGGGCACCATGCAAGACTCGTCGGCCGTCTTTCTCCATTCTTCTCTGTCTTTTGGCCATTCCGGGGGACAAGTAAACAGTATCTTTCAAAAATCAAAGCGTAAACAGGTACCAGCTTAATGTAAGTCTGTGATAAGCTCTTAAAGCGAGAATCCCTAGTAAGCAATTATAAATTATATTAAATACTCGTTCAAGATATAGAAAATGTTGCCCAAATCCTCCAAAATTCTATAGTATTTATGACAAGATTAACACATGAATACGACTTTATAATCTTCTTTGAAGGACGACCTGTAAGTTCTGAGCTAATTCCCCATCACACAGCTTACTATGAAAAGAAGGGACTCGATCTTGGATCAATTAACTGATTAAACCTGGCCTTACCTTGAGGCCATGTGTCCAAAATTTGTTTGGTGAGATTAAACTGTTCTGGCCACGGGAATTGATCTCTCTAAAAGATAAGCAAAGTGTTCCGCTAAATACAGAATGTACGAATAAGTGTTCCGTTTAAGAAACATTTTGTAAAACACTGCACTAGTCTGACTTCAAAGTGTCATTATACTCTAATCAGTGGCAGAACTTTAAGGTCAGTGGCAGCAGCTCTTGTAAGGGACATAACGTTAAGATGGGAATAAACTGCGGTCAGTTGCGTGATTTCAAAACTCGACATTATACTTTTATCAGAAGTAGATCTATACTCTAGTCAGTGGCGTAACTTGAAGAATGGCATGACAGGGTTATGAAGCACTCGTTTTTAGCCACAATTTTTCAGACAGTTGACATCGACCACCCTCACCCACCACCATGACAATGAACTGGTACTCTGTGTCGGGCTGCAGGTTCTCCACTTCGTGTCGACAGCGCTCACGCTCAATCCTCGTTCCCGACCACGCAAAAGACGTCCCCGTGTCTGACGCTTTCCTGTGTAGGAGAAATAGCTTAGTCATCTCCCTTTGGTGTTGCCTCCTCTGACTTGTGATAACAGTGGCTGATCGACTGGAGGCGTGGCTTTGAATCTCAAGAATGATTGGCACTGTTAACAAGTAGAGTAAAGCATGTAAACACATATTTAATTAGGTCCTTCTTATTATCTTACGATGTCAACTAAAAGTGAACTAACCAAGCACGAAAAACGTCCAGAAAATGTAAAGGATGTCTGCCTGGTCATTAGATACGCTCCGATTAGTCGTCAGGAACTCAGGATGTTCCGGATTTGAGTCCTGCCGCTCTGAACAATATTTAGGCTAGAGCGCTATGATCCTCCTTTTTGAAAGGATAATTAAAACTTACCTACCATATATAAAGCTCAATGACTTCTTTGTGTTATTCATATGTGTAAATTGAAATAATTTTTTGACTTTAAAAATTTGGTACTAATATGTACAAAATTTTACTTTCTAGAGGTAATATGAAAAGTCGCTCCAACGCGATAATTGGTATCCTTCTTGAAAGTAATTTTCGAGAATCGCTAGGCCTATATATGCTCCGGACTTTTTACAAAGCATTTATATCAGCTCATTTTGTCTGGTAAAAAAAAATTGTAAGCGTTATTTCTCCGACACAAAAATCTCGGATAAAGCTGAAATTGTGCACAACTATTTCTTTTACCTGACAACACATGAAACAGTAAAAAATAAAATCGATTGCTATTGGTAATTAATTATTTTGTTTTGCATCTCGAACAAGGGAAAGAAATCATACTTCACTAATGTGGTGGTATAAGCTGAGTTAGTCCCCTTTTAAGCTTTAAAAAAAAATTAGGTGGACCCATTAAGGTTTGAAACTAACAATATATATCTAATTATCTATAAATATTTTTTTTCTTAAGCAGTTTCCTGGCAAAGTGGTTAACATGTTCGAGTTCAAATTCTGATCGTTCCAAACTTTTTTATAAATGTATTTAAAAAGTGATCACGCTTTCTTCACACAGATACAACGTCTTTCTCCCTTTCTCCCCTTCCTAATGGTCCAGACAAGTGACAGGATCATAGAAGGCTAAAAGCATGAATTTGTGATAAATAAAAATTCTTTGTAAAAATTATTATTATCACACAGATTTATAGGAATATTAAATTTAATGGATGACTGATCTACGCTTATCAAGAGCTTTGCTTTTTTTTTAAGGATTTCTTGTTTTTCTTGTTTGTTTGTTATTATTATTTTTATCTGAAAAAAAATATCTCGTATTAGTAGTTTTCTTCTGTCATTTCTTAGTGGCTTTAACTCTATCTCCGTAATTTTTTTCAAAAGGCAATATTAATTTTTCCCATTTGTATTTCATTCGCCTGTTAGGGTTAAATTTCAGTAATTGTTTTCTATTAGTCAGAAAATGTTATAATTGGAATAGATAAATGTAAGCCCTTTTTATATAAATGTTTTAGATGTTTTCGGATGGTCCTTCAGAGTTGAAGATAGTTTACTTCCTAGTCCGAACCTCCCGCAGGACGACGGGGGACGGGAGCGGGCAGGATTTGAACCCTTGACCATCGATAATTGGAGCATGTCTTTCCACCCAGAAAAATGTCAGTTGTTAAGAGTAACAAAAAAACTAAAACAAATTAATTCCACTTATCTTATTCATGGCAAACCAGTAACACAGACTAAAAACGCAAAATACCTAGGTGTTATAATAAATGAAAAACTGTCATGGAATCCACATATTGATGAAACTATTAAAAAAATCCAACAAAGCATTAGAGTTTAATAAAACAAATTTCTATAAATCAAATAAGAACATAAAACTAAAATGTTATTTAACCTTGGTTAGGCCAATAATAGAATATGCATCCACCGTGTGGGACCCCTCAACTCAAGAAAACATTAAGAAACTGGAACAAACACAAAATAGAGCAGTGAGATTCATAACAAACGAATATTCACATTTGACTAGGGTAACACCATTAGTAAAATCACTAAATTTAGAAAGCCTTCAGGACATAAGACTCAAAAGTAAAGTAGCAATTATACATAAAACACTGAACCATAATCTTCAAATACAAAAACAAAATTTAATAAAATACTCTGAAAGACACAAAAATAAAGGCACATTCCTCGTCCCATATGCTAGGACAAATTTGTACAAATACTCCTTCTTCCCTAGTGCTATTAGAGCATGGAATGGGTTGCCTGAGCTAGCCAGAAAAACCAGTGACTTGGCAGAATTTAAGTCATTGGTTAATATGCATGACTAAATGCATGACGCGTAGGACGTAATCATCTTCTTTTTTGAAGTAACGTCTGTATTATATAAGATAAGATAAATCCGAACGACAGTCCAGCGCGCAAATCGCACGACCAGGCAGCCATCCATATTAACACAAATTGAAGTTTACAAACCAAAAGTTAAGTTAATTTAATGGGGTCGAATCAACGATGCCATCGTCAGTCAGGAGAAGAAGAGTTTAATAAAAAAAAGATAATGTCCTTCCTAAGCTGCCCTACGAAAAGTCACTTTTATTTACCTTGGAGATGGATGTCTTTTAGGTCAAGCGTTCTGCAGTGGACAGGGTCACTACTAGGACTATGACCTTCTTGATTTACAGCTGTGACACTAAAGAAGTAGCGAGTCGATTGGCAGAGGTTCTCTATAGGAATAAAACAGTAACCCTCGTTGACGCTGTCACTCAAGCGAGCTCTGACTGTCTCCTTAGTAAAAAAAAAAAAAACGGCTTATATTAAACGAAGGTGTAACAATTAATTTTGTATTTAAATGTGTAATAGATCTAGGCCAAAAAGAACAAGCCTGCGCGATTACAAATATTTTTACCAATTGTTTTTGTTTAAGGCAATTTCATGATTTTACCTTTCTCGATATTAACTGTCTGGAACAGTGCTGGCAGAAGAAAAGCGCCAGAGAAGTAAATGACAATGACACCAGCTTCAGCTGGAATAACCTGCCAAGTGTGCAGCCGAAGATTCCGGGCTCACATAGGTCTCACCAGCCACACGAGGAGGCACTAAACCCCAGTGCAAAGCCCTCAGCCTTCTGGATGACTAATGTGGTCATCATCGAACCACGATATCACTTGTCTGGACCAGTCAGTAAGGGGGTATCTTTCTTTAACCCCCCCCCCCCCAAACCAATCCTAATAAAAATAGGCCTGAGTGAACCATATTCATAGATACTTCAAAGTACTTGAATAGATTGATGCATTTCATTCACCAACATATTCATAACCTGCTACTGGAGATTGAGACTAAACCGTCCTACATAGTGTCTTTTACACACATATTGTTTCATTCAACCAGATTTTGCGTTAAGTTGGATATGCTCAATTATGATTTTAGGTTAAAAATGTACACTATGCTCAAGATAAGACGGACAGAGCCAGTGGCGTAGCTAGGAATTTGCCACCATTTTAGGCCCCGAGGGGGGGGGGGCTTGAGCTCTTTTGCGTAATATTTAATATTAAATGTAAAAAAAAAAAAAACATTCATTTGAAGGCCCCCCTTAATTGGGGGCTCATGGGGATTTTCAAATTCACTCCCCGCCTTCCCCCACCCTAGCCACGCCTCTGGACAGAGCCATATTGCCATTTTTATTTTTCCGTCTCTGACAACCGAAGCCAAGTGAAAGTACAGGTTTATGTTCTCATTAATAAAATTCTGTTTGTAATTAAAAAGTTACAAATATATTTTCATGTACGTTTCTGTAAGTATTCGTTGTCATGTAATAATACCAGGGCCCTCTTTTCTGTCGACCACCATGTATGATGTATCTATCTACTTAATGCTACACCCAGGCAGAGCGTACGACGCCCGCTGGTCCCACGTTGTATTGGCACTATTCATTCACTTGCATACATCAGCTGCATAGAGCTGGGAGGGGGACTGCTTTGTTGCCAGGCATTTATCTCATCTCTATGATATGATCCTCGCTGGCTCGGACATGTCCGCCGGATGGAGGACAATCGCATCCTTAAAGTTATTCTCTACGAACAACTCGCGTCTGGCTCAAGAAGAACTGGTCGCCCCTCACCTCTGTTACATGGATGTGATAAATCGGGACCTCAAATCACCATTGGGAAGACATAGCCTTAGACGCACAAGATGGAGAGAGACAGTGACCTCAGCTCTGGAAGAAAAACAGGCAATGCGAAAAATGGCCAGCTCCTCTACCGCCAAAGCGAAAGCCACCTTTACCCGCAATATTTGTGGACGGGAGTGTCTCTCCAAAATAGGGCTCCACAGCCACGTGAAAATGTGATCGAGAAGAACCATAGTCTTTCTACGACTGAAGGAGGCCAATAGTAATAAAATAAATAGTCGCTTTGTGACTGAAGGAGGTCATATACCTATCAGTTTCACCCTTTCAAAGGTATTCAAAATGTATATTTGCCACTGAAAAATAATATCTTGACTTATAAACTGCCCAGTATCACAAGTATCTTGTGTCTTTATCAAGTCTAATTCCTTCACTGCACCTTGGCGTCAAAAGGTGGGGGTTTGAACCCAATTTTCTGCCAGCTGATTAGGCAGTTGACCTGTTATGCCTTCTGTTGACCTCCCCGTTGACCTGACCTACCTCCATTTTCAACTGTACCTGCTCCCACGTGCCGAAGACAACTTCGTAATCATCGATGACGTCACCAACTGTGGGCGGAACTAAGGCGAGTACAACGCAATCACTACTTCTGGAGGACATGTGGAGGTCCAAGACTGGCTTCTTTGGGACTGAAAGATTAAACTGACATATGATTGTTATTGCATTGCCAATATTCTAGTGATAACTTTGCTGAAACGGTTCATTTGCATTAATGATAATCTAATGATGAGCTGGGTAGGACACACCCTGCGAAAATAAAGTAACAACGTTGCAAGACACTTGGAAAAGGAAAGTGGGCAGACCCAAGCAAATCTAGACGAGTCAATCTTCAGCGAAGCTGGAAATTCTGGAATGACTTGGGAGCACATGAAGATATGTGCTTAAAACTGAGTTCGGTGGTGAAGTCTTGTTGTGGCCGTATGTTCCTTTGGGGGTTCACAGGAATAAGTAAGTAATTAAGTATTGCTTCATTTGTCTTTCTTTGTTTGGCAGTGAGGTCATTATAACGATCTTTTGCATTTTTTTTTCTAATCATATCTTATATATTGCAGACGTTACTTGAAAAAATAAGATAATTACATCCTACGCATTTCATGTGTCAATCTAGTCATGCATGTAAATCAATGACTTAAATTCTGCTAAGTTGATGGTTTTCCTGGCTGAATCAGGCAACCCATTTCATTCTCTAATGACTCTACGGAAGAAAAGGCACTTTTACGATTTTGTTCTAGCGTTTGAATCAAGAAAAATAAGCATAATGTATAAATTAAATCAATTTCTGCTTTATGTTTATATTGAATAGGATTGGATTGGATGAGATCAAATCTGATTGGATGTTTTTGGATCGAATCAGAGCGTCTCAGAAAAGAAAAAAGGCCGGTACGTATCGAACCTAAGTTCGTTGTCAGTATCGGGAATGTCATTCCGTCCACCACCGGTGAAGAGACTTAAGTTTACAGCAGGAGTTTAAGAAAAAAAAGTGCATTTAATGTTCTATGAATCAGCCAGAGAAACCAACGACATGGCAGAGTTCATAAGATAAGATAAGATAAGATAATTGGAAATATCTTAGCATCCCAGCTTTGTAAACATAGGTTTTATTTACCTCTATTATATTTGACCAAACACTGAACTGCCATCTGACACTCTGATCTACATTGAATGAGAAAGAATTGTGTAAGATTAAAATAATCACCTTTTAACATGTTTATATTAATGAACTGGTCACTATGATATTAAGCTGGGTCAGATTTAAGTAAAAGGAGGGGGCGAGGCTGGGCAGATTTTTAGATTTAATCCAAATTAAATATAAACGCTTATACTTTAAAAACAGTAAATCACAAAAACAAATCATAGTTGTGATTTTAAAAAAACAAATAGAGTAGGTTTTAAAATTATTTTTCTCTTATTCACATTCGGAGGCACGGTTGCTGAGTGGTAAAGCGCTCGGCCCTCGAACCGAGGGTTTTGGGTTCGAATCCTGATGAATACATGGATTTTGAATTTTGCAATTTAAGGGCGCCAGCTCTAATGGGTACCTGACATTAGTTGGGGAAAGTGTGGCGGTCGGTCGTTGTGCTGGCCACATGACACCATCATTAACCGTGGGCAACAGAAACAAATAGAATTACCATCATCTGTAAGGTACCATTTACCTTCACCTATCCCTTAATCTGTTGGACCGTTGTGGCACCACATAGGAGCTGTCGACAGTCTTTCACCATTACTGCCTTTTGCCTTGGATAGGACCGTCCATTCTTTTAAGTCAATTGATGTTGGTATTCCAGTCGCTTTCTCTTTTTTTCTTCTTCTTTTTCCTGTTACTGTTCCCCGTAGGAAGGTCTTTGACAGCCTTGAAGACCCTTTTAAAATGTCCATAGAGTCTAATTTTGTGTAATAGTAGTTAGCATGTCGTCGCATGGTCTAATCGCTGTAATAACCCTGTCTCTAATGTCTTCCTTTGTGAGGAGGTCTTTCAGTTTGATACCTAGGATCTTTCTGTAGCATCTCAATTATATTATATTATTTTAAATATGCATTCACAGTATTCTCACACAAAATTACACACACACACACTCAAGCAAACACACACACACACTAACACACACACACAAGCGCAGCAAATAAACTTACAATTTTAGAATTCAAAATTCACAAACCCTAGACTATTTGGCTCAGTATCAACCAGGAACGACTTCCGAGATTGTGACGATATCCAAGATTGTGGCAAAATCAGTTCAGGCTCTTCTTCCTGGTAATGAATATTATCCTCGCTCGCGATTTTATTGGTCGATTTTGGCGTCTGCTTTATTTGAGAGATCAAAAAGATTATCGTTCTTATTTCATTGTATAATTACAATTTTTCTTAAAGCTTTTTTTTTTCATTTATATTTATACTAGTTTGTATTTTAACTGCTAAATCTAAAATCGGTAATTTAAAAGTTTAAAAAGAAAAATATTTATTTGATAAAAAATCTAACTTACAATAAATCAAAAGTGTCACGTATCAATTTAAATATGATGTCAAATGTTAAATAATTTAAAATACACTCAAGTCAAGGTTAAGGACAACCTCGGTATTTTCTCTGACGTAGCTATCGAGCGTATAACACTTGATAGAAAATTATTTGATTGTTTGAAGGAAACAATTTCATTGGTTAAGCCAAAGGTCATAATTGAAAGTGAGAACAAAGGCGCGTAGTAGAGAGAGTCAGTCGTGTTGAGATTCTCATGTAGATAGGACGTATATTAGTTTTGAGCTAGAATTCATAGAGATCAGTCTTGTATTTGTATTAAATCTAGTAGTAAATTTGAATATTTTTATTTCATACAGTTCACTATTGTAAATTCTGTACATTGCTGTGATTTCTAGTTATTGAATTAAAGTTCTGCATTTTGCTTTAAAAGGATCTTCGTATATTGAATCTCTATGATAGTATTTAGATCTAGAGATATACATTTACATAATCCTCGGGCATCACGGCTACAAGATATCAGCACCCCTGGCGATTCGGCAAAGAATCAAGCAACAAGAGAGAAACCTACGAACGCAACATCAAGCTCTTTAACATCAAGATCTCAAGATCTTTTGACGTGATAATAAGCAAATCTGCATTTTCTTATTTTCTTGATATATAAAGAGGGGCTTGTATCGAATTAATTCATTGAACTTATATGACAAAAAATATATTTTTAAAATTAAAAAAAAAAATATTTGTAAAAAATTCTTGCTTACCAACAAAGATGCTGCACTGTCTAAATTATCACATGGGGCTACAGAAGACTTTGGGTAACTGCGCGTGACTAAAGAATGGAGCAGACATTTATCAGCGTCAGAGGATGTGTCGTCATCATCGTCACCTTTGACGTCATGATCATATCCGCTACTCGCCGTCAGGGGAAGTAATTTATAGATTGGCAGAAGTAGATCGAATTTTGTGATAGGCCGACTGGGGAGCTTAATGGAAGAGTCTAATAGGGGATAGAAATGTGGATTGGATGTCAATGAATCCGACATTGTTAGTGAAGAGCGAGAGAGTCTCGATTGCGCGCCAGTCTCTGATTGGTTGTTTAAATACAAGCTAACAGACGACTGGACTAATGTGGACACGTGACCAGAGCACGACAAGGAAACGGCAATATCTTCACTTGATTGTTGCAAGAGCGTCAACACATACGTTAGTTGAGCGGAACAAGTCGTGGGCGGATCACAGGTTGTCCACAATGGAGACTGTATCTCTCGTTCAGCTTCTGTCCTCTTAGACTCGAGCGGGAAATCTTGATTTGATCTTGCACTATCACTTTCATGTTTTAATTTTTGCTCTGCGCATGCGTCGCTTCCATTTAAAGAGGCGCCTTTTCGGTTCGTCTGCTTCTGCTTGCTGATGATGCTTTCAAGGGAAAGAACTCTTGGTAAACTGGAAAGTCCATTATGAACGTAGCAGTTGTCTCTGGCACAGTGAGAAAAAAATTAAAAAAAAATGTTTTAATCTATAATTTTTAGTTAAGTTTGATACAAAATAAATATTTATTCATATTGATCATTTAAGAAATTAAAGTTTTGAAGATTTTCATGCACGGCAGAAAAACTATAAATAGGACGCTTTTTTTTTGGTGTTTCCGGTGATAAAATAAAAGAAGTGTTGATTAGCAATGTTCTTGTATTAGGTTAGGGTTAGTGTTATAAGATGCTTGCTATGTACATTCAACTTCCCCGATATTAATTGGAAACAATATCGGCGTGTCCTAAATATAACGGAATAACCAAAAAGAGGCATTTAAGTGCCCATAAAAGAGGCGTAAGCCCATAAAAGAGGCGTAAGCCTATAAAAGAGGCATAAGCCCATAAATGAGGTGTGAGCCCATAAAAGAGGCGTAAGCCCATAAATGAGGCGTGAGCCCATAAAAGAGCCGTAAACCCATAAAAAAGGCGTGAGCCCATAAAAGAAGCATAACGAATTAAAACATAGAAGTGCAGAATCAATATTTTTAAGATCTTCCGTTTGTAGTTTTATATTTAGTTGGCAATGGTTTAGAGTTCGATACGCGACCTTGAAATTGTTTAGTTTATCCTGACTATCCCCAATAGTCACAAACCACCGACAAAAGCAAGGGAGCTAATCTACTCCTCAATATGATGTCATGAGGGAAAATATCGGGGTTATGACATCATGCATTTATGTGCTCTTTAGTTAATTCGTGCGAAAAGAAATTCACTGGAAGTATCTAAATGACATTAATCAATAAGGACTAGGGATTGTAAACGCATTTACAAAAAGAGTTACATGATCTAAAAGACTAGTCTGTTTAGTGAAGTCTGTCCTAAAGAGTGGTTCAATAATTTTACATTGATGCAGCAGTATTTGGCACTAGACTTTTTACCTCGAATTATATTTCATAAATAGTCTGTTCGAAAAATACAATTAGCGACTTGCCTACAGACCGGACAACGGATAAAGTTGGCTTCTAAGATTGTCTCAGCGCACGGCGTCCGGCACAGGACGTGTCCGCACGGAAGTATGATGGGCAGTGTGTAGAACTCCAGACATACCGGACAGGTCAAATCTTGCGCAATCTCCATGACGAGCTGTGTATAGACATTGTGACATTTATGTAGGTAACTGTATTAATTTCTCAATAATCTTACTGATACAATGTGAACGCAAGCGGATAAATCCATGCAATAAATGTACGCACTTGGAGAGACACTGAAAATTATTCAATGTATGAAACCAGTTCTAACAAGATTATACACTTTTCACATGTAAATTATGAGCGAGTCAGGTGTGAATGTACACATTTTTTTTTAATAGTTACAGTTTTTGTTTGGTGTAATGCTCAAATTGTAAGGCAAATTTCCTTACGGACAATAAAGATTATTATTATTATTATTATTTATAAAAAGAGTTTCTTATTCTTCTTATATGATACAGATGTTACTTTAATTAAAAAAGAAGACGATTACGTCCTACGCGTCATGCATTTAGTCATGTATATAACCAATGTCCTAAATTCTGCAAAGTCACTGGTTTTCCTGGCTAGCTCAGGCAACCCATTCCATGATCTAATATCACCAGGGAAGTTTGTGTTATCACACATACTCAGAGGCGCCCCCATCGAATTCATTAATAGAAAAAGTGATGAATATGAAATAGCCAATCGAAGGTAGATGGAAAGCATTTCTGTACCATTTTTGTATGCAAGACTCGCTAAAAGCATAAGATTAAATCCTGAAATTTGTGATGTTTGGATTCTACTACTGGCATTGGAAATCTCCTTTGATATAATTTTAGAGGACTTGCAGCGATGAAGATAAGGAGTTTTGGTGAGTGATAGGTGCTCATCCGAAGGAATAAATCAATGGTTCCATATGTCTCCCAGAAATCCCTGTGTTCCATAGACTCAACGCTTTAAAAATATGGAAAGGGGCATAGTTGGCCTGCGAGCAATAACTATAAAAAGTAAAAAGTAAAGTTTCCCTTTCAGACCTTGTGGTCTATAGGGCAGATGATATAAAGATCACCTGTTTCTTTGGTCTACGGTTAACGAGGTTGTCATGTGGCCAGCACAACGACCAACCGCCTTTACTTTTTCCCAACTAACGTTAGGTACCCATTAGAGCTGGGTGGACTCAGAGGCGCCCGAAGACCCTGAAGTTAAAAATCCCTGTCTTCACCAGGATTCGAACCCCAGACCCCGCTTCGGTAGCCAAGCGCTTTACCGCTCAGCCACCGAGCAATAGCTATAACATTATTGATTATACTTCGCGTTACGTGTTCTAAAGCTATACAGGTCAGGTGCCATATATCACCATTATCTCCAACGGGGGGGGGGGGGGGGGGGGGGGGGCATAACGTATTTATAAAGGCCTGAATGAAAAATATATTGACTTAATACTTACAGCGTATTGACACCCAGCTAACTACAAGATCTTCACGTGTTGCACTGAAAAACGTCTTTTGATATTTCACCCGGTGGCCTTACCACCCTTAAATCATCGACATAGATCGATTGAAAGGAAAAAGTTGTATGCGATCAGTTCGATCAATGTCTTGTACAAAAAAAAAAGGGTCGCGCTGGATTGTGCCCTTAACAAAAATGTAGACAGATTGACCGGACTATAAATGACTAGTTTTACATTGAAAAAAAGATATAGTAGAAAACAGAGAGGCGGGTATGCGAAGGTATCTAGTAAAGCTGGTTAATAACGACATTAGGAATAGAATAATATGTACGATATTATATATATGCAATTTTATTTTAGCTTGTATATAGCTACGTATAATTTACTGGTACATAAATTCAAAATTATGTATTATCAATAATAATATAACCTAATTTTTTGTACAACCAATTTTCGTACCACTAATACCATTACACAATTTTTTTAAAATTTATTTTGAAAGTCCTCGATAATTTCTTCGACATGTAGATAAACCGATACTGTTCACAAACAATTTGTTACACGAATGTAAGATTGACGTCCCTTTTTTAATTCTCTTTCAAATACAACAAAATCGTAGGAGTAAAGGGTACATGTATGCCTTTCGAAACTCAGAACCGTTTAACCGATATTGATAAAAGTTGGCAGGAGTCGTCCTTGTGTAATAGGAGGAAGCATCCCTCCCACAACCGAAGGACACTTTAAAAAAAAACACTATTCATCTCTATACAAGTATTAACAGTACTTTATGTGGGCTTAATTAAAAAGTGTTTAAAACTATTGCTTTTTGCCAGTTTGAGAACATTTATAATATATTATGTAAGTGATGCCTAAACCAAGGCCTGCGAGAATAAAACGGGTTTGTTTTCATTACAGAGATTTTATGTCCATAAATTTTTTATTAATGCTATTGACTATTTGAATAGATATCACATATATGACAATATTTGACATTAGTTATTATTATCAAAGGCATTTATAATGAACCTTGAATAGGGTAGGAGCTTCTACAAAAATCCTACCCAGAGCCTCCACTTACTGAAATCTGGCACTGTGTGTATATTGTACGTATTTCTGTTTCGTTCCTTTTGTCAATTAATTGGTTCATGTTTTTAAAAATAATGCACAAGGCATTTTATTTATTTATATTTTTTTAAGAGAAACCTTTGTAATTTATAAAATAACAGAAAATAAATGTTAAAGAAATTTTAAAGAAATTAAACAGAGTGAAAATAGAGAGACAAAAAATACTATTTCATATTAGAATATCTCTCTCTCTCTCTTTCTCTCTCTCTCTCTCTCTCTCTCTCTCTCTCTCTCTGTGTATATATATATATATATATATATATATATATATGTATATATATATATATATATATATATATATATATATATATATATATATATATATATATATATATATATATATATATATATATGATGAAATCACGAATTTACTATTTTAAAATGTAGGACTTACCAGAATGCATTAGAAGAAAAAAAATGGGCCCTCTGACATGCGCAATATGACAAGCAGATCTTTGGTATGAAGCGTATGATGCACTAGCACTAATGCATTATGGTCCAGATTTGCGTACTACAGTCCGATGCTTGGTTAGTACATTCCTAGATTCTAGTAGGAATTCAACCGTTCTTCTTTTGCGCCGTTTATAAGCGTGACCCTCGAGATTGTGTCGGCCTTGCTGTCAGAGACTTGTGCATTGAGGTAGAGTCGGCCGGTTTATATATTTCCAACGGTCAGAGCTCTAGAGAGGGGAAAGTCGGGGATAAATGATAGCTCCTCCCCTTCCGTTTCCAAACGCACTGTATTTGTACTTCGGGTCAAAGGTTCCATGTAATGCTCATTCAACTGAACAAACATTGACGTCCCGCGGTTGTAAATCGTTATCAATCTTCACATAAAAATGGAGATCTATATAAGAGAAAAGGGAGAGTAGAGCTGTAAACTTTACCAGTGGTGCTCACGTTTTGTTTCCATCCAGGGGTCCAAATAACCCTAACCTTAATAAATAAATAAATGAAAAACTGTCATGGAATCCGCATACTGATGAAACTATAAAAAAAAAATCAAACAAAGCATTAGGATTTATTAAAAGAAATTTCTTTAAATCAAATAAGAACATAAAACTAAAATGTTATTTAACCTTGGTTAGGCCAATAATAGAGCATGCATCCTCCGTTTGGGACCCCTTAACTTATGAAAACATTAAGAAACTGGAACAGACACAAAATAGAGCAGTGAGATTCATAACAAACGAATATTCACATTTGACTAGAGTAACACCTTTAGTAAAATCACTAAATTTAGAAAGCCTTCAGGACAGAAGACTCAAAAGTAAAGTAGCATTTATACATAAGACACTGAACCATAATCTTCAAATACAAAAACAAAACTTAATAAAATACTCTGAAAGACACAAAGATAAAAGCATATTTCTCGTCCCATATGCTAGGACAAATTTGTACAAATACTCCTTCTTCCCTAGTGCTATTAGAGCATGAAATGGGTTGCCCGAGCTAGCCAGGAAAACCAGTGACTTGGCAGAATTTAAGTCATTGGTTAATATGCATGACTAAATGCATGACGCTTAGGATGTAATCATCTTCTTTTTTGAAGTAACGTCTGTATTATATAAGATAAGGTAAGATAAATGTTAGTGTTACGTGCGCATCATAGTGTGAATGTTTGAATGGTGCGATTACGCGTTGAAACCAAAACGGAACAAGATAAACACCAAAATTGAACAAGATAAAAAGAATAGTGTTTCAGAGTAAACTATTAAATAAAGATTAAAGTATTTTATATAAATATGATTTTGATGTTTGGTGTTGATGTCTTGCTAAAGAGAGTCTCATCGCTAACAAGGCGTCACGTTAGAAGGGCGAAATCACCACCCCAGCGTCTACGCCAATCGGACCGATCCTTTGGTGTGGCGTTAATGTGCGCTTATTGAACGTAGAATTGAGGGCAGACATTTTAAGAGGCCGGATACAGCCATGGGTTAATATTCTGGGAACCACAGAGCTACTGAATAATTAACAGGCTTGAGACTCCCATGAAAAACAAGACTGACTTTAGCTGAAATAGAGGAACTGCGTCTTGGCAGCTGGAAGTACTCAGTCCAACATCGGTCTCGACTACCAAATTTTGTGCATTGTCTTACAAGTCTAGATCTCAATGCTTAGCGTTGAAATAGTAAAGGATGTACTAGGTTTCCATTCGCTTAGCCGTGATTTTTTTCTCTTATGATATACATGATGTCTGTTGGCTAAAATCGTTTTTCAAAAATCTAATATTCATTAATTTTTAAGAGAAAAACAAGCGCTCAATAAGTTGCATAAAAGAGGTATTATTGTCTATATTAAAAAGTGTTTTTAATGTTATTCTTGTTATATTATAAAATCTATTTAGTTTTGTTTCTAGATTGTATTACAAAAACTAGAATACAGTACAGGTGTTTATGCAGGAGAGGTGAGTTGAAAGGACATATGCGTAACAGAGGTGCCCGCTTAGAACGCTCTAAAGACCAGCTCAGGCACCAGCTTGCTTTAACTGACATAGAAGAGAGCACCTGGCAGCAGGCGGCTTCCTTAAGAAAAAGCTGAAGATTTCTCACAATGGCCTTTGGATACACATTTGAGACCAATAGGAAATACACAACCAACAGTGGACAAAGATTATGTCTGCCTTGGTTGTAGGTCACAGCTAGTACGTCATATCCACGCCTCCTTAATCTTTACACTCATTCCTTAATCTTTACACTCGTTCCTTAATCTTTACACTCGTTCCTTAATCTTTACACTCGTTCCTTAATCTTTACACTCATTCCTTAATCTTTACACTCGTTCCTTAATCTTTACACTCATTCCTTAATCTTTACACACGTTCCTTAATCTTTACACTCATTCCTTAATCTTTCACTCATTCCTTAATCTTTACACTCATTCCTTAATCTTTACACTCGTTCCTTAATCTTTACACTAATTCCTTAATCTTTACACTCATTCCTTAATCATTACACTCGTTCCTTAATCTTTACACTCATTCCTTAATCTTTACACTCGTACCTTAATCTTTACACTCATTCCTTAATCTTTACACTCATTCCTTAATCTTTCACTCATTCCTTAATCTTCACACTCATTTCTTAATCTTTACACTCGTTCCTTAATCTTTACACTCATTCCATAATCTTTACACTCATTCCTTAATCTTTACACTCGTTCCTTAATCTTTACACTCATTCCTTAATCTTTACACTCATTCCTTAATCTTTACACTCATTCCATAATCTTTACACTCATTCCTTAATCTTCACACTCATTGACATGCTTTAACTATTATGCAAGATTATCTTTTTTTAGACTTTAGACACACTTCCTGCTGTTTACAAAAAGACTATACTCTCGATTATACGATATCCAAGGCGTTCGAGAAATACTGTTGAAATCGGTTGCATAGAATCGCATCAGGGAGTGTGTCGTTTGAAATAGTTTTAGAACTACCATCGCCTTTCCCTCCTAGATTTGTTTGGCGGTCCTTTTAATAGACTGCGGTGTTTCAGCTTTCAAGTGGTTGACAAAGTTAGGGTACACTGGTTCAATGGTGAGGAGAAAGGAGGTCGCTAAGGGAGTGGGGGTGGGAGGGGGGGGACTATGAAAATACATGTTCGAACTAGAAGTGATAGGCCACTACATTACAAGTAGGGCGGGAAGAGAAGGGCTGTATGAATGCTCATTATTCAGAATTACACTGGGGTTGGGGGACCCAAAAGGTTAAGGTTATTTAAATTGCAAAGAGAGATAACTCAAATAGAAATTCGCGTGCAGTCGTTTCCCTTGGATTGCTTTTGTAGCTTCCTTGTTCCACTACTTATTCTATTACTAATTGTTCTGCAATTCAGAAAGTGTTGAAGTCGAGCTTTTTTTATGTTTCCTCATCGATAGCTCCATTCCCAACACGTCTTTATATAGGAATAGTGAGGTGGTCCAGGTGATAGAGCACTTGTTTGTTATTGAGTAGAATTTGTTTTTTTACTAATCAAACAAGAGCATAAAACGGAAATGCCATGGTAAGGCCAATATTATCTTATCTTATATGTTACAGAAGTTACTTAAAAAAAGAAGATAGTTACGTCCTACGCCTTTTACTTGCTAATCTAGTCATGCATGTTAATTAATGGACTAAACTTTGCTAAGGTGTTGGTTTTCCTGGCAGATTCAGGCAACCCATAGTAGAATATACATCCTCTGGTATACCTCAACTAAAGAAAACATAAAGAACATAACACTAATAGATAATAGACCAGCAAGATTTGCAAGACATGAACATTTAAATTTGATTAGAGAAACACCATTAGTAAAATCACTAAACTTAGAGACAGTTCAGGATAGGATAGCTAGCCAGGAAAAACAGTGACTTGGCAGAATTTAAGTCATTGATTAATATGCATGACTAAATGCATGACGCGTAGGACGTAATCATCTTCTGTTTTGAAGTAACGTCTGTAGTATATAAGATAAGAAGATAAGATAGAAGATGAAGAATAAAATGCAAAGTAGTTAAAATAGATAAAACATTGAACCATAATTTACAAATAGAAAAACAAAACCTAGTGAAATACTCAGAAAGATAGAGGCACATTTATTATTCCATACGCTAAAAAAAAAAAATCGTACCAATGCTCCGTTTTCTCTAGAGCTTTAGAGAATGGCCTGAATCAGAGCCAGGAAAACCAACAACTTAGCAGAGTTGAAGCAATATAAGATAAGATAAATCTTAGTAGAGACAGTAGATTTAACAACTTCTCTTGTTCTTGTTGTTTTCTGTCTCTCTTCCTCTTCCTCTCTCACTCTTTCTCTTTCTTTCATTCTCTTTTCTTACTTTTTTTTGTTCTTCCCCTGTCCGTTAACATTACTTTCTCTCCTTCTGTCTTACTTCCTCAATAGTCTTCAATATCAAAAACAAACACACGTTTACAGACAGATTCCGCACCATGAAATTTTGATGACTGATCTTGGCGTGCGGCGGCTCGTTGGTCTAGGGGTATGTTTCTCGCTTAGGGTTCGAGAGGTCCCGGGTTCAAATCCCGGACGAGACCTACTTTTTTTTTTTTAAACCAAAATTTAAAAAGAAAAATTTATTTACTAAATCAAGTACCGTATTAAAATAGTTTCTGATGGGAGTTTCTTTTTTTTTTAATCTTTGAAGAATGCCAGCAAATCAGTAAACCAATGTTTTCTTGCAGCATACAGAATCACTAAAAGAGTGAAGGAGTATAACCGGTTACCTTAAATCGTCGAGACCAATGGACTTTAAGCCTCTGAGGCTTCATTATGTACTGAGGGCCGAAGGCTCGAGGGGCCAGAAAACACTAATTCACGGCACGGCCGGCCTTAGGCGTAGGCAAACTTGGTAGCCGCAATGGCCTCCGATTGTTGGGGTCCTCTCATGGGACTAAAATGCGTTTAGAGAAAACAAAACAAAACAAAAAAACTGGGATCGAATCTCAAACATAGCAAATCTCGGTTGCTTTCTGTCTAGTAGACTAGCTCTAATGTTTTACCTTGACTCGATCTATTAACGAGATCTTAGATTCACTGGTTAGATGTTAGAAGACCTTTTTGGTGAGAATGTCGACGTTAAATAGAGTCTAGTACATCATGTCTCATTAAGTAGCATTTATATCCCTTATTTCGATATCAAACAAAATATTTAATCCCATGAGAGGACCCCAACAATCGGAGGCCATTGCGGCTACCAAGTTTGCCTACGCCTAAGACTTCATAAGGCTAATAAACTTTTTGGGTAATTTTTTAAAATGTATTCATCTTTCCTCCGATACAATGAATATTTGTGCAAACGTTTTAACTTGATCCGATCAATAGGAGAATAAAACATGTTCTAACTTTTTAGCAAACTAACATAATCTCCCATCAGAATCGTAGGTTTTGAAGAAATAAATCAACAATGGACTTCATAATTAAAACGATTCAAAAAGTTGGGCTCGTCCGGGATTTGAACCCGGGACCTCTCGCACCCAAAGCGAGAATCATACCCCTAGACCAACGAGCCGTTGTAGCAGCCTGAAAGTTGCAACAGTTAAGTACTCAAAGTGACTAAACCAAATCACCAGGTTAACGAATACGCAGATCGATAACAGCTGGGATGGTCCTTGAGTTAGATGTAAAATGACTTTATTGTTATTAGCATTACACCAGTATGTACGAAGCTTATATTATTTAACAAATGGACTACTCGACCAAGGTTTCCCACGACAAATGGTTTACCACAAGAATCGAAACCGAGAAAGCCCCATAGACAACTACCGAAGTCAATGATGTGATGACAGGCCAAAACTTTTTGTATTAGTCTATTTAAAAAGCAAAATGTAAAATAATAATAATAATAATAATAAAGTTTGTATAAGGGAAAGCACCGCACAATTACTGCCATCTGAAGCTCAGGCTTCATCTATCGTCTGCAAGAAATGAGAGGACCTGTCTTCAAAAATGGACGCTTCAGAAAAGAAGACAGGAAAAAAAACAACCTTCTAAAAATAGGACGTGGTAGACATAAAATGACCATTTCCAGTAAATCACAGTGTTGGTTGTTACTAGAAATAGATGTTAACTATCAACTTTGAAAATTAATATCTAAAGAGTGCGCCAAGCTACAAAGTTTAAATTTTGCACACATATATAGATTAACATGTTAAATTAGAATTAGTGAGATTGTTGTATTTATAAACACTTTTATTTTATTTAAAAAAAGAAAATTTTACCCTTCTTGGTCTTTGTTAATTTTAATATCAAATATCTTTAAAGTGTGCCAAGAGAATTTAATGAAATTTGAAATACACACATTTCATAATATGATCAATTATTGTAGCAAACAGCATTGTTGTAACTTTAATAGAAAAAAAAGTTGTAAAAATGTCAACTTTCACATAAACTTTTGTTAAGAAAAATTTAACAGATTGGCTTCAAAAGCAAATAAAAATGATCTCTGATATCTTATGTTTACAAAAAGTAATCACAATTAGTCCTGAAATCAAATGCAATGTGCGAAAACTTTGATGGAAATGACCACCCCTAAAAAAAGGGTGACACATTTTTCAGCCAATATTTTTGGAAGATAAGAAAAAATGGATCTAGGTCAGTTTATCGAAGTACCTAATTTTGAACCCCTCCCCATTCGCCCTCCCACCCGCTAGAAAAAAAATCATGGTTAAGTGAATGTATAAATCTACTAGACTTTATAATATTCTAATACTAGACCTTTAGATCTAGACCTAGAAGGTGCGCAAAATGTTCATGAACATTAAATTTATTAAACTCTTATTATACTCCAAGTTTCTTAGTTAATCTGGAACGAAAGACTGGTTGGGTATAGCTGCAAGATAGATTCACACGTGACTGATCAGCTCTTTTAACACGGCCAGCGGGACTGGTCAGCTTCATTAAATACAGCCAGTTGGACTGGTCGGCTAAACTAGCCAGCCAATCGTGTAGTCGCAATGCCTAGACACGCTACATTTTTTTTTAACTTAAATTTATTTTTTAGCAAGAAATTACCAAAAATGTGAAAATTAAAACATATTGGGAAGACATTTCCTTTTCAGTCAAACCCTAAAAGTAAAATATGGAATTTTTAGAGGATTCGTAGGAGACTTTGAATTGATTGGGAAATGTCATTGGTTTTGACTGTGCTATCCAACTTGTCTGTATACTGTTCCCCCAACAAATATGTCCGGTTAGCTCAGTTGATTAGAGCGTCGTGTTAATAACGCGAATGTCGTGGGTTCGATCCCCATACTGGCCAATACATTTTTACTCATTTTTTTTTGTTCCGAAATTATAAAAAAAAATGATATTGTTACGTTCTCTGCTAATCAGGACTTCCGCAAACACTGCCCAACAAGACAACAAGACTGGATGGCTGCCTGGTCGTGCGGTTTGCGCGCTGGACTGTCGTTCGGATTTATCGACGGTCGAGGGTTCAAACCCTGCCCGCTTCCATCCCCCGTCGTCCTGCGGGAGGTTGGGACTAGGAAGTAAACTATCTTCAACTCTGAAGGAACAACACAACACATCTAAAACATCAACTTGACAACAAGAGCTTCAATAAACAAGGTGACGGTTTATTTACAATTACATCAACATCAGCCAATAAACACAATTGGCTACACTAACTTCAAATGCTTTGCTACACAACAGAACTGCCTAACTAATCACTACAAGTCTCTCTAGCTCGTAGAGCTACATTTTCGAGGACTCACTTCGTAGCACACAGTCCCTACTGCTTGCTGTCCTGGACTTTCTAACACACTGTCTCTCATCTGTAACGGCTTTTTGGTCACGTGACCAAAACATTGGTCATATTGCGTGCATTAGCAGTAATGTCCCCTGTTCAACAGCCCTTGACCTGTGTGATTGGCCTGAATCATGTGTGTCAGTAGGCCGCACAAACATTAACCCTTTCAGTCCGCCACTAGGGTTATAGCAATATGTAAGTTTAACTTTTTCTGAATGAAAAGTATTAATTGATTTCTTAAGAAGTTTATTTATTACTTCTTTTTTCGCAAGTAAAATTTAAAAGAAATATTTTCTCCTAGATGTATTTACGAAGATGTAAGTCCATGTGAGCTCCGACTATTGGGTATAGCAGTAATGCTGAGGTCGATAATTGTAGTCAAACTGAATAACCAATGCGTCGGACTAATAAAATTATCCTTGGTATCAAATTTAAAGACGGCATCACAGACGAAGAGATTACATACAAGCTATTGGACCCCACGATCTGCTGACCGCTGTGACTGTATAAAAAAAAAAAAATGGAAACTCAAACTTTATGGCCATCTCACAAGGTCAACAGGGCTCGCAGGTATCTTCTATATATATTTAGGGTCCTCATGTTGTGGGAGGGACATAGAACATAACTACGGTCTCAGTTATGACCTAAGGAACATTTGTGCCAAAATTTATTAAGATTGGTCAAACGGTTTTAATTTCTATTCGGACATACACACTAAATACATTCTGCTTTACATATCGCAATAAACTAATTTTCTTTTATATTTACTGCTATATTTACTACGACAAACAATAAAACCAGAGAATTAAAACAAAGGAATCGGGCTAGTCCGGGATTTGAACCCGGGACCTCTCGCACCCAAAGCGAGAATCATACCCCTAGACCAACGATCCGATGTAAGGATACTTTTACCAAACCTTTTTATAATTACAATAGTATTATAAGTAGTAGCATTTTTTTTCTAACTTATATAGTAGATCGAATTAACGAACTCACTTGAGTCAACGTCACATCAATCGATAACATCTGCAGTTGGACGTCCTAGCGAGTTTCTGATTTCAAATCTCTGTTTATGTGCGAACCGTAGGCCTACAACAAATTTAGAGAATTGGTTCACGGACTTCTTCAAAGGCCATTTGTTACCGGAAAATGGTCTACAAACACAAGTTGAAGACATTGGCGAAGCTAGGGTGGGGTGGGGGTCCAATTCAAATCGAATGTCCTATTTTTTTTATTAAATGCTTAATATTACGCCACTGCTATGTACTCTTGCTATTCGTGTGGATTCGAAAAAAACAACAACATTGATCTAGAATCTAGATGATGTTTTATAGATGCCTTTGCTGCACAGAACGCACGAAGTGAGGAGCTACGAATTGAGATATATCACTTGTGCATTATCGTACAAATAAGCAACAGTATTTTTCATTATAAGATTCTTCACGATTTTTGTTCTTTATTTTACTTATATGCTTTACGAATTGGAATTTCGACGAATATATTATTAAGTACATTTTTAACATACAGAGGCCATTAAAAAGGTCAATCCTCCCTGGACTCAAATACCTTGTTACGCCACTGTTAACAAGTAATTGATTAAAAGACTAATAAGTAATAGATTATCGATACATCTATTGTGATCACGAGACTGGTGAATGTGAAATCGGATTTTAATATTTCTTTTCATTCACACTTGACAGTCTTATCTTATCTTATATAATACAGACGTTACTTCAAAAAAGAAGATGATTACGTCCTACGCGTCATGCATTTAGTCATGCATATTAACCAATGACTTAAATTCTGCCAAGTCACTGGTTTTTCTGGCTAGCTCAGGCAACCCATTCCATGCTCTAATAGCACTAGGGAAGAAGGAGTATTTGTACAAATTTGTCCTAGCATATGGGACGAGGAATGTGCCTTTATTTTTGTGTCTTTCAGAGTATTTTATTAAATTAAATTAAATTAAGAGATTACATACAAGCTATTGATAATTCAGTCATTATGAACTGAGAAGACACTGTCAATCTATTGATGAGTGATTTAGAGAACTCAATAAGAATGGAAAGGTCTCTAAGTTGATATCTACCTCACTACTGTAGCATAGATAAATATATTCTTTATATTTCCTAAGGGAAATAATACTTCTATTTTAAACAGCCATATATTTAGAGTTTGGTTACCTCCCTTTTAATTTGAATATGAAATTATCTAATTGCATTATTTAATGATTGAAAATAATACATTTTAATATGAATAACTGGCAGCCCAACAAGGTTTAGTCAATAGTCAGTCCTATTAAGTAAAAATGCCACAACTCTATAAATGATCATAGCAAGGTAGTATCGAGTTCAGACGTTTGGATCTCCTCGGGAAAGCTGATTGTCAATGAAAATAGAGCCATACTAGATCTGAAGCTGAGGTGAATCCTGGTGAAGACTAGGATTTTTATATTCGGGATTAAGTGCTGTGTTGTATTGCTGGCCACAGAAACAGATGACCTTAACATTATCTACTCTATAGATCGCAAGGTCTGAAAGGGGAACTTTATCGTATTTTTCATTTATTTATAGATTTATTTAGATGAAATGATGCTATAACTCAATTATATTTATTCTATATCATAACCTAATCAGCTGAATCAAACTTTTACGTTGACGAGTGCACATCTTTCACTGGAGAATCAATTAATTTTACAATGGCCAATACACAGCCACCCAAATTGTGACAATTACTGAGTGATGCTAGTTCGGGAACAATAACTCCTTCTAAAGTTAAATACAGAATAGTAGTATAATTATTATTTTTTTTTAGACATTTTTCCATGGGAATTTTGCTCGAGATCATTATTGACTTTCTACTAAGTAGGCAATTAACAATCAGGGTTGGATTTAAGTATATGGAGGCCCCTAGAACTGTTCGAAAACTTTCATAATAATTCTAGTTTCTATATTTTAGATGAGGGAAATTATGCTGTCGATTGGGAGTTTGTAGTGCCTATTTCCTTGACAAAAAATATTTAACATGCATATTTTAGTTTTAAAAAAGGTATATTTATGAGTTTGTGGAGGGTAGACGCTTTACCGTAAATACAAAGTTGTATTTACTTATTCCGAGGATGCTAGAAACGTAACATTCTTAATCACGACCTCCGGTTCGAGGGCCAAGCGCTTTACCGCTCAGCCACCGCTCCACCTAATTTAAAAAAATTATATCAAAGTAAACATTAGAAAGGGAGGTAATACTATGGCATATAGAATACCAATTAGTATTTACTGAGTGACCTCCCTTGCTTTTTTTAAGCGAGTTTACTTTTACATAATTTAATGTTCAGTGAACCAAAATAAAACAAGGTCTACATTCTGACCTTAAGTAGGGAATTGTGTTCCGCTCCGATAGGTGAGGAGTTCGAATGGTTACTACCTGATTTAAGAAAAACAGTTGGTAATGGACTGACCACACGACAAAATCGTGAACAAATACAGTTAGGAATTTATCAGTTCCCAAATTGCGAGACATGAATTCTAAACGTTTGGTACAGCATGGTATGTTGTCTTTTTTATATCCTAATTGTGTATGTAATTGTTATTAGCATAAAGACAGTCCACAGTAAACAATACACAACCAGGGGTGGACAGGGTGTTAAAATAGGCCCGGGCATTTCTATACAAAGTTTAAAATCTCATGATGTACAACCATATCTAGTTCTACCTGTTCTCAGAATCATTCTCTTGTTAAGCTTGATAATGTATCGATAACTGATAATTGTATGCATACAATGAACTCTGTAACTTTTTAAAAATAGAATAGGCGTTATGCAGGGCCGGACTTATAACTGATATATAAAAACAGGGTTTCCACGTTCTCCTGATTTTCCAGGGCATCCCGGAAATCTCATGTAATTGCGAAATATATCCTTAAAGTCCTGGAAATCTCCTGAAATGATTAAAATCTCCTGAAAAATAGACAAAATTGTCATTTTGCATAGGGCCCCGCTGGGCCGGTCCTAGCAATTGCGGGGCCCTATGCGAAACTGATTGCGCGGGGCCTAGTCTGGGTGGGAATAAGGATAATAAGTGAAAATTGAGATTTTGTTTTAGAAAATAAATTCGGCTTTGCATTTTGTTCATGCGATCAAGTTAACTTTACTTTACGAATTTTGCATCCTATGGCATATTTTTATGCCAGCGACTATAAAACTAACTAAGGTATTGGAATTTCTAGTTAAGGGGAAAACTCCAATTATTACATTTTATTACAGGAAAGCTGATAATGCCTTTTTTTTATCGCGCGTAGGATTGGTGTTTTCCGTAATGAATGACACCCACAAATGACAATTTTCTCAATTTTTGAGGAGATTTTTATGAGTTTCCAGGAGATTTTAATAAGTGCAGGACATTTCCAGGAATTTTTTTTGTATATATTTTGCAATTAATAATTACAAATAGAATTAGCGCGGGGCCTTTGAAAGCGTGGGGCCCACTGCGACCGCATAGGTTGCAGTGGCCTAAGACGGACCTGAGTGGAATCATGTATAATTTTTTTTTAATTGCAAAGAAAATCAATCAAGTGTAAATTGAAGTTTTCATTCCTACGGGTATCGAACAGTGACGCGGGTATCGAACAGCGACGATCTATTACTTGGAATCGTTAAGATGATATATGGGCCATTTCGACGTTACGTTCAATCAGTGCACTCAACCGATGAATTGTTTTCATCCCGTATGTACAGTCTAACGGCATAGTTGTTACAGATGCAGGTCTGATGTTTGGATGTGTTTATTGTTCTCGTGTTGTTATTACAGATGCAGGTCTGATGTTTGGATGTGTTTATTGTTCTCGTGTTGTTATTACAGATGCAGGTCTGATGTTTGGATGTGTTTATTGTTCTCGTGTTGTTATTACAGATGCAGGTCTGATGTTTGAAATGTGTTTATTGTTCTTGTGTTGTTGTTACGTCTTTTAATCTTTATTGCCCTTTACCATGTTTATTGTTGAGAGTTTGGTGTGTGTGTTTTTAATTGGGCTCATACACTGTTAGTGAGGTTTACAGGATGGTAGGTTGCGTCAAGTTTTACCTCAAAAGTTTTTTATATATAACTGCAATTAGGCTATCAATGTAATTAAAAATATAAAAAAAACATCCTACCTGTGCTTTGTTAATGTTTTGTGTCCCATAAGATGCGTCACGTATTCGTGTTATTTTTTTATTTTTTATTGTTGATTTTTATTTTATATTATTTTTTATCGAGTTTCTTCTAAAATCATGCAATCGAACTAAAAATATCTATTGTGTCCTTAAAGTCTAAGGGCGCTCAAATTGTTTGGATATAAATCTAGAATTTGTAGAAAAGTAAAGTTCTCTTTTGAGACTTTGCGATTTATAGGGCAGTCCATCTGTTTCTGTGACCAGCGGTTAACGAGGGCTATCACAACGACCGATCGCCTTAACTCTTTCCTAACTAATGTCAGGTACCCATTAGAGCTGGGTGGACTCAAGGGAGTCCAAAGATCCCGAAATTAAATATCCCAGTCTTCGCCAGGATTCGAACCCCCGGTTCGGAAGCCAAGCGCTTTACCGCTCAGCCACACGCCTTCCCTAGAATTTATTTTGCATTAATGTGTTGAACAAATTTCGAATGTCCCTTTCAGAATCGAAGATGATTTTATCCTGGCCCAAACCTCTAAATGAACTACGGCAGATGTGGCAGGCAGGGTTCGAAGCCCGGACAGTCCAGAACACATACCACGTTACCAGGTGGTCATTTTTCTAAATGACCACCTTGTCACATGAAAAGAATCACTAAAGTAAATTGGAAGCACAGACTTTTACTTAACGTTTCGTCATTAACTAAGAGAGGAACTGGACTAACGAATAACTCGCTTCACTAAGAGCAATTCAAACGTCTGGACAGTAAGTAACTAAGTCCAGTGTGATCACCATAGGCTCCTTTAAAGCTGGAGGCATCTTTGCAGGATAAGGCTTTGTTTTCTCAAGGCTAATGATCTATTTGAAAGGTCAAACAATACTTTTTATCTTTACTAAACATATCTCCCCAGGCATTGGATTAAATTCAGTGGGTGTAAACTTAGCTCCAGGCTATCTACTTTTTAAAAAAAACGCTTTAGTGTTACTGTTAGGGTTTTTTTTTCTTCATCTAGTCAATTTTTTTGCTGCTAAGCAGCTAAAAGCTGTTTTGGAGTCTCTCTAAGAATAAGCAGCTTGTTATTCTTGATAACAGTTTGACACAGCACTACAGAGTGGGTTAGGCTGGGTTGTGGTAATAAAGGGTTTGTTTGAGGTGAAATTAATATCTTCTTAATGTTCTGAGACATTGGATGCGCCCAGGTGAATCAATGGCTTTGGATTCCCCTTGAGACCGGGCAGAATCTGGTGTGACTGATATCACTGATCAAGCCGATTCTAGAACGGCAGAGTTTGCCACAGTTCGTGCATGAGGTGAAATTATTGGGGCAGTTAATGGTCTATTTGAGTATCTGTGTTCATGCCCCCCCCCCCCCAACTGACCATCCCTCTCTGTAATTATGTGCAAGTTTGATCATTCCTTTAGAAGAAAAAAACCCACCTCAGTCTTAAGTATGAAATGAAGAAATGTAATTATAATATTGCCCCCTAAAAAATAGATGATGTAGAAAACTATAAACATTAAGAAGTCAAATAGCCAAAAGTTGTTTCAGTTCAAATATAGAAACTATATTAATCTCAACTATCAACCTTTATCCCATGAGCAGTTGCGGATATTGTACAAAATACTAATCAACTAGTAACTCCATTGTTATATATACATCTTCCTAGCACTTCTGGATATTTAGGAAAAATCAAGTTTTTTTTTTCTTTTGTTTCGTATTTATATTTTTTTTTGTATTCACATTTTTATTCCGGAAACTAAGTCAGCACAAAACAAAAAAAAAAGTGTCATAACGAGAGGTCATTGTCCGGAAACAGCCGAAGCGCTTCAGCGAAGTGTCGGACGGAAAACAAAACTATCGTCCAAATAAATTAACCTTCGTGACACCCCGGTCCTCGGGAGAAAATGGGACTCGCCATTCTTAGGACAATATTTACTTGGACCCCCTCCCTCCTTCGGGAGAAATGGGACTCGCCATTCTTAGGACAATATTTACTTGGACCCCCCCCCCTTTTTTTTTTTAGTCCTCACTTCATGAAGTAATAAAAAACAAAAGGGAGACCATAAAATAGAGAGGGAGGGGGGGGGGGAGTCAGGGGCGGAAAGAAAAGGCTTGACTTGTCTGCTCCAAGGATATGTGAATTACTTTCAGGGTATCCTTATGGCCGATTGGATGATAGACCCATTACATACCCGGCGTAACGCTCAAGCCTTTCGAATTTCATTCGACTTTTCATGCTTATTAAGTACTTATCAGCTCTCAGCGGCTAACGGTCATTATTCTGGACGACGCTAAAGTAGAGTACTAAGCTGGAGATCAAAGCCGTGCCATTTTTCTTTCACCGTGCTGCGAACTTCCGCAGAGAAACGCCGTTTAAATTTTCTTTTTATTTAGTTGAAATGGGTTAGTTAGATTTTAAACGGCCTTCGAAAGGGGAAAAGACGCTATTAGTTTTGTGTGGATTGGCTGTCCGCCCGTCACGTTTAGAGCTCGTAAACTAGAAAAGATAGTGAAAATCTGACATCATAATATTTTAGATCATTCAAAATTCTGATGCAACGGCTACTTTTTTCTTTTCTGAAAGCGAAAAATCTAATTTTTAAAATCACTTATGCAAGCATTTTTGTTTTCATAAAAAAAAATACACCACTTTTAAAATTACTCACTATTAATATTGTTAAAAATGAACAGTGGTAGGTAGAGGTCACCATATGACCCCGGCGAGATGACACAGCAGCGGGTGTTTTCTGGAATGTACATGTATAAACAAAGACAGGATGTGACGTTGCCTCACGTGTTGTTCCAGAAGATACTAGCAGTGTTTGTGCAACTTTGGAGGAGTGATTAGGGACTCTATATAAGCCATAGAGTTAATGTGAAAGTCAGTCGTGAGTGAGCCGTTACAGTCGATACAGACGATGTAAGACGTGTGCGACTCTAGTGGAAGAGAAATGTGTACGACTCGATGCAAGTTAACTAGGGTAGAGTTAACTGGAGTGGACTACTGTCGTTAAAGTCTATACAGCGAACTACAGTGGATTTGAGCCGTTACAGTCGATACAGTCGATGTAAGACGTGTGCGGCTCTGATTCGGTAGACTTGAGTACGACTTGGTTCAGCTTGGGAGACCTGGAGCGACACTGGGAAGTGTGTCGTTGGTCTGTTCTGTGGAATACGGCTCGATGCAAGTTGAGAAGAGATGAATTGCAACGAAGTATAGCTAACTGTAAACTGACAGATAATGTACAGTCTTCTACGCTACATGTTACAGTGACGAGTGTTTAGAGTTAATAGTCAATAAAGTTATATGAAGCTGAAAGTTTAGTCGTCAAAATCTTTACAGTGTTTGTATTTATGTGCCTACTAATACATTTAGCCAGAAGATTCAGAAATACGTAACAATATGAAAATCTTAACTAAATGATATTTTTTTTTGCAGTTTGCGTGCCTTTTTAGACAAAAAATAAAAAAAAAAATATCTAGTTTGATTTTCATATGCTTGTACAATATTCAGGCATTATTCCAGAAATGGGTTGTTGGGGGTCAGGAATATTTGATATTGTGTTGATTGTTCTGTAGTAGATGATCCTTGTATCATTTTTCTGTCTCTGGTGGTTTCAATAGTTAGGTAGTATGTCTTTGATATTAAATAATATTTCTATTACTATTATTATATTTTTAGGTTAATCAATTCTCAATTGTTTATGATTTATACTTGTGAATTATGAGAACTTACAAATAAAAATCTATATAAAAAAGCCCACAAAAGAGGCAAAGAAAAAAGGCCTAAGGCCCAAAGATTCCTATGATGATAAAACTAAAATTGAATAGCTCAAATTCTGTGTGGTAAAGCGCTTGGCTTCCAATCTTTTTAAAATCCCCGCTCAATCAATTTAATCATCATTGAGGCGTCAAATCGAACTCCCCTCTACCCGCTTCCCAACCAGATGTCTAACTGCCTCGACCTTAATGGTCCTCCTGGACTTTATGATTGCGCGCAAGCACAACCCTCTCTGGTCAATATCTGGCTAGCGGAGATTTATAGCTCGCCTTCAATGTTTCATTTTTTTTCTTCCCCCCCCCCCCCCCCGCCGCTCGAATCTTCTGACGCCCAAAACTGAAGTGGCTGTTATTGTTGGGGTGGACAAACTCTCTGAAGTGATATATGGATGGTGTCGTCCCGACATCAGCGTTGACAGCTAGGAAGTAGGAAATGAGGGTCTCAGTTAGCAATAGGGCCAGAGCCATTAAAAAGGTGCCCTAATTAGGGCCCGCGGGTCAGATCCGGCACCTCAAAAAGTTTAACTACAGTGCGCAGGGAAGTCACTAAGTTTCGGTTCCATCATTCTCAAAGATGATTTTGCAATAATGCGATCTGTAACACGTTTGTAAAAAAAAAAAAAAAAATTATATGCCAACCCCCCCCCCATCCCCACGGGATGGAAATGGTTGGTTACGGTTAGGTGTAACAATGTAAACCAACCTCTATGTACATGCCCCTTCCCCTTTCCGATTGCCAGACAGGTGGACAAAATGAGTTGAGTCTATATAAGCTTTGTAAAAATTGATGAACTGCAAGATTTTAGTTGTTTTGTAAAGGATACAATAGGATGAGGCGTAGAAGTTGGCAACAATCTGAAATTCCTGTTAGTGACATGTCGGTAAATAAAAAACATTACTTGGAGTTGGCAAGGAGACCGAAATAGCGGACAGTTGTTTTGAAGAAGCGAACGGAAAAACCCGTGTTAATTGGATCGTCGTGGACTTTGCCACATCTGACTGTTCCCCACTTTAATGAATGAAACATTCGTCATTTATCAATAAAAGGTCTTGAACAATTTGTTTGTTCTTGTAGAATCGAGAGCGGTTAAGTTAATTGTTGGATTTAACTACCATCTGTTTGGGCTCGCACCAAGCCGAATCAAGCAACAATGCAACAGTGACATGGACACTTAATTAAACTTTAATGTTGCCAACTATGATTGTTTTTTAATGAAGATAAATACGGAAGAGCGTAGACATTTAAATAAAAACATCTTGCAAAATATAAAAAAATATACTATCATGCTCAAGGAGGCATTAAAGCGCTTCGCTTCCGAACCGAGGTTTGAGGTTCGAATCCTTGTGAAGACAGGGATTTTTAATTTCAAGATC
This sequence comes from Biomphalaria sudanica, assembly GCA_036873155.1. Classification (NCBI taxonomy): domain Eukaryota; kingdom Metazoa; phylum Mollusca; class Gastropoda; family Planorbidae; genus Biomphalaria; species Biomphalaria sudanica. The sequence continues at coordinate 482,368 of JAZGLO010002867.1, forward strand.
TTCGGGCACCTCTTGAGTCCACCCAGCTCTAATGGGTACCTGACATTAGTTGGGGAAAGCAAAGGACGTTGGTCGTTGTGCTGGCCACATGACACCCTCCTTAACAGTAGGCCATAGAAACAGATGACATTTACTTCATCTGCCCTATAGACCACAAGGTCTGAAATTAACTGTTTTATGCTTAATTAAGCTTTTATAAAAGAAAAAAACTGTACATTTACAGTCATGTTTCTTAAGTATTGTAAGATTTATTTCCCTTTTCTATATCAAAATAAATTAATTGATTACCAGTAAATATTTTATTAATTGTTGTTTTTTTCTCATTGATTCGTGCAAAGTTTCAACTTGATCCGAGAATGAAAAGCGAAAGAATGAACGTGTACGAAAATGTGCACCAGACAGACAGACGGACGGACGGAGTTGATATAGTGATACAGGCTAAATATTAAGCACATATTTAAAAGAAAGACGAACGTGGTATAAGACAACAGAGAAACGCTCCTTACATTTGGAATACCTTTTACCCCTCTTCCCCGGCTCGTACTTTTTTTCTATCTCGATACAGTGGTGTCAGAAGATGGCGGCGAGAAATGTTATGTGTCATTTACACAGGTGGAAATAAAAATGACAGGCCACAAAAAAAATATATATATTCGGGACGGAACAAATGACCTGTCACAGGTGACCTGGGGGGGGGGGGTACAGCCGGACAACGTGATTATGGAGCGGAGTAGAACAAAGGTGTGGCGGGAGGGGTAAATAGTTACTAATTGTTTTATGTTCGGCCTAGTTGGTCTAATCCTTGATGACCTGGTGGTGGACTCTCTTTACCTGGTATGAGACTTAACACAGCGGGGATGAGGCGTTCCCTTAATTATTACAACAGTCCTCCCCCCACACACACACACACAGCGAGACCATTCGTTATTGAAGGCCTGAACACTGACCAGCAACGTCCAAAAATCTGTGGGCAGTTTAGACCAATAGTTCGTTGCCACGTCACAGGTCTGTATGATAATGGTCTCACACACACACTCACACACAACCCAATTCATCTTGTCGTCAATAATAATAAGAATCTATAAGACTTGTATTCGACTCCGAAGATTAATGAGGAGTACAGTATTTCCCGTGGCAACGCGGCACCAGCTTCGACCTACATATTTTGCCACGTCCAGCGCAGACACTACCTTTGTCCACCAGTGGTCTATTTCGTTTATCTTTTCGCGGCCTACGTTTGCTCTCTGCAGGGGATTTTCTTTTAGTCTCCAGTGTGCATCCAGCGGCCTTTGTAAGTGATCTCCAGCTGTCTCGTTCGGAAGCCGCCTACAGCTAGCTGCTCTTTCCTATATCAGTTTAAGCAAGTTGGCGCCATATCTGGTATTTAAAGCGTAGTTAAGCGATTCCATGGGGAAACTCCGTTACCTCGACAGACTTTTAGATCCCGTAAAACAAAAACAAAAAAAAAAGAATGCCTTTTGCATATTTTTCGTTCCACATACTGCAGACGTGGCCTATAAAAAGTCACTCTATATTAGTCCGTACATGCATTCGCAAGAACATCACTGTTTGACAGTATTTGTAGTGCGGCCTTGCCGACGTATGTCCATGATGATGCGACAATACTTCTGGTGAAAGCGTTCAGGAGATCTTATTTTCTGTATAGTATCCTTGTCTCAGAGAACCACTGCTAGGTAGACACTGATTTTTGTAGGCAGGCAGAGAGATTTATTCTTCCACACTCTTGCTTGAAGGAGTCTAAAAAGCACTTCTTTCCCTGGCCAGACAGTTTTCCACTTCCCTTGACAGTAATACCAGTATTAAGGAACTGCAGTGAAAACAATTCGTCTCGTCTTTTTACAATTAGTAAATTACACTAAATGACACTAAATTACACTAAATGACACTAAATTACACTAAATGACACTAAATGACACTATATAAAAAAATAAAAGGGTGATAGTTGGAATATAGAAAAAAAAAAACAAGGTTACAAAGTCAGTTTGTGTGGAAACACAAAGTCAAAATCGGCCCCCGAAGTGGTCCACCCAGGCAGGTAAAAAAGGCAGGTTTCAATATTTTCAGAAAGAATATTAGAATGAAATTCTATCAAAGGCAAATGACAGAGAAGAATGGAGAAAGAAGGTTGAAAGATCTTGTGTGGTGCCAGAAACGGTCCACCAGACCAAAGGATGGGTGAAAGTGAATGTGAGAACTTACAGTAATTAATGATCTATTTGAAGCGTCTTTTTGTTTTTACGAGCCCGAAAATGACTTTAATTCTCTACTTAAAACTGTTAACAACATTGTAGTTAGCTTTACAAATAAAACATGTTGGCTTATTATCATGTATTTTTAAGAAAGTAAGGTCCGTTCACTTTTCCTAATAGATTCTACATTCAGAGTCACATTTCATAAACACACAAATCTTAAAGATAATGGTATCAATCCATCAAAGAAAAGTGAAAGCCCTAATAGAATTTTTCAATTATTTTTTTTTCTAAACTTTGTGCCGACATTTTGGCGGATGAAACTGAGCCACAGGCCGGATATGGCCCGCGGGCCGTATTTTGAGCATCACTGTGTTAAGTCCATAAAATTTACCTTTTCCCTAGTCGACGACGAATTCCCATTGTCCTCGCCTCGGCGCCTCCGTTTCTCCAGTTGAAAGCAAGAAAGACGTCCCCGACGGAATAAAATCCAACAATGGGTGTAATGTCCAAGTAACAGTGAAGATAGCCCAAATAAAGACCCCGGATGGGAAGGTAACTCTACAATCTAGATCTCGGGTGATTTGTGTACTGACCATCTATGGGCATGCAAGTTATCCCCCCCCCCCACCACCACCACCACCAGAAGGTGAGCCTAAGAAGGACAAAGGGTTGCTTACAATTTTAGATCAAAAAATGGTGTCACTTGTGTGAATGGGAATCGAACCCGAAAAACAAGCGTAAAGAGATGGTTATTTCTCAAAAAAATAAAATAAATGTTATCATCACTTCTAAATCTGGACAACTGTTGGCAATTACAGGTTTCGTTGTTATAGTTTAAATCACGCTGACACGACATAGCAATCTGTTTCTTTTATTTACACATTTATTTTTTTTGGTCAACAGATATTAATTTTTTAAGCTTTAATGCTAAAATAAATAATGAGTAGACATGACATGTTACTTGTTACATATAATAGCAGCCAGGGTCGGCCTTAGCCGTAGGCAAACTCGGCAGCTGCCTCTTGGGGGGCTCACACAGAACTAAAAAACAAAAATTCATTAACAAAAAATTGCGAAACCTGGGTCTGATCTCAAGGATAGTAGATTTACGTTGAGCACTATGGTTCTATCTTAACTAGTCTACATTTGTCTCTAGTACAGAAGTGGCGCTATAAAAATATAAGCTATTTATCGATTTAGATCTTGACTGGCAGGTTTTTAATAAAAATACGTACTTTTTTTTTTTGCTGTTGTTTTTTTTTAATCTCTTTAGGGGCCACCACCTTCACTTCAACTAGGCCCCCCCCCCCAAATTATCCAACGCCAGCCATGTAGCAGCACTAGTAACACAAGGTGACAAAACATAATTAAGATACAAGGAGAGTTGAACATTGCACCTCTGACGAGACATCTTTCATCATTTTGTGTCTATGGCTATGGCTGAGTGCCCAAAAAAAAAAAATTTAGCACTAACGTATAATATCTGCACACTTATAAAAAGCCCCTATCTATAAAAAAAATGGTCATTTTCAGTATAAATACGGTACCGAGTAGACAATGAGAAAAGCATTTAATATAGACCCTTCTGCGTTATTTGTGACAGAATTTGTAGCTGGACAAACTACTCTACGTAAAATTATAAATTTAAAAACAATATATGACTAATGTCCAATTCACTTGCTGATGTCTTTAATGTAGTTCAATATATATGATACACTCTAAATCTAATTGTCATATCGAAATAATAATAATAATAATAATAATAATAATAACAATAACGACAACAACAACAATAATGATACATCTGCAACCATCATCACTATCCAACAATATAAGAAAAAAGGAAATGGATTATAGAAGTAAATACCAAAAATCTAAGTTTAGTGACTATGGAATTTATCTTTAGTGACTATACACCCTGTTGTTATATTAACCGAGAGGATTATGACAACTGGCGCATTTGAACCCCTAAGCATTCCTAAGAGGATAAACTTATAAACCTTATCTTATCTTATCTTATATAATACAGACGTTACTTCAAAAAAAGAAGATGATTACGTCCTACGCGTCATGCATTTAGTCATGCATATTAATCAATGACTTAAATTCTGCCAAGTCACTGGTTTTCCTGGCTAGCTCAGGCAACCCATATCATGCTCTAATAGCACTAGGGAAGAAGGAGTATTTGTACAAATGTGTCCTAGCATATGGGACGAGGAATGTGCCTTTAAAAGAAAAGAATTACTGCAGACCTGCCACATCATCAGAAAAATTTCTAAATGGACACTGTTAAAAGGGCTACGATGAATTTTTTTTTCTTTTTAACGAAACTCGACCGTAGCAGTGCCAGAGAATGAATACTTGTTCGTTTCAAACATAATAATAATAAAAATAATAATAATAATAAAGGAACATTCATTTGAACATTCTCGTTGCTTGTCAGAGGGCGGTACTGCTGCAGACCTGCCACATCACCAGAAAGTTCCTCAGTGGAAACTGTTAAAGGGCCTACGATGAATTTTGTTTCTCTCTAACGAAGCTCGACCCTGGCAGCGCCAGAGAATGACTACTCGTTCGTTTCAAACATAATAATAATAATAACAAAAATAATAAGATGAATGTATAGAGTCTCGGACTGAGTAACACAATTATAATTATAAAGACGTACTGACGTCTAAGAATAAGTAAATATACATTCATTTGAAGTGACATAGCTTATACGTTGGAGACGCTCTTTCCGAAAGCAAGATATGTTACTTCCTAGCTCAAGCGTCTTGCAGGACGTCAGAGGATAAGAGCGGGCAGGGTTTGAACTCGGGCCATCCATGAAGCGTGTAGGCTTACATAGCAGTCAGTGTAACTGTAACTCTTAAATGCAACCTGTTCTCTCCCGCTCTCCGCCTGACCAGGACATCAGACAGCGAACCAAAACAGAACCAGCTATTTAAAAAAAAAGGAAAATAATGTGATAAATAACTTGCCCAATGGTCAGTTCTAAAGGTCATTGAAGAGAAACAAAAAAAAAAAGCGAAGATGTATCGGTTGTCAATGTAATTGTTCTCGGCGCGGCAGAGATTCTGGAAACGATATGTTTACGAGACGCCCTCTTGTCAAAATGATATACTGATTTCCCTCATTTATGTTGCCAGCACTGCGCCCCCCCCCCCGCCGCCTTTCCTCTTTCTGGCCACGCCACTCCACTCCCACTTTAAATTGCCAGTTTTACACTCTTGTCACAGACATTCTTGCAGAAAGCCCCACAGGTAGCGACACCGATAGCAGTGCTGGAACCACCGCTGAGAAGAAACTTCATTTATGTGGCTTTTACAATTTGCGGCACTCTATTTTTTTTTTTTTTTTGTTAGTAGTGTGTTCTGGTAAGTTTGAACTGTTATAGTTGTTTTTTTTTCTTTTTATCATTATTTATATAAGGCTAATATCACCTCGCTCTGTCTGTCTGTTACAGCCTTTGTACACGTCACTTCTCCCCTACCCCCCTCCTCGAATCAAGGTGAAACACTACACAAGTATTAACTGTATCTAACAAAACATGAATACATTTTTAAAATTAACAAATTACTAATGAAATTTTCGGTAATTAGTTGTTTTGTTTCATATCGAAAAAGGGATGTTAATTATACAGCATTGATATTTATGTATGTATGTATGTATGTATGTATGTATGTATGTATGTATGTAAGTATGTATGTATGTATGTATGTATGTATGTATGTATGTATGTATGTATGTATGTGTTTGTGTGTGTGTGTGTGTAAATGATGAGTTATTCTCCTTAGGTAAGCTTTGTTTTTCGTTTCGTGTTTTTTTTTAATTATTTGGGCTTTAAAAAAAACAACTAAATGCTAGTATTTTTATAACAGGATCACAAAGTGTTTTCTGCATGGAACAGAAAAAGAAGAAAAGAAGAAAGGGTAGACAAACGAAGTGATGGGAGGGATCAAGGAATGGATAGGCCTGCCGATGAAAGAAACTTTAGTCCTAGCAAAAGGACACTGGCGAATGGAAAGAGAAAGTCAACAGATCGTGTGTGGTGCCCCAGCGGTCAAAATGCCAAGCCAAATATTAATGTGAATATATTTTTTTTTTATTTTATTATGTTGGCCAACATCAGTTATAAAACGACTACGTCTCATTTGATAAAGCCTGGGAATTATCTCTGATTGGGGCCAGCCTTATCCATATAGAGACTAAAGCCTGGCCATTGTTTATGGTCGGAACGATGTCGCCCACACAGCAGTTCCCCCCTCTACGCGCAGCTGATGTAACCAACGGAACGGAATATCCGATACAATTTGGGATAAGTAGCGCCGCAGGATCTGCCAGGCTGTAGCACTGTGTGCAGCAATCTGCCTAAGGGTCACCAGCTCCTGGTTTTTCCTCAGGGTTGTCTCCCGAAGCCTTTCCCGTGTTTGGGAACCTCTGATTAGTTACATACATTTGTATTACTTCTCTAAGCAGCAGTCATGTCTTAAAAAGTTGAAACGGCGAATAACTGATTCAAATAAACTGAATACAGGTAACATAAATTGGCCTAACAAACAACAACAACAAAAATGGCCAGAATGTGAATGAAGCCCTCTTTACTTTCTTCACTGCAGTACTACAATGAAATTATAAGTTTAAAATAAATAAATTATTTTGATCTAATTTTTGGTAAGGGGCTCTTGTGTTATTACCACATTCCTTCCACATTTGAACTATGACCAAAGTTGGAGCTAATGTTATAAATGTAAATATCGTTCCCCCTTTCAGACCACATGATCTATAGGGCCCACATAACCACCACCAGCCTTTTATTTTTTAACCAACGAATGTAGACTCAGATCCGCCCTAGAGATTAAAAATCTCCAGGATTCTAACCCAGGACCCTAGAGTTCGGTAGTCAAGCGCCTTTTAACACTCAGACACTTCACCTCTTGGTTAAGATCATAATGAAACCAAACGATGGATCTATTACTTAACCGTTTCCCTGCTTACAAGCGACAGCGTGAAAGCTTATATTGTACCAGTAGCGTAGCTAGGGATTTGGGAGTCTTGGGGGGGGGGGGGGCGCTGACCTTTTTAGGGGCCCTGAATTTTGACATTCGACATCCTGATATGAGATAGTGGCGTAATATTTAATGTAAAAACACATTTTGGACACTCATTTTGGGGACTCCTCAAGTGGGGCCCTGTGGGGATTTTTCCATTTGGACTCCTCCCCCAACCCTAGCTACGCCTTTACATATAATGTCTTTGAAATATATAAATATATATATAATGTGCTTGGCTTTCAGTTACATTCTATTCCGTAAGTCAAAGAGTGTCCAAAATCATTGGAAAGAGCAATGTCTCGATTCTAGTATGTAAAAAATCAGTTTCGAACAGTTTTGTTGAGTCGGGCTGAAAGGGGAGAGGAGCTCATTCTTAATGGCAGGTCAAACTGGTGCTGTGAGTCAGGAGGAATTCCAGCTACCCGTCGCCTCAGCCTCAGCGTGGCCCTTCGGTGGATACGTCTAGTGGTGGAACCTAGATAGGCTAAGTACGTGTAGCGAATCAGGCCCGGCCGGGCTTCCCGGGGTGAGCTTTTTTTTTTTTTTTCTCTCACTCGGGGTTGGGATGGAAGGAACGCCCGGAACCCAGTCCAAAAAATCCGCCATGCCGTTCCACAAGGAGACCGCCATCAGACCCGTGGCTGGAGTGGCGGTCCTTGCACGGAATAGTGGCGGTTACAGTATAGGAATATGAGACAAGCTCCCCGCAGTTAGCACTGTACTCGACCACTTGTAGTGAGTGGGGTCCAGGAACGGGGACGGTGCGCTGTGTACGCGGCACGGCCCGGTCTGGCCCTGTCAATTGATATGGCCGTCTACCGTTGGGAGCCCTCAGACAGGACAGGGGTGAAGAGCCCCACGTCCAGGCCTGTTAATTAGATAAAAGCCTTTCTAACCACCAATGGGATAATGGCGCCTACGGCGCCGACGCCCTTCTGGACTTCACTGAAGGTGCTGTGAGTAAAGTTTTTCTGCGTATCTGTTTCTGATTCGAACTTACTTTTAAACCCAGCATTTATGTTTATTATATGTTTGTTGTTTGTAATATGTTACAAGTTTCGGCTGTAACTTCATATTTGAATATAATTACACACTAGTCCAAATCTCACGAAGCACGACGGGGGGGGGGGGGGGGGCGGGGGCAGTGGGCAGGGTTCGAACCCAGGAAAATCGACACCACAGAATGACAGTCTAGAGCGAAAACCTTTTGTATTCTGTTACTTATTAATATGTTTTAAAGCATGTGATTAAAATGTATGTGTGTGTATATGTGCGCGTGTAAAGTGAAAACAGAAATCTTATTGAAAACTATGAATTGGTTTTATTAATCTGAAATTCAAGTAACTGATATCCTTTTTTTATATTAGAACCGAACTGGCAAAACCTGTAAGACCGTCTGTCCGAAATTTTGATGACCCTGTTAAATTGGGTAACTTTTAAACATAATGACCTATCGTTGGAGGCACAGGATTAATAGAGTGTTCCTCTCTTGTGAATTGGTCATTGGATTATCTTTTATTATTTATTTTGAATACTCGAAAAACCACAAAATCTCTGTTCAACATCATATAGAGAAGATGATGGTTTGTGAGCGTCTTACAATATCTCTTTACTTATAGCACAATACGTAAAATAGCAAAGGTCAAACATTGATTTTACCATCCGTTTTACACAAACCTACATCTGAAATTATTAAACGAATTTCTTTAAGCAATAATACAGTTCAATGGCACATCCGTGGCACGAGGTATACAATTAAAAGCTTCTAATGTTATTCCTTGCAGACGACAAATATACAGTTTGGGGTCAGCGTCGTCACAGAGTTCTGACAAGGTGTAGCCCTGTGTGCTACAAACTGCCTAATTGTCGCCCTCTCCTTATTTTGTTCCTCAGGGTTGACCCACGAAAGCTTTGCCATGCTTGCGTATAGCTGCAAGGCAGCAAATATTTGAGGTGGGTAGCTAGCCAAGGTTAATGAAAACAGTTCAGCGAAAATTCAATATTCGTGCCATACGTGAAAATCAAGAAATACACTAGAAACTGCTCTTTGCGAGACCTTTTACAATGATGCTTAAGGCATTTAATGTTGGAAGCACTATTTCATATCAGAACAAACTCCTATATGTAACATAATATTGTGATAACGGATGAATGACCTATTCGTAAAAATAAATATTTCCAGAGTGTTTGGTTATTCTAGCAATACATATTAATTGTTATTTTAGTTAGTTTATATTTGAATTTTATCAATAAAAAAGATAGTTCTCTATAACTTAATATGTAGCTTTAAATGACTCTTCGACTCACTACATTTAGAATTTTTTTATTTTTTTTTTTGTTCATGAATTTGCAAAAAAAAAAAAAGGCAAGTTAAGCAGGGGGTCTACCGAAAACCAGAAAACATGGCAAGGGGTCTACGAGACAACAAAGTTTGGGAACCACTGCTCCAACATAACACAGGTAACATACAACAACGTGTGAACTAATTTGCCAAGGGGAATAACTCTACCTGCTAGCAACAAAACACGGACACACATAATGTCGTCGACATGAATCAATTAAAAAATAATGAGTTAATTAACTAGTGGAAATTAATTCACTTTGTTTTATGTAGGAAGATGGGATAAATCTTACAGTTTTGAGACATATGACGATAATTGTGCCGTTCTTTCCTTATATATACGATGCAGTGGCGTCAGTAGGGAGGTGCGGGGGTGCGGTCGCACCGGGTGACACCCACTGGGGTGGGGGGTGACACCCAAGTGGAAAAGAATTGTACTTTGGAAATAAAACATTCAACTTCAAAGAAAATAAGTGACTATCTAGAAACCTAAAACATACTTTGATCTATACAATATAATTTACTTTACTACAAATGTCCAACATGCTGAGTGTTGAAAATAAGAACGCAAAGATTGTCTTTCGTTTAAGGACAAAAAGTCGCTTGTATTTGCACAACAATTCTTTCATGTTTTATTATTAATCAATTAAAAACGGCATTATTGCCAAAAAAATAGTAAAGTATTATAACTATAACCTTTGGAGCCTTTCCCTGTTAACTACAAGTTTGATTCAACTGTTGTTTTTTTTTTTTAAACAAGACTTTCCAATGCGTCTTCAACAACGCGAATTTAAAGTCTTCTAGCTCCTAAAGGCAGAACTGATACATTTCTCTCGACCGATGTACTATCGACACTATCGACGTATGACACGTCAACAGACCAGGCCTGCTACAAGCCTTGATGCATAAACACGAATATGATCCAATGACGATCGAACCCCATTAAAAAGCAAGACTCTTACACTGCAGTGTTTCTCTAACTATGAGGAGGGGGGTGGGGGGTGGCGACAAATGTGGAGGGGGGTGAAACCTTCAAATTATTTGTTTAAAACTAAAAATTATTTTCTGTTTTAGTCATTAATTGACGTCCTACTATGAAGCCAGTCAAACGTCTTTCTTTGGCCCCAGCTATTCTCACAACTGGTCAATGTCGCAATTTTGACGACGTTTGTGTGACAAAAACTAAATGGTTCGCAGCATCAGGTCTTACTGCACAAGAAAATGATCTTAAGACACCCCCCCCCAACTACAGTCATACGTGCGCTATGTGTAGCTCGAATATCTCTAGTATAACAATATTGACCAATGTTGACTTCTTCTTTATAAGACTTAGCTTGACTTGCAACTTTTACTTTTTTTTTTATTTTTGAATGAATAGTGCCTTCTGATTGTAAGAAAATAATTCAATATCGGAAAGTCCTTCTCTATTATATTTTAATATTTAAAATGGGCTCTACATACTACGAGAAAAAATAAGAGGCCAGGAAAAAGAAATTCTGAAGCCCAAAACGCAAGAAGGATTAAGGCGCTTCCCCTAGATCTTTTCGCTTAAAAGATGGCGAGGGCTGAATCCTCTCTTATGCTATTTACAGGAAGAAATTTTTCATTTCTAGTCATCTGCAAATTTTAAATTATCTACAAATCAACAATTACGAGACCAAAGGCTCGACGAACTAAGTTTTAATGAACATTCACTTCGTACATTTCGATTCTAAACATAATGTGAATATTTATAACAAATTAAACAGGAACATTGTATCATAATTATTTGTCTTTTAAGTATCTTTTGCTTTTCATTTCATTCTGAATAAGCTTTCGGAACCCACTTTTAGAGCCTTCATCAATTTACCCTTTTAGGTATCTAGCTGACTAAGGGGGGTGCGATAAAACAAAATGTCTAGGGCAAAAAAAATAGAGGAAAAAGTTTGAAAAGCACTGTTCATTTGCTTCGAATGTTTCATACACTTCGAATTCGGCCCGTCCACATTTTCTTTATTTTTTACTCTGCGATTTCTGACTAGGAGAAATGATACAATAAATGATTCAATAAAATAAAACCAAGGAAAATGAGTTTCTTAAGCTCAGAAACACTGAAAAAGCTTAACCAATAAATGACTAAGGGGGCGGCGAACATTTTTTTGGTCTAGATTTTACAATATTTTAGATGATAATAAAAGTTTGATTAAAGTTAGCATAATGTGTAAAGGACTTTAAAGTCTAAGAAAAACATGTTCAGTTAACTTAAAGTCCATTTCTTATTTCTGACATTTTAATATATGGGGTAACCATGGATAAATTGTCACAATAATCACAATTAAATTAAAATAGAGACTCATTTTAAATTTGTGTAACAATATTGGGACATTTTGGAGACTGTTGTTTGTGAGGGGGGGTTGATACCCTGAGTCTACCGGAACTGGTGACACCCACCCTAGTGACGCCACTGATACGAAGTTTTTTTGTGTTTTTTTTTTCAAGATTTTTTAAAAATTTTGTTTCTTTTACAAACAAACAATACAAACTTGAGATCGACATTGCAGTTAGTGACATTTTAGGAGCTTATTTGCAAATCATTGATACAATGTTTTATTATGTTGTAAAGTCTTGGTTAAATAAAATTATTACATAAACTTCAATTTTACTATGAACCTTCATTGGTCATGTCTGATATTGTGAATAAAGCAAAAAAAAAAAAAATTAAATTTATCAAATTTTATTTTTTTTAATCAAGTTCAACTAATTTTTTATTTAAGAAACCTTTTTTTTTTTTTTAGGTTCAAATTAGTTGTAGTTTAATTTTTAACATATAGTTTAATTCACATCAATACTACTGTAATGATTTCATAATCATTTTAGCGCTACCTTATGTTCGGTGTGTTAGCTCCACCCGCCCTTCCCTCGGTACGCCACTGGATGGTCCATCCTAGTTTAGATGACCATGAGCGTAGACCCACAATCTCATACTTGTGCGCGTTACTGCTGCCGCAGGAGTAAAAAGCCACCTCAACACTTCGTCACGGTCACACTCGGCGCGTCTCGTGAACCCTCATTTGCTTCCCGGCGAACTTGCAACCCCCCCCCCCTTTTTTTTTTTCCTTCCTTTTTTTTTTTCGGGGGTAACCTCGAGAAGCGACAGAGCCAACAAGGGGAGGCAAGTGTGACATACTTCTGCTCCACTACCGCGACACAATTCTTTCAGAGAGAAGTAAACTAGGAATCTAGTCTACCTGTTCTTTTATTTTAATGTGTTCCGGTGTGTTTTTAAAGTTCAGTATTTTAAAACGGTGTTTATTTTAATTAGTTCTAGATCTAGAGTCTAGAAATTAGTTAGTGATCTCTTTATTCAATCTTTCGAAAAGGAGCAATACGTCGTCTGCTGTGATTTGTGTGCAGACTTCCCAGTGACTAGTCTACATTGTAGGACATCGCACGGGAATCTCTGCATGGATATTGTAGTTACCCTCGTGCCCCGGGTGCAAGCAAACCTGTTTGTTTATATTGTGGGGTAGGATATTATCCGTGGATATCTGTGTGTTCTTGTGTGAAAAGTGTGAACTTAATAGCCTAGATCTAGAGATCTTTGAATTTGGTAAGATATTAGTAGATCTAGATTAAGTATTATTTTTAAAATTGTCAAGAGGATTTTAGACCTTGAGGCTAGAATCCTCTAGATCAGATCTGGATATACGCTCTAGATCTATTCTATATTCTATGCGTCTCGATTATTATACTTATAGATTTTAGCCCTAGACAATCAAGGTCTCTATACTCGTTACTCATGGCCTCTGTACACTGAACATACTGAATTTCTAATGTAAGAGTCTGAAAAGATGAAAATCTAGATCTAGATCCATAACTTCTAAAAACGTTATAGATCTAGATCTGCATCCGTATCTAGATATAGATATTGATTAATTTTGATTGTACTTTGTACATTGAACATATTTAATTTCTAATGTAAGAGTCTGAAAATATGAAAATCTAGATCCAAAACTTCTACAAGCGTTATAGATCTAGATCTGCATCCGTATCTAGATATAGATATTGATTAATTTTGATTTCTTCCAGCTTAAACTAAAAGTTATTACATTTCAATCTTGTTTTTAATGATCTAATATAGAAGTTAGCCCTTGTTATGTAAAGGGAGAGTGATCCTTAAAGGATTACGGACACGACATGGCTTAAATTGTGCCGATGTGCCTAAACTCAAAACTCAAACTCTAGATCAAGTAGTCTTGTTTCTGTCAATTTTTGATAACCAGATCTTCAGATTTTGCCGATCTAGACCTAAGACTACAATCGTCTTTCTAGATAAAAGACTTTGACTCAAGATCCGTTAAAGAAATTCAATATCCTATTGAGATGCTTAGTCCTATCTGTTGTAATATTTCCATGAGTCAAAAGTTAGCCTTTATGAAGTTCTGGATTTTTCTGTTCCGACATTTTGGGCATAGGGCAAATCCTTTTTGGCTGCGTCCCCTCACACGCACAGAGCTGCCTTGCCTGGGTGAGCGCTTCGATTTGTCTTTACGCTGCGGAAGCTTTGGGCTGTGGCGGAAATAGTCTCATTTTTACGCAGCAACGTCTGGGACATACAAGAAAACAGTATGTAAGAAATTGAGTACATTCTAAATACAATGGACCTCATTCACTAATCGTAAACAAACATTTTGCCACGTGATTCTCTATATCTTCTATACAAAGTACGCAATCCATAAAGGCTGTCACGTGACACGTAATTTTCATTGTTTAATCAATATTTTCACGTGGCTAAATGTCCATTGGCTCTTTTGACTTTTTAAATTGATCAGTACGCAGCTGTAATACGTATCATATCAGGAGTTCCTTTTAAAAAAAAAAGATTGTTACATTCTACTTATCTATTCTTATATAATACAGACGTTACTTCAAAAAAGAAGATGATTACGTCCTACGTGTCATGCATAATAACCAATGACTTAAATTCTGCCAAGTCACTGGTTTTCCTGGCTAGCTCAGGCAACCCATTCCATGCTCTAATAGCACTAGGGAAGAAGGAGTATTTGTACGAATTGGTCCTAGCATATGGGACGAGGAGTGTGCCTTTATCTTTGTGTCTTTCAGAGTATTTTATTACTTAGGGCGCCTCTGAGTCCACCCAGCTCTAATGGGTTCCTGACATTAGTTGGGCGAAAACAAAGGGGGCTGATCATTGTGCTGGCATCATGACACCTTCGCTAACCGTGAGACACAGAGACAGATGGGAGGTTTCTTTTCTTCCTACCCCGATACCGCAGCCGGTGAAAACTTTATGGCGCTGGACAGTTCTTAACGTCCATCCTAAAACAGCCAGGCTTTTTTTTTTTGACTTGTGGTTTGGGATGGTCATAGCCTTGACCTGAATGATACTCCGAATTAGGATGACACTCTGGTGTAGAGTTTTCTCCACAACTTAGGTGGTCGTTTTGGGGGCTTCACAATTTATTGGGGCATGCAATTGTTTTGTCTGCTGGCCGAACTGAGTCAGCGAGAGGTTTTATGTTCCACTTCTGCTCGCTTAATCGTTGGTACTCCGTAAGCCGTATAATGCGCCTTATTGCTTTGGCTTTGGACGTGGAACTCGACAGGAAATAAAAGAAACAAAAAGATGTGGGATTAAGGCCACATCCCGGGACTTTGGTCTATTTTGTAATGATTGACCAGAATAAAAGGCCAGTTTGTGTTGTAAAAGCTGGCGAATATGAGATATTAGTGTGTCTTACTGTTGTTATGTTCAAGATTCTCATACCGAAGGGTATTCAGAGTAATCTGCTCTTTGTCACGAAGAGGTCAACACCAGCTTCATATGACTCCATGAATAACAAAGTGACCCATATCTACCGATTTTTTAATGATTTTTTATTTATTTTTAAAGTTATAAACGTGACCATTGGTTTAGAAAATATGTTTTTTTTCGTGCCATTAAACCATATCCTCTATGGAAATCACGTGCCTCGCCATTGTTTTCTTTACACTGCTTTGGAGTTGTCCTTTTGTCACTCAGCCGTAGTAGCTACAGTCTTCAATGACTGTCAAGTCTTTTCATATAAATATAGAAGCCCGTTTCGTATGAGCTCAAACTACATGCATCGCTATGTTCAAAGTCAAGAAGACCTACGTGTTCAAAATGTACTTAGATTAGTTTGCAATTTTAATTCTTTTCTTTTTTTTTTTTTAAAATCACTTATTCTCTAATATCGCTTTGAGCCTACATTATGTTAATTAACAATTGAGTTATTGTTATCAAAGGAATGAATTAATGTTCATTCTCTGGCACTGCCAGGGGTCGAGCTTCGCTAAAGGGAGACTAGATTCATTGTAGTCCCTTCAGTGGTCACTTAAGAAACTATCTGATGATGTGGAAGGTCTGCAACTGTACTGCTCTTTGACAGGTATTGAGGTTCTTATTAGGAATGCTTAAAGCTTCAGCGATGTTCACCAGGTCAGTTGTCATCATCCTCTCGGTTGATATAGCAGAGTGTATTGTTACTATATATAGTTTTCATAGTCGCTTTAATCTCTTAAGATTTCTTCTCATTCTTTCTATGTTTTTCAACTTCAGTTCTCCAGATATTGTTATACAGCGATGTCAATGGTGGTTGAGGATGTTTCTTTTTGGTCGATAAGCACTAAATCTGGGCGATTAAAATCCCTCGTCTTGCCATTCAAAAATAATAACCTTATTATTAAGTTATTATTGATAGAACTCTTCAATGAAAAATGTTATCTTCTACCTTTAAATCATGATATTTTTAGTCCTTATTTTGAAGTCAAATGGTTTTAAAATTGAGTTTCTGGACTTTTTTTTTTTTTTTTTTTTTGAGTCGGGGATTCGAATCTCGATGAAGACTAGGATTTTTAATTTCGAGATCATTGGACGCCTCTGAGTTCACCCAGGTGGTTGGTCATTGTGTTGGCCACATGACACCCTCGTTAACCATGGGCCACCGAAACAGATGACCTTTACACTGCAAGGTCTGAAAGGGATACTTTACTTTTTTTTTTGAGACAAGGGAAGACAATACAATGATCAATAATCTTTTTTTTTTCCCCCATTAATTTTTTTTTCTTTTTTTCGGGATTTTTTACTTTTTTTTTTTCCATTTAAATATTTATAAGCTAATGGGGACAGCGTCTCATCGTTCTATACCAGCTTGCTATAAATTGAATTTTAACAATGTATTGTAAATTTAGCAATCAAACGCAAAGGGTCGAACATTATAAGTGTTCTCTAGGGAATTAAGCTGTAAAGTGTAACTATTCATTCTTCTTTTCCTGGATACTCTGTGTCACTTGGAGTGTCTAAAATGACCATACTGACCACTCTTCCCCACCATTCCCCACCCACGCCTCACTTTGTGTTTAACGTAAGATTGGTAGTGGTCATTGTTGGAGACTGGGGTCGAGGGTTGGCGACACGGTCTGTTCTAGATGTGACACCCGCACCCTAATTACTTTCAAACAAGCGGTTACTGTCCAGTCTAGGGGCTATTGTTGCATAATCAATGTGGCCTTGGAGCGGCCATTAACAATGTCTCGTCTTGCAGTGAGCGATGATGTAACAATCTCGTAACATTGAATTTAAATATCTGTAACCCTCAAAAAGCAAAATTTCTCTTAGTGTATTCATTGTTGGGGGAAATGATTTGTCCTGATCTTATCTTTTATTTAGTATAAAATTACAACAAATCTGACAAGTTTTCGACTTTTCAATGAAACATTTGTTTTCTTCAAATCTTGTTTCTCTAAATAGTCATCATGTTGGTCTTTGACACTTCTCCCATTGATGGTCCCACCTCTCCAGCGGTCCAAAGTGTAGGCCTTTGTGAAACTAAATGTTCCGCTGAGAGGATTGATATTTTAATTAGAGAATGAAGCGAGTTGCCTAAATCAGCCAGGAAAACCAATCACTCAGCAGGGTTTTATGCCTCTAATTAACACGCACGGAGGCGCAGTGGCTGAAAGGTAAAGCGCTTGGATTTCGAACCCGCGGGTCCCGGATTCGAATCCTGGTGAAAACGGGGAGTTTTTAATTGCGGGATCATTATGGCGTCTCTTAGTCCAGCAAGCTCTAATGGATACCTGGCATTAGGTAGTGAAAAGTAAAGGCAGCTGGTCGTTGTGATGTCCACGTGACAGCCCGTTAACCGTGGGTCACAGAAACATCGTCTGCTCAATAGATTGAAAGATCTGAAAGGGGAATTCCCTTACTAATTAACTCGTGGATACTTGACGTCTTTAATTTATAACATCCCCTTTGTACACTATTAAAATGGATAAAGACGCTAAAAAAATACTGGCAGTGTCAGCAGGGCCGGATTAAAGTATGTGGAGGCCCCATGGCAATATTTTTGTGCGGGCCCTTTACAAATTTTAAAAAAAGATTTAGTTAAGATGCAATTATGAATGAAAATACTAATTTTTGGTATCTAAAAGCATGCTTTATTTTAGAAGAAAGAAATATAGCTCTTGTAAATTTAATCTCAATTTTACTTCTAAAAAATATATTATAAGCATATTTTGATTAAAAGTGAATTTTGTTTTTCGAGTTTGTGGAGGGTAAGGCCCTTGGTAGACGCACTGTCGTAAATTCGGAGATTTATTTACTTATTCCAAGCATGCTACAAGCATACACTTCATAAATTCATTTTTCAAGCCGCAAATGCGAAAACAAAAGTTTAAAAAAAAAAACCAACTTAAACGCTTCTGACCCGTCGAAATTCGAATATTTCTTTTTTGTGGATGCCACAGTGCTGTAGCCCTGCCTGCCCTCACTTAAATCCGGCCCTGAGTGTCAGTATCCTCAAATTAACAGCGGGCGTCACTAGAAGTGCATCGATATTTCAATGGAGAAATTGTAGAGAAATAAAAAATTAAAATGAAAAATAAATTTGTCGTTTCAATGATAGGTTGGTAGGAAGTAATTTTGTGATAAATGGTTTATGTGTTTTTTTTTGTAAAATTTTAGCTAAAAATAACGAAATTATCAAATGACTGGTTTTAACTACCAATTCAACGACAGTGACGTCGCAACGGCGTGTGAGGAAAAAGCCCTGCGAGGGTCTCAATCAGCCGACTCTGGCTCTTGCCACAGAGCACTCACGCACCACAACCGTCGGAGTAGCTCTCACACTATGAAGTGGATTACCTTTCTTGTCGGATATCTCGTGGCTGCAGCCGGAGCTGTGGATACAAATCGCTCGCAAACTAGGGCGACAGCTCCTTCAGAGCCCCCTTACATTGGAGGCATCCCCGTAGAGGAGACGCATCTGCAGCCTGGCGCGTGAGTACATTTAATTACTTTTACATTTAAAACTGATGAAACCTTTTTTTTCTTTCACTTCTGGTCGTTCTCTTAATTTCTACCTTGATAAACACAACCTCGGGGTAGGTTTCTGGATTCAACCCTGAAGAATAACCAGAAGCCGGTGATCCTTAGTCAGTTTACAGTACATAGTGCTACCTTCTGGCATAACCTGCGACACTGCTGTTCCCAAACCGTAAAGTGTTCCCTTGGATCCAACAGCTGATCTGAACGGAAGGCATCAGACGGGAAACAACACCCTGACCAAAGCTATTGACCTGGCATTCAGTTCATCACTTAATGAACCATATCCGCCTTAAGACTGAAGACCTCCTACGACACTTAATGCAGAGAAATGACTCCATAAGTACTCAGTAGATTGCAATTAGAAGTATTTTAATGCAGAGAAATGACTCCATAGGTACTCAGTAGATTGCAATTAGTAGTATTTTAATGCAGAGAAATGACTCCATAGGTACTCAGTAGATTGCAATTAGTAGTATTTTTAATGCAGATAAATGACTCCATAGGTACTCAGTAGATTGCAATTAGTAGTATTTTAATGCAGAGAAATGACTCCATAGGTACTCAGTAGATTGCAATTAGTAGTATTTTTAATGCAGAGAAATGACTCCATAGGTACTCAGTAGATTGCAATTAGTAGTATTTTAATGCAGAGAAATGACTCCATAGGTACTCAGTAGATTGCAATTAGTAGTATTTTTAATGCAGATAAATGACTCCATAGGTACTCAGTAGATTGCAATTAGAAGTATTTTAATGCAGAGAAATGACTCCATAGGTACTCAGTAGATTGCAATTAGTAGTATTTTAATGCAGAAAAATGACTCCATAGGTACTCAGTAGATTGCAATTAGTAGTATTTTTAATGCAGAGAAATGACTCCATAGGTACTCAGTAGATTGCAATTAGTAGTATTTTTAATGCAGAGAGATGACTCCATAGGTACTCAGTAGATTGCAATTAGTAGTATTTTAATGCAGAGAAATGACTCCATAGGTACTCAGTAGATTGCAATTAGTAGTATTTTTAATGCAGAGAGATGACTCCATGGGTACTCAGTAGATTGCAATTAGTAGTATTTTTAATGCAGAGAATTGACTCCATAGGTACTCAGTAGATTGCAATTAGTAGTATTTTTAATGCAGAGAAATGACTCCATAGGTACTTAGTAGATTGCAATCAGTAGTATTTTTAATGCAGAGAATTGACTCCATAGGTACTCAGTAGATTGCAATTAGTAGTATTTTAATGCAGAGAAATGACTCCATAGGTACTCAGTAGATTGCAATTAGTAGTATTTTAATGCAGAGAAATGACTCCATAGGTACTCAGTAGATTGCAATTAGTAGTATTTTAATGCAGAGAAATGACTCCATAGGTACTCAGTAGATTGCAATTAGTAGTATTTTAATGCAGAGAAATGACTCCATAGGTACTCAGTAGATTGCAATTAGTAGTATTTTAATGCAGAGAAATGACTCCATAGGTACTCAGTAGATTGCAATTAGTAGTATTTTAATGCAGAGAAATGACTCCATAGGTCTCAGTAGATTGCAATTAGTAGTATTTTAATGCAGAGAAATGACTCCATAGGTACTCAGTAGATTGCAATTAGTAGTATTTTTAATGCAGAGAAATGACTCCATAGGTACTCAGTAGATTGCAATTAGTAGTATTTTAATGCAGAGAAATGACTCCATAGGTACTCAGTAGATTGCAATTAGTAGTATTTTTAATGCAGAGAAATGACTCCATAGGTACTCAGTAGATTGCAATTAGTAGTGTTTTTAATGCAGAGAAATGACTCCATAGGTACTCAGTAGATTGCAATTAGTAGTATTTTTAATGCAGAGAAATGACTCCATAGGTACTCAGTAGATTGCAATTAGTAGTATTTTAATGCAGAGAAATGACTCCATAGGTACTCAGTAGATTGCAATTAGTAGTATTTTTAATGCAGAGAAATGACTCCATAGGTACTCAGTAGATTGCAATTAGTAGTGTTTTTAATGCAGAGAAATGACTCCATAGGTACTCAGTAGATTGTAATTAGTAGTATTTTTAATGCAGAAAAATGTCTCCATAGGTACTCAGAAGACTGCAATTAGTAGTATTTTTAATGCAGAGAAATGACTCCATAGGTACTCAGTAGATTGTAAATCGTAAATAGCAGACGTGACTTAAAATATGCATATTAGAATGTTATACCTTTAGAAGTAACTTATATTGTTTTTTTTTATTCTATTGTTAAGTTAGCATTTCTAGACGAGAGTACCCAGCTTTTAAATTTCATCAAACACTAGACGCCATGCCAAACTCCCCCCACCCCTCCTGGCACACACTCCAGAATCAAACACTTTGCGATGAGGTTAAATTTATGGCGACGTACGAATCACTTGGATGTCAGACTGAGGAAAGGGGGGGGGGGAGAGGGTGGAGGTTGAATCTTAAACGGGATCAAAACTCATGTTGTCACAGAGCAGCGTTTCTCAAAATATGGTACGCGTAGCCCTGGGAGGATCTTAAGGGTACTTGAGATCATTCTGTAGTGATCGGCGATTTTCTAGAGTGTTAGTATGTCGTGTAATTGAGGAGACGACCGGGGTACCATGAATGGAAAGCTCAAGTACATTGAAAAAAAAAAAAGTCAAAAAAACACTGTACTTTGGTTAATTTTATGTCTCGTTTATGTCTTTTTTTTTCTTCTTTCCTTTCTACCGCCGGTATCATGCCATGTAGGACTGATTAAGAAATGCCGTTAGATCTATTGTCTACTCCACATAATCTTGTGTGCATAGGGTTATTTTAAACAAGGCACAAGACTATGCATGCATTCCCCATTGACAAATACAATGTTAAAAAATTAAAGAGCAAGAACTGTACATTTATAGCCCTATTTATAAATACTGTATGATCTTTTTCCTTAATCTAGATCAAGCTAAATTAATTACCACGAATTACTTGTTTATTTTTTTTTTATTAATTCATATTTTTTTAGTAACAATTTATAATTGTGCACTAGTTAAAAACTATATAAAAGCTTTTATAAGGGAAGAACTGTACATTTATAACCATATTATCAATACTGTGAAATTTATTTTCCTTAATCTATATCAAACTAAAATTAATTAATTAATCACCACTAATTAATTGGTTTAATTTTTTTTATTGACTAATTTTTTTTTAGGAACAATATATAATTATGCAAAATTTCAAATTGATCAGAAAATGGGAAGTGGGAGAGATTACGTGAATAAAGTACAAGAGTTAATGTCAGAATTTGTAAAAAAGATAATATTGGTCTGTCTTTACATATCTGTGATTTCTGTATCATAACCATATATTGACATCATTATTTTCATTTTGTTTTTCAACTAGGCCTATATTTGTTTCGTTTGCTCTTTGAAAAACAAAGAAGTTAAATATTTTTTTACAAAATTAAATACAAACAAAAGCTCGTTTACTTTACATGAACATGCCTCACGTTAGCACGATCAAAAAGCCACATCACACTAACACACAATCACATCACATTAACACTTAATCACGTCACATTAGCACACAATCACAACAAAATAACACACAATCACATCACACTAACACACAATCATATCACAATAACACTTAATCACGTCACATTAGCACACAATCACAACAAAATAACACACAATCACATCACACTAACACACAATCACATCACAATAACACTTAATCACATCACATTAACACTTAATCACGTCATACTAACATACAATCACTTCACATTAACACACAATCACATCACAATAACACACAATCACATCACACTTAACATACAATCACTTCACATTAACACACAATCACAACACACTAACACACAATCACATCACGCTAACACACAATCACATCACACTAAACACAATTACAGCATACTAACACACAATTACAACACACTAACACACAATCATAGCATACTAAACACAATCACAGCACACTAACCTACAATCACAGCACACTAACACACAATTACAGCATACTAACACACAATTACATACTAACCAACAATCACAGAACACCAAACACACACCACATTAACACACAATCATAGCACACTAAACACAATTACAGCACACTAAACACAATTACAGCGCACTAACCTACAATCACAGCACACTGACACACAATCACAGCATACTAACACACAATCACAGCGTACTAACCCACAATCACTGTTCGCTTGCATGTTGACCATTGTCCGATTCCCACTTTTTTTTTGGGAAGGGGTGTGTGTGCTGCGTTCAATAACTGTCTTATCTCACATTATTATTATTATTATTATTCCCGGTTCGAATCCTGGTGAAGACCGCGGTTTTTAAATTCGGGATCTTTGGGCGCCTCTTAGTCCAGCCAGCTCTTAAGTTAAGTTTGGGAAAAGTAAAGGCGGTTGGTCGTTGTGCTGGCCACATGACACCCTGGTTAACCGTAGGCCACAGAAACCTTTACATCATCTGCACTATAGACTACAAGGTCTGAAAGGGGAGCTTTACTTTACTATCTCCCGTTAGTTTAGTACATTTGCTATATAAAACAAAATTAAATAATCACGACTAATTGATTACCCATTTTTTTTTTAAATTTGATTCGTCTGTTGTCATGGACAATGAATATTTTTAATTTTAGCAAAGTTTCAACTTAGAGTAGGAACTGTGACAAAGAACGTGTACAAGATTCCTTCCAAGCAGAGTGAATTGTTATAAGCTTTGTACAAATCTTGACACTGTAATTTCTAAAGGTTGTTTTTAAGATCAGTTAAGTCAGTCAAGCAACGCAGGTCTTAGTGCACTGATTTATGGCTTCTTTGATTACGACGATCTACTACAGAAACGATTCTTTAAAAAAAAAACCCCATAACATTCCATTCTCGTGGTCTTTTGTCTTTTTTATTGAAACTTTCTAAGATTGCACCTGCAAAATCTCGCGAAACTCCCGTGAACCTAAACACATCCGGGAAATTCCGAAAAATAAAAAAAAGACCTACCAACATTTGCACAATTCATTCACTGCTTTCTTCACTCGGAAAAATTTTTCGAGTCAGTTAAATGGTTTTCGCGTTTTCGTCTTTACAAACAAGAGTCTCGATACTCACATGACTTACCCTTCTAAACACACACACACTTACGCACACACACTCTTACACACTGGCCTACAGTATACAGGCGGATTATCAATTCTTTAACCCACGTCGTTCCTTGTATCCCCTCATTACACAAAGGCTCTTTTTGATTGGTATGAAAGAGCGGCTCCCCTTCTACGAAGAGGACAGCGGTTAAGTACTGTTGACTATTCTATGCTTGATTAAAGAGGGGGGGCACCTCGGGTAAACTCCAGGTCCATGAATGGGCTCGTTGAGGAAAGGTAAATGACAGGTGAGGGTGACTTTCAAGGATGGGGCTTGAAACTAATGACAACTAGGCATAGCTAAGAGAGATAGGTAACCCAGTGCCTGCTGGTCTACCTTCATTCACCCACAATTATACAAAGGATGCGTCGCGGGTAGATGAAGTAGACAGTCTGTGGCTATTTGTGAGGCTCAACGAGGCTTGGCTAATTGTGGTATTATTTTCACTTTATCAATCCATCTTTTTCTTGGTCTACCCTAAGTCTTGTATTCTAAATTATTGGCTGTGTATGTTTCTAAGTCTGTATGATTAGTTGGCATTCTTGTTGTAAAACTCTTTTATTCTTTCTAGCAACCATCTGAAGATTCGTTTTTTTTTTAGTTAGATTTTGTCCACTGTGATTCTTCGTGTCATTTATTATTGTGACTGGTACTGTTTGATTATGACAAAACTATTCATTCTAGAGGTTAGTCTAGCACAGCGGTTCTCAACCTTTTAAGCTCGGCGACCCCTTTTTATAATCCCCCACTCTGTCGCGACCCCCCAGCCGACACACACACATACAGCAATAGAAGAGTAGGCAATAATGATCCATATTTTCGATGGACTTAGGCGACCCCTGGCAAATGGTCAATCGACCCCCAAGGGGTCGCGACCCACAGGCTGAGAACCCCTGCAGCACTTCAGTAAGGCAGTATACGACATACATGCGAAATATTAATAACACACACGTATAAAAATAGTATCAAGACACACTTGCGAAGACATTTATAAGACACACTTGCGAAGACATTTATAAGACACAATTGCAAAGGCATTATTAAGACAGACTTGCAAAGATATAAGACGCACTTGCAAAGACTTTAATAAGGCACACTTGGAAAGACATTAAGACACATTCAAAGACATTAATAACACACGTACATAGACATTAATAAAACACACTTGCGAGGACATTAATACGACACACGTGCAAAGACATTAATATGACAGACATGCAAAAACATAAGCAAGTCACACATGCCAGTGTACAATAATTTACCTGCCTGATTTAGGTCAATACTGTACTTCAAAAAAAAAACAACATAAAAAAAAACTTTTCACCAACCACGAAAATGAATGTCGACAGATCGCTACCTGGTTTTCTAACCTGCTGAAGTAGCTGTAGCTAAGTTTTTTTTTTTGTACAAAGATTTCGGAAAAGGAGGGAGGGGGGGGGGGAATAAGGGCTCGTTTAATTATATTTTTTTTTGTCTGTTTCTATTGACAGATTCATGTGTCTGTGTGTGTATGTCTGGTGTATCTGTGTTGCTGATTGGGGAGGTTCAACCAGGTGACGATGGCGAATGGTGGGTGCAATGAAACGTGTCGACCTATCTCTGGTGTTCAGTCAGCAGTGTCACTGATAGATGAAGCTCTTTTTTTCTTTTAAATCTGAAGCGAGACTGTCCTAGTTAGTTCGAACATCGTTGCTAAATAAAAAAAATAGAATATTGACCAACTAGTGACCAATCAGTCATTTGAGGTCAAGGCGTTAAGTTTTTTCTCTAACTTTTACACGCAGCTATCCAAACTTCTCGCTTTCAAGACAGAACTTAAACATTAACTAGTAATTGGTTTCGTTAGCAAAAATTGATATTATTTGTTTTTACTTTAAGTTCTCAATGTTGGCCGCTGTGCATGGTAGCTCTTCCTTCTGCAGTTCTTGTAATTTTAAATTGACTAATTACATATACCTTGGGAAGCCAGAGAGAAATCTGAACTCATTCTATTTGCGATGTCTCCGTAGGATCTTGAAAGTCACATGGAAAGAAAAAGTGTGCTATATTGAGATCCTTGCGCGATCAGGTATTCCCAGCATCTTTACAGCCCTCAGACAACGCGTTTGCGCTGGCTTGGACATGTTCGCCGGATGGAGGTCAAGCGCATCCCGAAAGTCATCCTCTATGGACAACTCGCGACAGGCACAAGAAAAACTGGTCGCCCCCACCTCCGTTACATCATCATCATTGGCCTCCCTCAGTCGTAGGACGACTATGGTTCATCTCAGAGCACACTTCGTCATGTGGCTGTGGAGCCCTATTTTGGAGAGACACTCCCGTTACATAGATGTAATAAAACGGGACCTCAAATCAGTGAACATCAATACTGACAATTGGGAAGACATAGCTCTAGACCGCACCAAATAGAGAGAGACAGTGACCAAGAAAAAAAGCTATGGACAGTGAAAGAACATGGGTCTCAGCTCAGGAAGAAAAACTTACAATCCGAAAAATGGCCAGCTCCTCTACCACCGAAGCAAAAGCCACCTTAACCTGCACTAATTGTGGACGGAAGTGTCTCTACAATAGAGGGCTCCACAGCCACATGAGGAAGTGTGCTCTGAGATGAACCATAGTCGTTCTACGACTGAAGGAGGCCAATATATACCTTGGGAGATGGGCGGACAGAGAAATATAGAGGTGCAGATCTTAGAGAGAAAGCGGAGATGGATTGGTCACACCCTTAGAAAAGATACCAACAGGAGATCTAGACAGGCCTCAGAGTGCCTGATCTAGACAGGCCCCCACGGCACAATACCTAGAGGAACACTAAAATAAACATGTCGAAATTACCATTTCAATAAAATAAATTCCACACAACTCCCCCTTTGTAGACACTGCGCCCACCCGTATGAAACCGTCAACCATATCCTTTTTGAATGCCCCTTCCTAATCCACCTTAGGCAGACCCTACTACCACTCCAGCCCAACATAACCAACACCCTGTACGGCAGTGCTGAAGAACTGAAGAAAACAGCACACTATTTTTCCTTGACACAATCTGCAAAAGAGCTCACAGCTCAGCAGCAATAAAGCTGGCTAGAAAAAGAAGAACATGGCGACGCAGTATACTAGATGAAGCCGAGAGGACAGGAAAGAGCTGGGAAGCCATGCAAAAAACTAGCAAGAGACTGTAGAGAGTGGCGTGTTTTTACTGAGGCCCTATGTTCCACGAGGAACTCAAAGGAAAGATTGTGATGAATACCTTATCCATTAGTAAATAACTTTTGCACACTTAATTAATAGCATTTGGAGGATCATGCGTAACTGTTGCACTGCACTAAATTCAATATTTTTTCGTGTTTTTGTTTTAGAATAAGACACGACAGATCAGACAGACTCATAAGTCATCTTTTTTCGAGTCTTAATATAAGAGACTAGTGCAGTATTTCTCTTGACTATCACAGACCGCTTTGCGACATGCACATTATGCCACAAGTGTAGGAGACGTTCTCACAACCTAAATACAATAACATCGGCTTTTTCCCCCCTGCAGAGTCGTTAAAGGCTTTGTCTTTTGTATGCCGGACACCCCATGTAATAAAGTTGACTTTAAGGCCTGGCCTATATATGTTCACATAACCAACCACGACAATGTGATAAATATTTTGTGTCAGGGACTTTGTTTGTTTCCCATGTCGCACTTTTTATTATTTCCCCACCGCGCACGAGATTTTATGTATTTACACTGTCATTGAAGAAAAAAAAAAGTTGAAGCATGCCGGGATATAACGTGTCATCAAGGGTAGGTAACCTGCGCTGATTTAATTTCCTCCTGTTGTTTTCAGCCCTGGTGTCAGATGACTACACCGTCTTCACCCCCACCCCATCCACCACACCCACGTTGACCGTACCCTTTGCCTCCTAGCTTTTTTTCAGTGCTTTTTACATCTAATGCAGCGGTTCTCAACCTTTTATGCTCGGCGACTCCTTTTTACAATCCCCCACTCTGCGGTGATCCCCCTCCCCCCCGATACACAGATACAGCACTAGAAGAGTAGACAATAACAATCCATAGTTTCGATGGTCTTAGACGACCCCTGGCAAATCGTCAATCGACCCCCCAAGGGGGTCGCGAGCCACAGGCTGAGAACCCCTGATCTAATGTTAAACTTGCCTTAGCAAAACATTTTTTCCCCTTGGTGGTGGTTTGAATGAATACAACATTTACTAAGAGAGTATTATCTCCCCCTGACTGAAAGTTAAAGCCCCGTCTTTTTTTTTTCTCCCCACCATTTTTTTTTGTTTACCTCCCTTGTGTTAATTAAAAATGATACGCTCACCGGAAGTGTTTTTCCCCCCTCGAACAACGAAACGAGTTTGGTTTGTCGTCTGCGCTTATTTTTGTTGAAGGCTTGGGGTTACAAGGTTACGAGGCGTGTGCGCGAGGGGGGAAAAAATGGTGGAGTTTGTTGCTGATCAGGAAGGTTATGTCCAGGTACACAAAATCTGGTTTACCTTTTTGTAGCCGGCTCGATTTGGTGACCTATTCTCTTAACCTACATTACGTGTCCAAGTCCTGTTTCTGTTAGTTCGTTGTGTTTTTTTTTTTTTGTAATGTTGTTCTTGCAACATGATCCTATTCTACTGGGGTGGGGGTGGGGTGCTTGGATAAATCTGGGTCGAATTAGGATTATTATTCAGGGATGGTTTCCGTGAATGAGAAAAAAGAGTGGTTTGTGGAGACCTATGTGAGCCCAGAATGTTCGGCTGGCTACTGGGCAGGTTATTCATGCCGCGGCTAGTGCCGATAGCTCGACTCAGCACTGCATTTTGATCCCAAGAAGAATCAGATTGTTCGCTAACAAGCTTATCGCAACATTAGCGGAGGCACGACATTAACTAGCAAAATATTTAAAAAAAAAAAAAAATTACAAAGCTTACCTATGGGAGATATCTTTATATTAACATTTATTGAGTATATCTTCATATTAACATCTATTGAGTATATCTTCATATTAACATCTATTGAGTATATCTTCATATTAACATTTATTGAGTATATCTTCATATTAACATCTATTGAGTATATCTTCATATTAACATTTATTGAGTATATCTTTATATAAACATCTATTGAGTATATCTTCATATTAACATCTATTGAGTATATCTTCATATTAACATCTATTGAGTATATCTTCATATTAACATCTATTGAGTATATCTTCATATTAACATTTATTGAGTATATCTTCATATTAACATCTATTGAGTATATCTTCATATTAACATTTATTGAGTATATCTTCATATTAACATTTATTGAGTCTATAAAGTAAAACGAGTCTCTCAAACTTTTTTTTTACCCGGAGAGCCCCTTAAAAAGTCAAAATTAAAAAGCTACATAAATATATATTACATAAGTAAAAAAAAATCTAATTAAATTTTGTTTAACGAGTGTATAATGAGATTATAGGTTTTGATTAGTATAAAATAAAAAAAAAGTAGTGACTTGGATAGGATGAGATTCTTTTTTTTTAAAGTATTTACAAAATACTAGTCGACCGGTGGCGTAGCATACGCCGTTATTTTGCATGGACTGACTTAGGCCACTGCAACCTATGCGACAGCATAGGACCGCGCTAATTCTAGGTGTATACATTATTAAATTAAACCATTTTATAACTTATAACAGATTTCCCGCGGCCTCCTGTCGATTTGCCAGGATTCTATTTAGTGACGGGTGAATACAGAGTAGATTACACGTTCTCTTTCCAGGTCTTCTTGGTCACAGTGGTTAAATCCGGCATTGCTATTTAGTGACGGGGGAATACTACTTGTTCTCCCCCCCCCCCGCTTTTTTCCACCTCTAAAATCACTTAGGGTAACTCTAGTCCGTTCGACTTGCAGAAATAAAAGAGGGATTTTTCCATTACTTGGTGTTCAAACTCTTGAACCGTGAAGAGAATTATATATATAGATGTATATTGTTTATAATTGCTTTTTTTTTTTACTTACTCACATTACTCTAACATTCTAGGTAAAGTTTGTATATAGGTCACAGGTGACTGATTAATTGTTAGATGTATTCCTCGAGATCGACAATTCTGTCCTTAAAAAAAGTGAAAAGAAAGTCCAAAGCTTTGATCCAGTATGAAATGCACATTCTTGGGGCGTCTTTATGGATCAATGACCACCACTTCCGTCGACTTTAAAATATAGTTTCGTTAAAAACATGAATCATAAGAATGAGGCACAGATCTCTCTCTCTCTGTCTATATATATATATATATATTATACCTAGAATGGAAAATGGAAACAAATTCTTATCCGATAATGATCAGATTACAGACATATATATATATCATATTGTACGTAGCTCATTTTTAAGCTGCATGGGAAGTTGCCCCGAATCTAGGAAAATCGATCTTTTAATGTCTTAAAAAAGTAATGATCTTTTTTTCACAGTTTAGAAATAATTCAATATATTTTTTTTACCATTTTGCGATTTTTAGCGGTCCCTGAAAGGGGAAAAGACGCCAAGAGTTTTGTGCGAAATGTCTGTCCGTCTGTCCGTCCGTCCCGTTTAGATCTCGTAAACTAGAAAAGATATTGAAAATCCGACATCACAATATTTTAGACCATTCAAAGTTCTGATGCAACGACTACTTTTTTTTTTTTCCTAAAAGTGAAAAATCTAATTTTTAAAATCAGTTATGCAAGCAGTTTTTCAAAGAGAAAAAGCTAATTAGTATGCATTATAAATTAGACCTAATTTAAAACGAATAGTAATCTTATAAACTTCATTTTCTTGAACAATTTTTTTATGTAATGATTTTGAGAATTCGAATAAAGGTTAAGCCCTTTCAAAACAATAACATTATGTAAAGACCAGGAGAGGCTCCGTAAAGCGCTTAGCTTCCGAACCGAGGGTCCCGGGTTCGAATCCTGGTGAAGACTGGGATTTTCAACTTCGGAATCTTTGGGCGTCTCTGAGTCTACCCAGCCCTAATGGGTACCTGACATTATTTGGGGAAAAGTAAAGGCGGTTGGTCGTTGTACTGGCTACATGACACCCTCGTTAACCGTAGGCCATAAAAACAGATGAACTTTACATCATCTGCCCTATAGACCACAAGGTCTGAAAGGGGAACTAATTAGGCCAGGTTCACATCTAACTTTGCATTCACTTGCACCTATCCTTTGATCTGCTGCACCGTTGAGGCACTGCAAGATCAGTCAACCTTCTTTCTCCATTCTTATCTCTCATTTGTCTTTGATATAATTTCATTTGGATGTTCTTTCTGAAAATATTGAAGCCTGCGTGGGTGGACTACTTCGGGGGCCGATTTTAAGTTTGTGTTTCCACACAAACTGTCTTTGTAATCTTGTTTAAAATAGAATAGGTTATTAATCACATAACTATATATTCACGCAAATCTATGAAACAAATCCATTACCTGTTAGTTTCCATTGAGATAATGTTTCGAAAATCTTAGATCGAAATTATTCATGTCTGTTGATTTTAATTATCTTATGTACATTTAAATACATTGATTACTGTTACGTGCGCATCTTAGTGTAAATGTGAAATGGTGCGAATGCGTGTTAAAAATAGGAAGAAACCAAAATGGAGGAATATGAACAAGAAAGTGTTTTCAGTGTTAATAAAGATTAAAGTATTTATAAACGGTGATTTGTCGTTTTCCCTGTCTAAAGAGTTTCATCTAATATGAAGACGTAACAAGTGGCGCCCAACGTAAAAGGTAAAACCCACATATCCCTCTATACACAGTGGATCTCCTGTCAACAGACAGTAGAGATAGTAAAGTCTAGATCTAGAGACAGGAGAACATTCGAGTCGATATTATTAGAAATAGACTATGGCGGACAAGGCTGAGGTAGCAGCGTTGAAGGAAGAGGGAAGGTTGTTGGAGCTGGAAGGGGCAGAACTAAGAAAATACGTACAAGAAAGGTTAATGGAGAGGGAGAGATTAGCGATGGAAAGAGAAAAAGAAAAGGAGAGATTAGCGATGGAAAGAGAAAAAGAAAAGGAGAGATTAGATAAGGAGGACAAAAGAGAAAGAGAAAAAGAAAAGGAGAGATTAGCGATGGAAAGAGAAAAAGAAAAGGAGAGATTAGCGATGGAAAGAGAAAAAGAAAAGGAGAGATTAGCGATGGAAAGAGAAAAAGAAAAGGAGAGATTAGCGATGGAAAGAGAAAAAGAAAAGGAGAGATTAGATAAGGAGGACAAAAGAGAAAGAGAAAAGGATAAGGAGATAGTAGCAATTGAAAGGGAAAAGAAAAATGAATTAGTTGCCATTGAAAGAGAAAGATTAGCGTTTGAAAAAGAGACAGCAGAGAAAAAGTTAAAAACAAACCAAGAAAAAGAAAGTGATAAAAGAAAGAGTGACACTACAGGGAATAAACTAGCAAAATATAAAGGTGCGATATTTGAAGAAGCTAAAATGGACATAGACATTTTTTTGAAGAAATTTGAAATTGAAATGAGAGAACTGGAATACCCCGAAGACAAATGGTCATTCTTATTATCAAAGTCATTTGTAGCAGAGGTTCCATCAAAGATATGCATGAACCAGAGCAACTATAGAGTGGTGAAAGAACAATTACTGCGAACGTACGGAAAAACAGAGGCGTACTACCGTGAACAATTTGTTAACTGTGCGATCGAAACAAATGATGACCCACAGACATTCTTGGACAGAATGACCAGTAGTTTTGAAAATTGGACTGAAACCGCTAAAATAGAAAAGACATTTGATGGTCTAAAGACATTTCTAATGATTGACAAAGCAATTTATGAGTGTCAGGAGGAATTAAAAATATTTTTGTTGGAGAGGAAACCAAAATCCATAGAAGACATAGTAAGACTGATAAGGGCCTATAAGGTGGCACATCCCGATAAGAAACTATCCAGAGGCAGTGACATAGAAGAAATAGTTGCATTTAACAGAACATGTGAGACACAGAATAACTCTCACAGAACAAGGGAGACACAGGATAGACATTATAGACGTGGTACAGATGAAAGACAATATGATAGCCGCAATGGAAGATATCAAGGAAACAGACAGGAAAGAAAGGACTGGGAGAAAGGTGGAATAGAACAAGGCTTATCATTGTCATCTGATACTGGAACATTGGAGATTTTTCAGACATTCGTAGGGAACAAGGCAGCCAAGACCATCAGGGATACAGGGAGCACTATTATTGGAGTGAATAAGAAATTAGTGGAAGACCATGAATATACAGGCGAATCTAGGAAGTGTGTTATGTTTAAAGGGAATATTGTACAATTACCGATTGCTAAAGTTATTATAGACACACCGTATTTTAAGGGGACAGTAGAAGCTTGTGTTGTAGATCAGGGTGAGATAGATTTAATTATTGGGAACATTCATGGGGTGAAAATATGTTCAGTAGGGGAGATTGAGAATTGGAAGAAATATTATGGGATAAAGTCTACTCGATGTAGAAATGGGGAGGTGGAAGAAGACATAAGATCCCATACATTAGACGACATGGGTAGCAGAGAGCACGAGAAGAAAGAATTAACAGATAAGGTAGAAAGCAATGCAATTGGAATGGGTCCAAATCAAAGTAAAGTAAGGCAATCAGTGGTACAGGGAACGCGATTTAAACCCACATACACACGTACAAGTCCATACATTTTATGCTTTAATTGTGGGAGAATGGGGCATATTAGAAGACAGTGTCAACAGTTAATCAGAGTTAAGGAATTAAGGTACAATAGTGGAGAGGCGTATACGAGAAAAGATATGGATATTAACAGGCTAGTAAACAGTACAGCTAGATCATTCTGTAGTGGGATCACAATGGGACATCATTGCAAAGGAGGGAAGCAGAAAGGATGGCATGTCAATAATGTTAAAATTATATAGATAGGATTAGATTCTACAATGAATAAATATATGTGTAATGAATTGGATATTGTTGTTACGTATGCATGTAGGTTAAGGATACTACATTATAGAAGTTTAGTAAAGGCTATATAGAGAATGTAAAAGAATATAAGTAGTGGAAAGTAGATACGTAGATTTTGCACAATGTATTTAATTTTGCGTGGTTCTGTTTGATTATAATTATTCTATTAACATTACATTTGTAAGAAAATTATCGAAATGGTGTGGTAGAAATACATAAAAAGAAACGTCAAGACTGGAATTATTATATAGGCCGGATGATACTAAGAAGTAAATAGCATTTCAATTATGGACTGATCATGCTCCGTTGACATTCATTAATTTAAATAAATGTGGTAATAATAGAATGGCTAGGTGGGCATTACAACTGATGGACTATAAATTTGAGATCAAGACAATACCAGGGAAAGAAAATGTTGTGGCAGATACATTATCACGCTGTACTTAAAGGTTGTGGAGATTGTGTAGAGTATATCATGACTATTGACATTCTGTTAAGAATTAAGCTATTTTATTGTGTACATTGGTAAATTCTGGCACGGAGTGTAGTAGATATTCAATAGAGAATTGTTCAATTGTGGGTGTACACAACAATGATTTGTGAGCAGATATAGATTTGGATTGAATTATAGGCGGGGAGCGGTATAAACGAAATCTGCATGATTCCATAGAGATATGTATAGATATATATGTGTCAATTTTTCATAATAACAATTAGTATTGTGATGGTTACTGTCACAACTGGGGAATATAAATGTTATATGTTAATCTAATGTTAGAAGTGTATTATTATTAATATGTCATTGTGTATGATTTTGGTTTGTATTACATTATGGTTCCCTATGTTACAGAGAATTTAGATTATTTTTTTTAACTTGGAATAGGCTGATAAGATATGTGGTGATTTGTATTTTGGACGTTCGATGTACATCAAACTTGTCAAACAGGGGGGGTGTTACGTGCGCATCTTAGTGTAAATGTGAAAACGTGCGCATCTTAGTGTAAATGTGAAATGGTGCGAATGCGTGTTAAAAATAGGAAGAAACCAAAATGGAGGAATATGAACAAGAAAGTGTTTTCAGTGTTAATAAAGATTAAAGTATTTATAAACGGTGATTTGTCGTTTTCCCTGTCTAAAGAGTTTCATCTAATATGAAGACGTAACAATTACCTACATCTTTCTAGATTATGTATCTAAAAATTGCAAAATAATAATTCTGAGACGAGAGTGCTCGTATTTTCGATGTTCAATTACTAGATCTAGATCTAAACATTATGTTACATAGGTTAGGGTTGAAAAAAACAACAACTTTACTTCTTATAACTACTTTACAAAACAATGCCTTGTTTCACATTTTTTAAAAAGTTTTTCACTTTTTTGTGTAGTGTTAGAGATTTCCATGTCCAGTCTAGGAATAATGTATGTCTGTGCTAAAGCTTTAGAAGCAATTAAGTTTACCGAAAAAAATACATCTCGCAAATTAAATATTAAGAACGCGTTTACATTGATTCGATAGATTGTCTTCAACAACTAAAATGATCAACTTATGACAGTATGTATACATTGTGGACTGTCGTAAAATAATCTTTAAATCTCTTCTATTTATGCCTTTGTTCTTTACAAAGCTTATATCAACTCTGGTAAAAAAACAACAACTCTGTCTGTCTGGTAGAAAGTCTGTACACGTTTTGTCTTCCACACGTATTCTCGAATCAAATTGAAACTTCGCACAATTATTCATTGACATGGACAAGACATGAATCAATAAAGAAAAAGTAACAAATAAGACAATTAATTACAGGGGATTAATTATTTTGTGTTTGATACCAACAATGGAAACTAATACTTTAGTACGGCTAAATTTGCTGGGCTTAGTTTTGACTTGATAACTACTGACAAATAACGCAAACTCAAACTCTATGGCCATATCACAAGGTCTTGAGGTCTTCCTTCCTTCAGGGAAAAGTACCAAAAAAAAAAACAAGAAGAAGAGGCAGACATAGAAAGAGAGGGAAAGACAACATAAAAGAATAGACAGGCCTGTTATTAAATAAAATTCTATCCATGGCAAAAGATACAGAGAAATGGAGAAAGACGGTTGACGAATCTTGTGTGGTGCCCCAGCGGACCACCAGACTAAGGGATATGAGGCGAGGAATCTTTAAGAACCCGAGTTCAAAATAATATTTCTATTGCTTTAAATGCAACTATTACACGGCTCAAAATAACAAAGCTTGTCTCTTCGAGTCCGAGGATTTAAGGAGTACAGTATTCACTTGGATACGCAGTCCCAGCTGCGACCTACATAATTTGCCACATCCACCACAGACATAGCCGTTGTCTGCCCGTGGTCGGTTTAGGTTCTCTTTCCGCCGTTTATTGACTTACAGGTCAGAATAGTATCTATAAAATATATTCAATCCAATATGATAGTGAGTTGTATAAAATTACAAAAACGTGAACAAGATTGTATACCTTGATAGCCTTTCTATAACAGCATTAACTTAGTAAAGATATAAAAAAAAAGATGTAGATTTATAAAAAAAAAAGGATAAACCGAGCTAAGCCTATAGTCATGTTCAATAAAAGAATCAGAGAAAGGACCCATCATCCGTGCAATTACCCAGTCTGATAATATCCAAAAAAATACACTCCTTTAAGTCAAGAGGTCAGCATTCAAAAGAAAAAAAAAAATGACATGTCTGTT
Source organism: Biomphalaria sudanica (assembly GCA_036873155.1). NCBI lineage: Eukaryota > Metazoa > Mollusca > Gastropoda > Planorbidae > Biomphalaria > Biomphalaria sudanica. The sequence goes on from JAZGLO010002867.1 coordinate 519,138, forward strand.
TGGGTTACACGAAGGAGATTGACTTGACTCAATTCATGGAGCGTGCAAGCAAGATAAAGCAACTTTGTTGACGCAATAAAAGAGTCACTAGTCTGGATTAATCCGACGACTTCGTGAATGAAGAGGGTTGTTTTTTTAAATTCTTTTTTCCTATTTCGTCATGGCGCTTCAGTTGAGAATGTTGCTAAGCAGTCCGTTTGCGTCGCTTAAAATACGGATCTAGTGCTTATGCCGTGTTAGTAAATACTTTAACAATTTTTTAAAATTTTTTTTTAACTTTATAGCTTTTAATATTTGGGTCAGTGGGCAATTTATAACTATAAAAAGATGTTTATGGGTCAAATAGTTTGATTTGCCACTGGACTAATGTAACGCCATAATGGAAATCACTTAATTTAGGTCAGAACACTAAAAAGAACATTAGCAGCAATACAAAATATTAAATTTTAATTTTTAAATTCAGAAACACAGCATAATAAAATGCCCAGAATGACTCAAAGATTAAGACATATTTCTAATTTCATATGCTAGGACATTTTCCTAAAAATGCTCCTTCCCTAGTGCCATTTCAGAATGGAACGGGTTGCCTGAATCAGCCAGGAAAACCAATGGCTTAGCAGAGTTTAAATTTTTTGTTCTTCTTCTTCTTCTTTGTTCTCATTGTTATGTTGGAGCGTTCAGATGACTAGACCAATACATGAGATACTAGACCAATACATGAGATACTACACCAATATACGAGAAACTAGACCAATATATGAGATGAACTGCGCTGTGGTTTCCATATCAGGGAGCTCTCCATATAGTGTTTTTTCTATTAGGGTGTTTTGGGGGCCAGTGTTTTGTTCGAGCCTCTTGGTAAAGAGAGCAGTTTTGAAGGACATTCTCTGGTGATACTCAACATGGGCAGATTTCACTGGTTCCAATTTTGAGCTTCCGGAACATGTTCTTTAGTTAACAGGCACGGCTGGATTGATCATGGATTCGCTGCATCATTCGCATATGAATCTTTGAAGGAACTCCTGTAACGTATACGATTATTTTAACATCGCATGTGTAATAAATAATAATTCACCACTTTGGAATGATCCTAAATTCTGATTGGTTGTTAAAACAACCAATGAGATTATCGACATGTCGATGTCATCCATCAGTTTTAGAATAAAGGCAGTACGGTCCGTATAATTAGTGGTTCCCCTTTCAGACCTTGCAATCTATGGCCCAGCACAACGACCAACCCCCTTTACTTGTGCCCAACTAATATAAGGTACCCATTTATAGCTGGGTGGACTTAGAGGCGCCGGAGAATCTCGAAATTAAAAATACAAGTCTTCACTAGGATTCGAACCCGGAACCACTCAGCCATGGTGCCTCCATGCGTGTTAATAAGAGACACAAAACCCTGTTAAGTCATTGGTTTTCCTGGCTGATTTTTCCATGCTCTAATTAAAATCTCAATCCTCTTAGCGGAACATTTAGTTTAGGAAAGGCCTTCTCTTTGGACCGTGTAATGGTCTTGACAAATAACTTTTACTTGATAGAAAAAAAATCACTATTTTTTTTTCTTAAAAGACTACTTTATAAAATGTGTAATTACACGTTAACATGAAAACTTATTCATTTTACTCTAAAAGAGGAATCTTTTTAAGTTTTATATAGGGTAATTGATATTTGCGTAGAACTTTTTCTGCAATCTTTTTATATGAAGAATGCCAGGAAAAAAAAATGTGAAAATTTTGTTGTAAATTCATCTTCATAAAATTTACACCTTAGTATGTGTAACATTTCGCATTCGTTGATACTCTCAACTGAAATATAACAATTAAATATTTTCAGATTTTTAAAACTAATTTTAATTTATGTGTCCCCGGGCACATAAAACGTTCTGATGTTCTCCCCCCCCCCCTTTCTAATCATTTTTCAATATTAGTGTAACAGAGCTACTTTTTCCGTACCTCATGAACTAGAATAGCAGTTGGTGTTATGGAACATTTTTTTATATTTTTTTAAAGTTTTATATGGGAGATAAACCATTTCAAATTGGAGTGTAACAGAGTTACGTGTGTTACATTCCTGACAAGATTCCAAGACAGACTGACACGGTTGGCGTAACGCCATGACGTTACAACAACAACAAAAAAATGTCTGACAACGTCGGACGTAGGTTTTGTTCTCCCTCGTAGCCGTCTCGGTGCAGCTGAACCGTGACTAATAGTGTTTTTTAGGATCTCTGTCTGTCCTTCTCTCTCGTAAGAATGTTCACGTTAATTAGACGTTGGTAATTGTAACTTAATGTAAACAAGCATACTATGCGGCACTATAGTGCATCATTACGTAGGAACAATCTTATATAAACTTTGTCTCATGTAAAATTATGAGGAAGTCTGGTGTGAATGTACACTTTGGTTTCTTATAGTTATAATGTTTTCTTGTTTGGTGTAATGCACAAATTGTAAGACAAATTTCCATACGGACAATAAAGATTATTATTATTATTATTATAAAAAATACTTTTTAAAAAAGCTATTCTATAGGAAGAACTTCACATCTCTTAATACTGTGATTTATATCCCTTTTCGAAATTTAAAAAAATAATTACCACTATTCAATAAACTAACTACTTTTTATATTTTTTTTAAATAATTGATTCATATGCTGTTAGGTACAGTGTATAATTGTGCAAAGTCTAACTTAAATCCAAGAAATAGAATTAGTAGTAATGACGCGTTCAAAATTTGTACCAGACAGACAGAGCGAGTTGATATAAGCTTTTTAAATAAAACATATTTACGAAATGGTAAACATGTTTAAAAATAATTTTTAACGAATTCTGATAGAAACTTTGTAACTTTAAAAAAAAGACAAAGTCAGTCAATGGACGCGTGCCGATAAAAAAGGCTTTTGTTTCAGGCGATAAATCAAGCGTGCAAACGTGACCCCGAAGATGCAGTGCCTAAGGTCATAGTTCAAAGTTGTTTGGATTTTTAAAATTGTGTTGCTCTAATTGATATTGATCATATTTTATTAATAATTTGTAATAGCTTTTCTAGATGGTCGTTTGAATATTGGTTCCCAAATTTTCTTTTGCTTTATTATTACTATAAATGAAATCAAACTTAGTAGGACGCTATTAGTTTGAATATAAAATGTATTCTACGTGGCTTGTCCAAAATTTCAGAACTTGGTGAAGTAGTATGCTATGGATCGACGTTGTCGCATGGCTCTGGTAACTCTAAACCTCACAGATAAGCCTAGTTGTTATCTTCAGTCATGATTTTGAGCAAATATGGAAACATTGTAAAATGTCTTTTTATATGTAAGCAAGTTTAGAAAAAGAAAAAAAAAAGGCCAGGATAGGGTGTAAATTTGGCCAAATATCATAATGACCAGCCGCTTTGATAATGTTCTTAGTAATGGCTCAGTTTCTGGGCCTGGCGAAACCGTAACCGCAGACAGGAGAAGGGACAAAGGCGAGCAACTGGCGCCTAAACTAGTAAGCTTCGGGCAGGAGGGACTCGTTAGCCTTGGCTGGCTACCCATCTAATAGAAGGAAAACTCTGAATCCAAATCTCCGCTGCCCTGCGGCTATACCCAAACACGGGAAAGGCTTTCGGGAGACAACCCTGAGGAAAAATCAGGAGCTTGGTGACCCTTAGGCAGACTGTGACATACCGTGCTACAGCCTGGCAGATCCTGCGGCGCTACTGATCCCAAACTGTATTGGATATTCCGTTCCTTTGGTCACATCAGCTGCGCGGAGAGAGGGGAACTGCTGTGTGGGCGACATCGTTCCGATCATAAACAATGCCCAGGCTTTCATCTCACTTGCTCTGAGATGAACCACAGTCGTTCTACGTCTGAAGGAGGCCAATGATGAATGACCAGTTACTCGTTAAAGTCATTGGACTCTTAGTTAGCTGGTTTTCAACCCGCGATTTCGTAACGTCACCTGGTCGCCATGTCGACGTTTTGTCCACCTAAGACTTTTGGCCTTTTCCGTTATAGTCCTTCTTAGTCTACAAAAGCCTTTGTGTGTGTGTGTGTGTGTTTGGTCCAGTCTCCATTCCACGCTAGTCTTTTTGCGTATTGTTCGTTGCTGATTTCAGCCCCCCCCCCTTTTTTTTTTTAAATCGACGTTTTTTGTTCCTTCCTGAAAATTACACGGGTTCACAAGGCTGACTCTCTCCAGACGTATTGACCCAGACATTATTGGCATTTCGAGAAAAGATAAGAAAAAAAAATGACGAGAGTAATATAGCAAAGTTACCGTTACAAATAAAAGAGAAATAGATGTGACATTAAGCAACCTTTACGTGTGATGTATGCGAGCGAGACACCGTTCCGAAGTAGGTTTCTTGTAGCCCCAGGAATATCTGTTCAAGGATTGAACCCTAGTAGTTTGACGGCTGGAGGCGGCCAACAATAGTTTACCTCCCCCACCCATGTCCCTTGTGGTCGTTACTGCTTGTGTTTTCATTTCTTCGTAGCCTACATTTCGGCGGCTTTTTACCAGACCTGAAAATAGCAAGCGAGAATTCAATCTTTGGACTGAAGAAGGTCTTGATGGAAAACTAGAAATGTTTGATAATAGAAAAAAAAGCGTTCCATTGGTGAGACTCATCAATCTAATAAATTAAATTCTCTTTTTTTCCCCCATTTCTTTTGTAATTTAGTTGACGACATTAAAATTCAGTTGAGCGTCCTTGACATTGTTTAGCTTATTGTGAACATCTCTCCAATCCATGAATGAGCCCGGTACTCTCCTATGTTAAAAGTGAAGGCCCTATGATCACATTATTCAGTGCATGGTGGGTTTTAATTAGCAGTACATGGCCCTATGATCACATTATTTAGGGCGTGGTGGGGTTTAAGTAGCAGTACATGGCCCTATGATCACATTATTTAGGGCGTGGTGGGGTTTAAGTAGCAGTACATGGCCCTATGATCACATTATTTAGGGCGTGGTGGGGTTTAAGTAGCAGTACATGGCCCTATGATCACATTATTTAGGGCGTGGTGGGGTTTAAGTAGCAGTACATGGCCCTATGATCACATTATTTAGGGCGTGGTGGGGTTTAAGTAGCAGTACATGGCCCTATGATCACATTATTTAGGGCGTGGTGGGGTTTATGTAGCAGTACATGGTCTCTGGCTTTGATATTCTTTGAACGTGAGTTTTTATCATGATAATGTTTGTAAACGTTTTTATTCACTCCTTCACTTTCAAGTGCTAATCTAGTTGCCTTTCTAAATCTATTTTTGAGATGCAGATAATACTCGTACACTCTCTTACAGTGACGTAGCTAGGGTGGGGGAGCAGGGGGAGAATTTGAAAATCCCCCGCCCCCACTTGAAGGGGGCCCCCCAAATGAGGTGTTTTTTACATTAAAAATTGTTATGCAAAATACAGGGGCACCCAAAGAGATCAAGCCCCAGGGCCCCCGAACTATGGAAAATTCCTAGCTACGCCCCTGCTGTCTTAGTTTCTTGCTCCACATTGTCACTGACAAAAAAGGGACTATACTATTGATAAAAAGTAAAGTTCCCCTTTCAGACCTCGTGGTCTATACTATTTATAGCGGTTCTCAAACCTTCCTGACAAACATCACCTCAAATGGTGAAAATAAAACTGGTCACGTTTAGTATATCGACCCTACCCAATCGTGATAGTAGGCCTCAATACTGACTTTGCGACTTCGCAACCTACGGGCAGAGCTGTGGCGTGGCGACGTGCTGTTGGTCTCCACTGCCCACAGGCTGTGACGTTGTAGGTCCGTGTTCTGGCCTTATATGACGATTGGTCCCGGCGTACTCTCGAGTAGTTGTGATAAAAGAATTGCAACGTTTTCTGTCGTGAGTTGAACTGAAGAGTGCATGTCTAACATTTTACCATTATAAAGTAGATATAAGACAGTGATTACAAAAACAAATAGATACAAAAACTCTTTTGTTCCTTTGGTGAAGTGTAACTTACTGTTGTAAATTTCGCAAGTAATATTAAAGTGAAACTTGGTTATGTACATATGTATATCTTGTGTGCTATTGTACAATTGTTTGCTTTAATCATGTATTGTTGTTTTTTGTTGTAATGCACTATTTTAAGACGAATTTCCTCACGAATAGTAAAGATTCTTCTTCTTCTTCTTCTTCTTCTTCTTCTTCTTCTTCTTCTTATTATTATTATTATTATTATTATTATTATTATTATTATTATTATTATTATTATTATGTTAGAAACGAACGAGTTTTCATTCTCTGGCCTTATTATTATGATTATTATTATTGGCACTATTATTATTATTATTTAAAGTCCTGATAAAGATAACTGGATAATCACATCGTCTCATCAGTGGCGTAGCTAGGGTGGAGGAGGGGGTCCGAATTTGAAAATATCACCGGGCCCCTACTTGAGGGTCCCCAACTGAGTATCCGATTTTTTTTGTGGATATTTAATATTAAATATTACACCATTATCTCATGTCATGATGTCGAATTTCAAAATGCAGGGGCCCCTAAAGAGGTTAACCCTTCGGGACCTAAAATCCCTAGCTACGCCACTGCGTCTCATATAGCAAATATTGTAAAGTCAGTGAATTTCGTAATAATATATATACTATTTATCTATACATATATTTATACTTTTTATTTTGTTTCGGCATAATTATTACTTCTACTTTTGTTTTTGTTTGGTTCACGAAGTTTATCTGATTTGCATAAACGTGCCCTGAACTGAAAGACACTATGTAGATCTTGGACCTGCGAAGTAAAACTTGAGAACTTCTGACTTATTATCGTGCGAATGATGAAGTCTTGCCCACTAGAGGTCGTGATAGAAAAAAAAGACGAGCGCGGGTGTTTATCTTGGCGTGCAGTGAGAGCGCCTCTTTTCCCGAGGAGTCGATTGAGGGCCCCGCTGAGTTTTATGATGCCGTCGTCATAGAGACCATGTTTATTTCTGATGAATAGAATTAGAGAATATGGCAAATTTCGGAATCATTGATTTGTTTGGGGGGAGAATGGCGAAAGAGGAATAAAAGAAGAAAAAAAAAAGATCTCATTTGAATCGTGTCAATATATAAGCATCGTAAGACTGGGCAGAGGCGGCCCTTGTGTATAACATGGCGGAGGCATAGGCGGAAGTCTATTAAGTATTTTTGTGGGAGCTTAATTCAAATCGAATCTGGGGTAATAAAGATATGTTTGCACTTTTAGTGTATTAATCCATTGGTTGAGAAGTAACAGTTGTGGTTGGGTGCATTCCAGGTCCTTGTAATGGAAGAAGCTTAAAACCAAATCTGTTATTTATTGATTTAGTAGGTCTACTTTTTTTTTTTTTATAAATTAAACACCTTTTTATTCATTTCACTAAGCATTCACTTTCAACGAAAGAGTGACATTAAAGTATTGAAAGAGTGATAGTGTGAGAGAGAGTATTTGAATTATGTGAGATACGGAGGGAGGGAGGGTGTTGGAAGTAGAGAGTGAGAGAGTTGGATAGTGTGAGATTAAAAGAGAGAGAGAGTGTGAATCGGAGAGACAGAGAGATGGATAAAGGGAGAGTGTGAGAATGTGAATAAGAGCCTGTGTGTGTGGGAGGGAGATTGTATGGAAAGTAAGAAGAGGCCGAATGTGTGAGAGGAAGAGACGGAACATGGAGGGAAAAAGAGGTAGAGTAAGAGACAGAGACAGTGTGAGATGGAGAGAAAGGGGGTGGTAGGGAGTTTTTGTGGGCGGAAATGAGAAAGAAGGAGAGAAAGAGAATGATAATAAGAGAGAGATAATGATAAGATAGAAAATGATAGAAAGTGAAAACTAGAGGGAGAATGTGAGAGAGGGAAAAGTAGAGAGAAGTGCGGAGGATATCTGTATGTCTCTACTGTATAATCTAACGCACTCACTTTTGTTACTTATGATTAGCATTGATCTTTTACTTTTTATAATGTCAGCTTCTTCACAACTGGATTCTTAATCTGAAATAGCCTTGAATTACCCACCTGGCATCTGATTAATTCTAAGCATTAAAAAAAAATAATTGAAACAAAAATAACACCAGATGTTCTCAAACTAATAAGTTTCATCCCCTTCTTTTGACTACGATATCTCAACTGCAATGTCCCCCCGAAGGGACAACCTTCTGTCCAACCTTCTCCCATTATTGTTGACTGTTTTCTTAACTCTTTCTCTCCACAATTATTTTTCCACGTTTTGAAGGAATTCTTCATTTGCTCATTACAATTTCACTACCCCTTTTATGATTGGGCTTCAATAGCTTTGTTGTTTGTTATCAGAAAATATTGTATTTGGTGTAGAATTATAGGGAAATGCATGCTCTTTTTATATAATTCAAGGTCAAGTTTAAAAAATTAAACATTAATTTAATTTAATGAGGTCAAAATCAACGATGGTATCGTCGATTAGGAGATAAAAAGGAGTTAAGGATGGGCGCAAGAGCCATGGGGACACGAATGTCTCATTTCCAGTACCCTTAGGCTACATTCTTAGCGCCCCAAAGGAGAGGGTGTGGGTGTTAGATGTCACACAGCTGCTATTGGAAATGGCTCATTCTAATCGTGGTCGTCTTACCCCCTTCGGCCTTTTCGGAGTGGACCTTCCAACAGATGGTCAGTTAATGGTCGCATTAGTCTTGGGATTTGTATTGTTGAGATTTGACCAACTCAGTTGGAAATATGTCAAAAGCAATTAACATTTCCTATCAATGTAACAATTTATTACAATAAGTATATTTTATATATAACCATACACTGAGCTCATGTGTTGTTCATCTTCTGTATATATATCATTCTCTACGTCGCCCAACCATGCTGGACAAGACGCACGCACGCCGTCACCATAGAAACACACACACGCACACAATCCGTAACACTGGGGGCCCAAAAATTTCTAGCATCGGTCTTGACTGTTCGATTACCTTTATCTAAGTAGCTTTTGTTTGTTCAGCTCGCCCTTTGCTATTGACATTCAGAATGTACGCAAGGCGTAACATATAAACACGAGAGTATTAATAAACAATTTCAAGATATTTCCGAAAGGGGCAAAGACTCTATTAAATAGTTTTCTGTGGCCTGTCTGTTCGTCCGTCACGTTAAGATCTCAGAAACTAGAAGAAATAATGAAAATCGGACCTCATGATATTTTAGATCATTCAAAGTTCTGATGCAACGGCTACTTTTTTCTTTTCCGAATGTGAATCAACCATCTAATTTTTAAAATTATCTATGCAAGCAGATTAAAAAAAAAACACATAATTTTCAATGAAAAACTTCAGGAGAGGTAGGTCTTTTAAAAAGGTCACAGACTTCTTCATTAATAAATCAAGATTCATTCATAGATTTGCGCATTGTTACAAAAAAATGTGCATCTAAGGTCGCAATGGAAAAAGTATCAATGGATCATTATGATGTGGCTAAGGGGTAAAGCACTTGAAACCGGAAGTCACGTGTTCGAATCCTGGTGAAGACGCTCGGCGGACAACTTCGGGGGCCGATTTTGAGTTACTGTTTCCACACAAACTGTCTTTGTAACCTTGCATTATTTTTTCTTCCTGTCTCTATTGAAACACTCATGGCACGATATGTGTTGGTCGTCTATAAATAAATTTTCCCCCTATTTCTTGACCATTAAAAATACCAAAAAAAAGAATAAAGTCAGAATCTGATCTTGACGTGTGATACTATTCAATGGGACACACCTCGCCTAAGTGGAGTTCTATAAGTGACATAACATCAGTCATGGTTAAGCGTTGTTATATAGAAATGAAGTTCGTTTTTTTTTTGGTTTTGACTAAGTTACGACATTAATCAAATCTTTTTCTTTGGCTTACAACAGTCACCAAGTAGGAGATGTCTATCATTCCTAGTGGCGTTGCCCAATGCCCAGTTTGATAATGGACCTCATTCACCAATCGTAAACAAACAGCATTTAGCCACGTGGTGCTCTATCTCTTCTATATAATTTACGATCTCATGTTTAATTCATGATGGTTGTCACGTGACCGTTTGTTTCGTTGTTTTCTCAATAAGATCACGTGACAAAATGTTGTTTGTTTACGATTGGTGAATGAGGTCCATTACGCCCCACTAAACATCTTTGATCCTGTCCACTTCTGCTTTGTATTCCTACAGTGTTGGTCTGTATTATCAATGTTACCAACTTTCTGTCCCAAAAAATACCAATCAAACAAGTTCTAAGATAAACGCTCAACCTATCAAACAGCATATTCCACATAAACCTTTGCCAACTATAATAAACTTACGCGAGTCATAAAAACGTTATATTTATGCAAATTTATATTTTTGTTAAAACATTTTTTGTGTGTCTCGGTCGTCAACGTTTGGGAATAAAGTGTCAAGTTGATGATCTGAAGAGATACTTCTGGAAGGCCATGGAGCAGAAATCTGAACTCTTTTTTTTTATTAATCTTCACGCATATTAATTTTTGTGACTTGTGTCACTCGATGTGGCCTCGGGTAGCAAAGTGCCACAGCTGGTTAAAAAAATAAGAAATCTATCTACATAAAATAACACTTCGTTCTGTCATTGTTGTCTCCCTCTACGCTACCAACGCTATCAGTTTCAATGGCTTGTTTACATTTTTTTGTTTTTGTTTTACTAGATTACTAGATGATTGATTGGGGGCGCAGTGGCTGAGTTGTTAAGCGCTTGACTTCCGAACCTGGGGGTCGTGTGGGTCTAATCTTGTTGAAGTCTGGGTTTTTGAATTTCGGGATTTTTAGGGCGCCTCTTGAGTCCACCCAGCTCTAATGGGTACCTGAAAATAGTTGGGGAAAAGTAAAGTCGGTGGGTCGTTGTGCTGGCCACATGATCCCCCACCCCCGGTTCAGAAGCCAAGCACTTTGCCGCTCTGCTACCGCGCCTCCACCAATGTGTTTTATTGAATCGAAAAAAAATATGCGCACGTGTGAAATGTTTTTTTTTTTTTTTGAAAAAGGGGTGGTGGGTATTATTGCACTGTGTTGCCTGTAAGTCCTGAGAGGACAGGTGTAAGAGGTGTATTGTCATTGTGAAGAGGAGAGCCCGCTCCTTTTATTTCTTATCATGATTGATAGGACAGAACTAGGCTATTCTATTTAGTAACGTCAATAGCTAAATGTCACGCATGACTGAACATTTCAGTGGCGAAGTTAGAGGATGTTACGTTTGTCCGAAAAATACGATTAAAAATGACCAGGGAATATTTTAAGTAGAAACTTGGCCAGTTGTTTTTTTTTTTTTTTGTAAATAAATCCAACTTTCCGCCTCGAAGGAATGCTCGAAGAGGAGGTTCGTGGAATTGTCATTACAATTGGGCCTACTGTAAACTAAAAGAGTTGTCAGTTCTTACTGTCAGTCGAGTTTCGTTACTATTTTTATTTACTTTTATAAATAGTTATACAGATTATATTATGTTTATCGTTTAGATTTCATGTTATTACGTGTGTCGTTTCGGAATTCTCACTCACGAGGATTTACTTTGAGAGTATTAAACTTCAATCAACTTAAAATTGGTTGCTCATTCTATGATTTATCTAATACTTGTATGTCTTGTGTGTAAAAGAAAAGATGGGCTGGTCTTGTGGTATGCGTTATAGACTGACGTCTCCATAGTCTTGGGTTCGAACTCTGCCCGCCGCTATCCTTCTTCGTCCTAGGAGACGTTCAGTCGGGAAGCCGATTGTCGACTGTAGATCATTTTATGGAAATGAGATGAATGCCTATTAACTATGGTAGGAACAATGTCGCCCAAGCCGCTGATGTGTCCCAAAGAACGGCAAGTGTTAATACAGTTTGGGATCCGCGGCGTCGTAGGCTCTGTTAAAACAACAAGTAACAACAATAGCAAAATACAAATACACCAACATTAATTCTAGTTACGGAGATTGCTATTTACATAAGAAAACCTGCTGTGCAGGTTAGCTACAAGTCAACTTAAAAGATAAAACAATATTCATAGATAACTGAGATATTAGATTTAGATAGACTACGTTTGAATCATGAAGATTAATTACGAATTATGATAATTTACCCAGAGTTCAAAGCGGTCTTAAGTCATCACATCCGGTTACATTGTTTTAGTTGCTCGTGTTAACATAGAAAACAAAAACAAACAAATACAAACAAAACAAAAAAATACTCAGCACTTATAAATTGTGCAATGTCCAGCCGTTTAGCGGTCCACTCATATCGAGAGGGCTTATAATTAGATTCAGCCGTTCCCGTTTGTTAAACATGAAAAATTTAACCTAGTTGGCATCTGTGTCTGGGCTTCAGGTGTGTGGGATATTCATTGCCTTAAGCTGTCGTCCAGCATTGAGTTAACGACCGGGTACTGAAATACCTTAAGGCGATTATCTTGCGCGATCAGAGCGAAGTATAATGAAAGACTCGAGATGTGAAGGGTAACGAAGTAACAAAATAGTTGTAACTGAGTTCTGGAAACAGGAGAGCGGGGGCCGATAAATGGGGGGAGTTGGTAAACATAACCCCGCTGAACTTTTTGTCTGCTATTGTGTACCACAAAGGTAGGTACTCTGGCAATAAAAGCGCCCTCCTACCGCCTAGGTACGAATGTAACCGTGAAACCTAATCTCCTGTCTCATGGATCTGTTACATGGGTAGATTACGTTTTGATCTGTGGCTGGAGAATTTACAAAGCGTTGGACAAAAGTCCCTCGAAACTCTTCTTCAACCCCCCACCCCTCGTGTCTCCCTCCTCCCCCCCCCGCCACACACACACACGACACATTTTCTGACAGGGAGAGAACAAACTGTAATAATAAATGGCTCTAAATCAACACCAATAACAGTAAACTCAGGTGTACCTCAAGGAACAGTCTTGGGTCCACTACTATTTTTAATTTACATAAATGATTTACCAAATTGCATTAGTTCAGGAACAAAAGTCAGATTATTTGCAGACGATTGCATAATATATAGAACAATAAAAACAACACAAGACACAGATATTTTACAAAGAGAATTAGATGAATTACAGAAATGGGAATCAAATTGGAGCATGTCTTTCCACCCAGAAAAATGTCAGTTGTTAAGAGTAACAAAAAAACTAAAACAAATTAATTCCACTTATCTTATTCATGGCAAACCAGTAACACAGACTAAAAACGCAAAATACATAGGTGTTATAATAAATAAAAAACTGTCATGGGATCCACATATTGATGAAACTATAAAAAAATCCAACAAAGCATTAGGGTTTATTAAAAGAAATTTCTATAAATCAAATAAGAACATAAAACTAAAATGTTATTTAACCTTGGTTAGGCCAATAATGGAATATGAATCCACCGTGTGGGACCCCTCAACTCAAGAAAACATTAAGAAACTGGAACAAACACAAAATAGAGCAGTGAGATTCATAACAAACGAATATTCACATTTGACTAAATTTAGAAAGCCTTCAGGACAGAAGACGCGTAGGACGTAATCATCTTCTTATTTGAAGTAACGTCTGCATTATATAAGATAAGATAAGACCAACGACACACACCCTTCTCTCCCTGTGCTAGGTTTACTTCTGTAAGATTATCTTATTGTAAATATGTTGGGGGGGGGGGGTGTCTACCTTATGTTTTGTTCCTTCATTCCACGAGCCGCCGGGAACACGAGTGCTATTGACACACTAGAGAGAATCTTGCCTGTAGAGATCTGGATTATGGGACGGTAACAGGGGTTTGAGTTTCCCTGATTCATGTTGTTTGATAAACGAAATGAAGCCAACAGTGTCTATGCTGGCCGAGCAGTATGTCATTCATAGTGTCAACAAGATGATCGAAGGATTAAATCCGCTCCCCCCCCCCCCCCCCCCCCCCGCAGTCCCTTCATTAGTTATGTGGGATGTTGAGATCCCCAGTTACGAAGCATAAAGATCTGTCACATATTTACCTTCTCACCTAACAAAAAAAAAGTAAATATACATATAAACATTTATTTATTGATAAATTTGGAACACGTTTATAATAAAGCTTGTATTCGAGTACGAAGATTTATGAGCAGTGCAGCATTTCACGTGAGTACGCAGCCCCAGCTGCGAGCTACATATTTTGCCACTCATCTCATCATCATCTCTTGCCTGTGGTTTCTTCTGGGGCATAGGCCACCAACCTGCTTCCTACAGGCATCTCGGTTCTGGGGTGAGTCTCTCCAACTGTCCCCACGTCTTGCCCATCTGCTTCCAGATCGCGGCGCCATGTATTCCTGGGCCGTCCCCTCTTCCTCTTTCCTTGGGGGGTTCCAGGTTATGTTGGATGCAGGCTTGCGAAGGGTGTGACCTACCCATCTCCAGCGTCTCTGAAGGATATCTACTTTAATGGGCTGCTGTTTTGTTCTTTGCATTTTGCCACTGCCAATGCAGTATACATCGGTCATGGGTAGGGGATTTTCTTTTGGTCCCAAACGTGTATCCCACCGCCTTTGTAAGTTAGAAGTCATGGCTAAAAGTCATAAATACATCATTCAACCAAACAGTTCTCATAAATCACCAAACGGAACACATGCCGTTACCAAAAAATAAACATTAAATAAAGACTACAAAAAGTTAAACTATAATATCTCTCTCATTCGTAATTGCAAAGAAATAAAATACCATCGTCTAGGTTTGTTTTTTTCTTTGCAAACTCCCCTCGTTAGTATGGCAATATACCTATAGCGATTCTGTGGCAATGGACTAGCTTTTTTTTTAGCTTACTTGACAAATAAATTATTTATTTCAAATTCATAAAAAAAAAAATTTTTTTTCACTTTTAAGCTGTAAAATAGTATTTCTACGCGTTTTAGCTTGTAGCACAAAGTAGTTTTTATATATTAGTTGGCAACGTGATATTTCAATATGAAGTCTTTGACATTATTTCGTTTCAGTATGAATTTAAAAATCTCTTCCAATCTTTTTTCGTAAAGTTTTCTATAGGTTACCTTGTATCGCTTCAACAATTTCCCATAGCTCTTACTCTTCTTTTTCTATGTCACTGCTACAGCTTAAATAATTCCAAAGGATAATTAAAAAACTATCTCATCTCCCTCTTTAAAATGTATACAGAGAGAGAGAAAGAAACAAGAAAAAAGAGAGAGAGAGAGAGAGAGAAGGAGAGAGGAAAAGAGAGAGAGAGAGAGGGTAAAAAAGAAACGAAAAGAGAGAGAGAAAAGGGGAGAGGAAAAGAGAGAGGGGGGGGGAAAGAGAAGCGAAAAGAGAGAGAGGTGGAGAGAGAGTTTTTTTTTGTAAACTTTTTCAATCCTATGTAAATGCTGTTTTGCGTTGGTAGCTACCACATTGGACTGCCATCAGTCAGCGGTGTACCAGAGTGACAGCACTGTGTCGTGTCACTGTCACAAGTTTGATTTAAGTCTGCACATGACACATAAACACAAAATGCCAGGAAGCCAAGCCTCCAGTGTTTAGACTGCTCTCCCTACGCCGTGTCCACTGTATCTCCTAAATATTTTTTGTAAATAAATAAAAAAGATGAAAAAAAAATATTTTTTTTTTGGTAAACGGGCTGGATCTTGTAGAATATTAATATTTTGTCCAAAACAACTAGACTAGCGTAGTACTTTGGAAATGATTGGGGGGGGGGGGATACTTGAGAAACGTTACATTCTGGGATTCATTATAGCAGATGCGGTCGTGGTTATGGCCAACATACTCGGGGGCGGACTGGCTATATGGGCATTCGGGCTAATGCCCGGTGGGCCGGTACCCAAATGGGCCTTTGGGGCCACTGAAGAGCCACACAGATTCTACTATGTATTAAATTGTTAAGGGTTTTAAAATGTTCTCTTATAAAAGAGCCCTCTTTGTGTAGTGTTAAAATAATCTCTATACAGTGTAATCTAACAAATCTTCTGAAAAAGTGTAATAGCCCACATCCGTAAACAGTGCTACTAGATCTAGTAGGAGTCCTCCTTTTGGGGGCTACTAACTTAGCAATAAAAAAAAGCAACACAAGGCCTATAGTTCCTATCAATATGGATCTTACTGTTTGCATGTGTACAGTTATTGATACTCAAACCTAACAGAATGTTTTTGATGACAGGTAGGCCTAGAATTGGATGCCCATCATATGATATGCAATTATGGGCCTGCTTGTGTATAAATGCCAGGGCCGATTTTGACACCCAGTCTGCCCCTGAACACATTCATAGCATTATTATCATCCTACATACTGAAATGCCCATGCATATCCTGTATTTATGTATTTTTTATTTATGTATTTATCTTTTGATAATTTTTTTTAGTTTTCTCAATATTTTGTTTGGAACAATGAATAATTTTTTAAAGCTTCAAGTTAATCCGAGACTGGAAAGTTGAAGATATAACCAACAGGGGCGGACTGTGTGTTAAAATCGGCCCATGCATTTCTATACCATCCGGCCCTAAAATTGTATATTATATGATGGATATCCATTTAGAGGTCTATCTGTCCTCAAAGTCATTATGTTAAGTTAAATAATGTATCGATAATTGAACGTATGCATACCATATATCTTTTTAAGAAATAGAGTAGGCCTTACGTTGCTTTTTAATCGCTAAAAGTGCGGGCCCTAAAATGATGAAGGATGTAGACTATTACATGATTTCGGAAAGTGTGTTAGATTAAATTACCATTATACCATAGAGTCTGTATAGATTAAAAAAAAAAACACGAAGCTCAGACGGCCTCTTTCCAATCAGTTACTTAAAAAGTGGTAATTAATTAATTTTGTAAGATATAAAAAAGGGAAATAAATCTTAGTGTATATATATATATATAGATATATATAATGGAAAGCGTGGTCGATAAGCTAAGTGCGCTTGAACTTGGCTTGGCTTGGCTGCCTATGAAGGGGACTCGAGGTTCGATACCCGACTCGGGCAAAGTTGTGTTTACTGAGCACCTTAAGGCAGCACGGAAAAACCTTCACCTAGATGCCCCCCCCCCTCCTCCCCAACTGGTCCACAACTAAGATTGGACCAAAGCGCTCTGAGCATGCTATAAAAGTAGCATGAAGGTAGCGCTATATAAAAGCCATAATTTATTTTTACCCTGGGCATCTACTAACCTAGCCAGGTTTCCTAAACCGTAGCACCCATCTATCTAATGTGTATTAGCGTGCCTTGTGTGTCTATATTTGATTCTTGTAAAAAAAATATGAAATCTGGTTTGTATTTTCTGGATAGATGGACGATGCATTTTTGTTTATTTGTAAGGCTACGTATATTAAGAGGACTCACAGCCTCCTTGCCTCTAATAGCCCTTGGACTCACAGCCTCCTTGCCTCTAATAGCCCTTGGACTCACAGCCTCTTCACCTCTAATAGCCCAGAAGAGCAGAAAGACGGTAATCTCTTTCTTTTTAATTTAATTGGAGACCCAGACGCAGGTTTCACATGATCTCCAGAGCGGGATCTCTTATTTAGCTTGAAGCTTTCATTACCCTGGACATCTACCTCCACCATCTCAGCCTCACCAGGTGTTGTAGTCTCATTTACCCCCACTTTGGTATCCTTGGTTTTCTTCTTTGGTGACCCTTTGGTCACCTGCAGCTATTGCTCAATAGTTACATGCTCATTCTCTTTAGGATTATTCCCATTTAACCACTTGGGCATAACTTGGAGACCGCTCCTTCCCTTAGGGGGCTCAGCTCGAGCCGGTGCGGCCTTTCGGGCTGGACACTGATTAGACCAATGCTGGTGCAGTCTGCAGTGCCAGCATTGTTGCCTTCTTCCCGTAACAGTTACTAGAACTCTGTATGTCTTGGGATCTCCTTCGTAGCGCATAATGTGTGTAGTGCGGAACAGACAAACCTTTTTTTCGCATTGATGGAAGAAGCCCATTTGTCAGAAGTGCCAATTTCCACCATGGATCCTTTCTCTGCAAACATTTCCACGATTCTATTTTCCGTGGGTGCGCAGTTCCAGCTGTGACCTACATATTTTGCCACAACCAGGGCAAGCATAACCATTGTCCGCAGGTGGTCGATTTAGATTTTCTTTTCGTCGTCTGCGTTTGTCCTCGGCTGCAGATTTTCTTTTGGTCTCTAATGTGTATCCCGCGGCCTTCGTGAGTGACCTCCAGCTGTCACGTTCCGACGCCGCTTGCAGCCAGATGCTCTCTTCTATGTCAGCCAAGGAAAGTTGACGCCTAAGCTGGTCTTTGAAGCGTTTCCGTGGGGCGCCTCTGTTACGTCGACCACCCAAAAAAAGACTGCCTTTGGCGTACGTTCTTCTCTATTAGGATTGTCTGAAAAGACATTCATCAAATATATAAACTCTGTGGCATTTTACGTCTCGAGAGACGATCTTTTCCCTTTGCAACTTCTTGTGTGACTAAAGAGGCCAATCCTTGATACACAGCTGCGATCGCAGGTTGGGCATATATAATCACCAGGCGCCGTTGCATTTTCACCCTTTTTTCTGCTTCTGTTGTGTATGACATCTGCAACCTTTGACCCTTCCTTTATGCTCTCTCTCCATGAGGATCTGTCCAGTGCCACCTCTTTCCAGTTGCCAGTGTCGATTTTGAAGAGCTTCATATCGCGTTTGCATCATCCGCATAACGTAAAAGTGGGCGACCAGCGGCTCTCCTGCCTTCTATTAGATCGCCATACAGGATGTCCTGTGGAAGTCGACCTACTGGCATTCTACGAACGTGGCCAAGCCAGCCAAGGCGTCTGCTGCTGATAACGGAGCGGATGTCCTGGCACCCTGCTCTTTGTAGCACTTCCTCATTGGTTATCTTATCTTGCCACCTTATTTTAAAGATCCGCCTTAGGCATCGGAGGTGGAAAACATTCAGCTGTTTTTCCTGCCATGAGTAGGTTGACCATGTTTCACTTCCGTACAGCAAGGTGCTCAACACACAGGTCCGGTAGACTAGGGCAATTTCTAGTAGTTGGCCATTAATGCTTACTTGAGGTGCAGTGTTTGTGTTTTGGACAAGTATCTTAGTCTTGCTTTGACTGATGTTTAAGCCGAACTTCTGGCAAGCAACAGATAATTTGTCAACCAGGCACTGTAGCTGAATATCAGAATCAGCCACAATAGCTGCATCATCAGCATACAGGAGTTCCCTGACGAGTAGCTTCCTAACCTTGGTTTTTGCCCGCAGCCTTGATACATTAAAAAGTTTTCCAGTTTTAAACATATAAACAAACAGGAAATAAAAGAACAATAGAAGTAAGACACGATTGAAAAGCGACCACCAATTAACAAATACACTTACGATAATTGCTAAGAAATACGATTTAGTGGCAAATTAAACTTTATATCTGAACTCCATGGACATAATCCACAAGATCTTTTCGTCGAAGTGCAAGGACCGGAGCAGAGGATCATTAATAGCAAGGTTAAAAACGTTTAGATCCAGACTGTAAAGCTTTACATTCAAACCACGAATCTGAGTGCGAATAATAGATATTGATATAAATATTTTAAATACAAAAAAAAAAATAGAAACAGATTAAGCTTTGAAAAAATTGAATAATTAACAGGTGTGGTGAAATATTAATTGGGGACAATCAGGGCTATCCTTATAGACCGGATTGTATTGTTACCTTGTATCTTCCTTATCTTTTCTGCACAACACATTAATAGTTGCTAAACCAAACGATCTCCCCCCCCCCTCCTCCCAATTATTACTAATACTTTCTATGGCAAGGGTTCTCAACCTGTGGGTCGCGACCCCTTTGGGGGTCGATTGACGATTTGCCAGGGTCGTCTAAGACCATCGAAAATAGAGATTGTTATTGTCTACTCTTCTATTGCTGTGTGTGTGTAAAAGGGGGGGGGTCGCGGCAAGTGAGGAATTGTAAAAAGGGGTCGCCAAGCTTAAAAGGTTGAGAACCGCTGATCTATGGTTTATGAACGTAGATGGACAAAACGAAAGGGACGAACTGACAACAATAGTCCCCTGAAACGTGCAATTAAAACTAACCACCATTACAATAAACCTGATGGGAAACAGTTCCTTGCATTAAAGCAAGGGTTCTCAATCTATGGGTCGCGACCCCTTTGGGGGTCGATTGACCATTTGCCAGGGGTCGCCTAAGACCATCGAAAATATGGATTGTTATTGTCTACTCTTCTATTACTGTATGTGTGTGTGTGGGATTATAAAATGTGGTCGCCGAGCTTAAAAGGTTGAGAACCGCTGCATTAAAGTAATCCAGGTCAAAGTCGTTGATGTATTAACTCTAGCTTAAAACAAGAGTTAATGTTTTAGAACTTGATATAAAGTTTCCTGTAAGGTATGGGATATTTTGAGGGAGCTTTTTCAATGTAAATTTCTATTGCAATTTTTACTCCTTTAATTCTTACGTGGGCCCCAACTGGTAAAGAGTCATAAGCGAAAATGGAGTCAACCTCTTCTCGCCATTGCTGCTACGCCACAGGCTGTGGGCCCCTAATGGTCTTGGGCCCAGGTTCATTGAACCCCTTTGTGCCATGGATGCTACGCAATTGATATATATATATATATTGTTGTAAATGTGCAGTTCTTTCTTTTATATAACATCATTAAACAAAAGTATTTTTGTTGGCATTTGAGACGCGTTTCGGAAATACGTTAGCCCTAGAGTCTCTCTCTCCCCCCCCCCCCCCCAAATAACTACAGATAATGCTCATTACTGTATATTACACTTTCTTTTTTTGCTATTCATTTGTTATAAACATTGTATATAAACATCGGATTTTTAAAACAAATCCAACTGATTTTGTGTTTATTGCAGGCCCAATGTCTGCCAGTATGAAGATGTGGTTATGGTGTTGGTCCGTGTACCTTGTGTCCAGGCTTTCACTCGGCTGGTCAAAGTCTGGAAACCTGATTGTGGATATACAAAAAATTGGTGCGTCGGATACGAGAGAAGGTAAGGCGTTGAATATTTTTTTTTTTTTTTTTTACATAATTGGAACAGCTTTGAAATAATTTTAAATAGTCATTTATTAGTAGCGATGTCGTCGCTTGCTTATGGAGTATTGTCAGTTCTGGATTTTTAATTTCGGGATCTGAGTCTGATCCAGCTCTATTGGGTACCTAACATTAGTTGGTGAAATGTCAAGATTATTGGTCGTTTTGCTGTCTACATGGCATGATCTCGTAAACCGTGGGCCACAGAAACAGTTGACCTTTGCATCATCTTCAAGGTCTGCAAGGGAAACTTAACTTATTGGAGTTGATAGATTTAATTCTATTATTACTCCTCCCTTCTTTTGCTTTTAGAATAAATTAAAACATAATTTTACATCCAGAGTACACAATTCCCCCTACCCATTAGCCAGTCCGCCATGTGCCTCTTGCCTCCTACAAGCAGGATTAATTTGTTCTTACTAATTAGACCTCGACATTCATGCACACGGTGTCGCTCTGGCTTCTTCCCCGCGACCGCGCAGCCAGACAGAGGCAAACAATGGGCCGGTGATAATGAGCCTGACAATACCTCTTCGGACCTGTCAATCAAAAAGTGGGTTTTCCCATAATTAGCACGCGGCGAGACAGTTACTTTCGCACGCATTCGTCCAGACAGGACACACACCAAGCCATGCGTGTTTTTCTAAAAAAAAAAAATTAATGCTGTTTTATTTTCTTATAATAAACATTTAAATAAAAACAAAAACATGCAGAATTTAAACATGAAAAAAATATTTAAAAAAAAAGGTTACTGTTCTTAAGGCAATTGTCCATTATATAACTTACAATTATAATAAAATATTTAAAAAAAATACTAATAAAATGTTTTATCTGAACTGGGATTCTAACTCGCGATGTTTACACTCCCATCGTTAGGGCGTAAAAGGGAAACAAAATTGAACAATGTTTCCCATTTGGCCAGTGTGCAATTATTTATTGGTACTTTCATTAAATGGACATCTAGATCTGGAACTAAATCTAGATTTCTGTTTTAGAACATCTAGTCTAGATCTTAGATCTAGATCTACTTTTAGATCTAGAATGTAGGTGTAATCTATATTAGATTTACAGAAAAATATAGGTAAAGCTCAGATAATCTTTAAATAAACTGGCAATATCGTGCATAGTAGTAAACAATGCAGTCATCGGTACACTACGACAGACTACGATATGTTTTTTTTTTTAATTGAATAATTAAAATGATTAACTCAGCTTTGCTTATATTTTTCTGTAAAGTTGTGACTTGAATAGAGGTATTGTAAAAAATAAACTAAAAAAAAAAAAGCTTAGATTTATATTGATTGAAGGGAGAGCGCAGTTCAACACCTGACATGTCTCTCAATATTTCAAGGTTTATCTTCCATTTTTCTAAACGAAACAACATTAATTAGTCATTAACTAAGTGGTTAATTTTTAAAAATTTTTTTTTTGATTGATGTGTTTGTTGTCATCGACAATGAATATTTGTGCCAAATTTCCACTTGAGCCAAGCGAAGTAAGTTCCTATCCGACAATGCCCTCTTTGCAAAACGTGCCTGTATTGGTTAACCCTGTACTGTCCAGCCACCACCACTGTTCTGTTGTGTTTTTTTTTTTAGATACTTCCAGTCCTGTGCTTCTATGGTTCTTCTAAAAGTATAGTAAAAAAAGTTCCCCTTTCAGACCTTGTGGTGTATAGGGCAGATGATGTTAAGGTCATCTGTTTCTGTGGCCTACGGTAAACGAGGGTGTCATGTGGCTAACACAACGACCAACCGCCTTTACTTTTCCCCAACTAATGTCAGGTACCCATTTCGAGCTGGGTGGACTCAGAGGCGCCCAAAGATCCCGAAATAAAAGTCCCAGTCTTCACCGGGATCCGAACCCTGGACCTTCGGTTCGGGAGTCAAGCGCTTTACCGCTCCGCCACCGCGCCTCCTATGGTTCTTCTAACTATCGTCCTTTTTGGACAAGTCCTATTAAAAAATCTTTGCTCATGCTCCTTGTTAAATTTTAGGTTCCTATGGTGTACCGAGAAGCTTTCCTAGTTTCGAGGAACGGTAGGCTCATTTATTTCCTCTTCTTCCTCACCAAGTTGGAAACCGCCGCATAACCGTGACATTAGTTTGGGGACATAAAAGCGTCTGATTATTGTGCTGGCCACGTGACACTCTCGTAGACCATCGTTCGTAGAAAAAGAACAGATCATTTGCCACACAGTCTGAATGTCTGAAAAGATAGTAGTATAATCTGATGAGCAAACACAACGAACGAAACACAATAATAACTTTTTTTTTTTTTTTTTTTGCGGTTTTGGGGGGGGGGGGGGGGGAGGGGGAAGACTGGCAGACGGCATTGTTACTATTCAAGCAGACGACATTGTTAGGACTCGTTACCAATGAAAAGATTTGTGCGTGCGTGCAGATGTAGTTATAAAATAATCCTGAAATGCAAACCTTAAACTCGCGAAACTTGTTCTGCAAACAGCGATGATTGGAAAGGCTGCAGTGCACTTGTGTCTGCAATAGCGTTTTCAAAAGAGTAGGCCTCTCTTTTGGGACTCGACTAGGCTCGTCTCTTTTAGGCTATTTTTTTTTTCTACACGTCAATATATCACTGCAAAACTGTACCGCCAAAATGACACTCAAGAGACAAAATGCCTATTTGCAGGTAAAATATTGCCACAACCTGATATTTTAGCTGGGCTTGAGTTTACCGTTGGGTTAAAAGTGCATTCTGTCGTCGTGGGCTTATGTTTGCATTTCTTATAGTGCAGCCAACAAGTTTTATAGATGATGTGAAACATTCATTCCGTCTGTCTGTCTCTCTCTTTTGTTGTAACTCTAATGTTCTGTCTGTCCGTCCGTCTGTCTGTCCGTCCGTCTGTCTGTCCGTCTCTCTCTCTTTCTCTCTCTCACTCTGAATTTCCACTAGGATATCTTTATCAACTATTCATCAATGCCCAACAGAATTTGTGCCCGTTCTAGAAGATTTGGGGTGTATGTGTGTGCGAGTGTATGTGTGCAGGAGGGTGGAAAGAGACAAAAAAAAACAAACTGGGGCGCGTACAAATGTCAAGAGGCGACATAAAAATTAGCGCGTAGTTCAAATAGGTAAAACTCTATGTTCTCACCTGTAAAATCACCTCTGCACGTTCGTGTGACTTTGCGACGTGAAGGTAAAATGTACTTAATTTCCTACTACAAGCAACAGTCACGGCTCAATGGTATCACGTCAAACATAATGGCGTTAAGAAATAAGGGATGCAGCGTAAAAGGGGAAATTAAGTTGTTTGTTTTAAGCACGGATTCTTCTAATATACATATAAATCCTGTCCCGAGACTGGATGTATCGAGGTTAGTCTATTTATGTTGTATAAAGCTAACAATACCCCTCCCCCTTATATATTTTAAATATATTTTTGTATCCATCCAACCATCCAAGGTTTCCACCCTGTCACGACTTTGATTATTTAATTAATAAGTATATGGCTGTCTAGGTATCAAAATGCAACATTAATTGCAATGTGTGTGTGTGTGTGTGCAAAATTTAATTTAATTTAATTTTTGTTCAGTTTTTCTTGTAATACATCAAAGAGTCTCAGTTTGAATTTCCGCTGCTCTGATCTGAATCCACTCAGCTCTTAAGCGATGCCCGACTCTTTTTTGGAAACAAGCTGCTGGTCTTTGTGTTGGACCCATATCACCATTGTTAACAATGGGTTAATCTAAGCGAAACATATGCACATCGTAACACATGCCTCTTATTCCGTTCTCTAAGCTCGATGGTCTGGGGATACGAGCCATCGGTAACAGGAATGTAACAAATTTACATCTGATTGGACCCCCTCCCAGATAGATCATTTCTTCAGACAGACCGATGGAGGCAAGGTTCTATAGGCCTTAAATTTCGAGTGTCTTCGGCTTAACAAAGAAGCGATATTTTGACCTAAATATATTAGCAGTAAATGTAGACATCATAGGGCTCTTGGTAAGCCACCCTGAAGACTACTCCAAATAAGATTCTAATAAAAATATAAAAAACCAACAAATTGGCGAGGAGTATGTACAATTATAAAATTCGTCTACGTGCTGAGTCACCACGGTCGTGTGTTAAGGTTTATATCCGTTCTTTGATGGTATAAAATGGCTGCGATCAGTCGAACGCTGTTGTCTGCTTGTCTAAAGTGCCCCAGTCGCGAACAATCGAAACAATCTTATCTTGTCATGTCTTCTCTCCCTTTATCTGCTCTCCCTTTGAGGGATGGAGGAATGTAATCGCGTATGATTTTATTTTCATCGTTGTCATGTTCAGGGGGGAAGCCATTTTCTTCTATACCACTTTTTATCACAACGTCAGTATATCAAACTTGGAGGGACTACAATTCTTTTGGTTATAAATAGCCACATTCTAAATGTTTGATATAGCCAGAGTTTTTATTTATATATCGAGATATTATCTTTTATATGCATCTTTTCTAACTTATCACATAATAATTTTATTAACTCTTGCTCTCCGTAATTATTTTTCCACGTTTTGAAGGAATTCTTCATTTTGCCCATTACTATTTCACTACCCCTGTTATAATTGGGCTTCAATAACTTTGTTGTTTGTTATCAGAAAATGTATTTGGTATAGAACTAAAGGGGAATGCATGCTCTTTTTATATAACACAAAGTCAAGTTTAAGAAATTAAACATTTAATTAAACGGGGTCAATTCAACGATGGTATCGTCGATTAGGAGAGAAAGAGTTAAGTAGGAGTATGTATCAGAAAATATGATAATTACCACCAGCCAGTCTATTATAGTGAAAGCAACTTACTATTAGTGAAAGTATATTTCCCATATTCCCCATATTAAAAAAAAAATAAAAAAAATCGGTCTTTTTAACGATACTGAAATTTTCAATTCAAATCTTGGAAGATAGTAAAATCCCCCAAGGTTGCTTACCCCTATAAGGCGCGGGGGCTGAGTGGTAAAGCGCTTTGCTTTCTAACCGAGGTTCAGAGTTCGAATCCTGGTAAAGACTGGGATTTTTTTTTCGGGATCCTTGGGCGCCTCTGAGTCCACCCAGCTTTAATGGGTACCTGAAATTATTTGGGGAAAAGCAAAGGTGGGTGGTCGTAGTGCTGGCCACAGGACACCCTTGTTAACCGTAGGCATAGAAACAGATGGCCTTTACATCATCTGCCCTATAGACCACAAGGTCTGAAAGTGGAACATTTTGCATATCCCTGTGTACATGTTGGCTGCAAAGGTTAGAGGAACTAGGAAAGTCATTGTGCTGGCTACACCAAACTATCGTGAGTAATAATCGCTAGGTCTTTAAAAAACAAACGGTCATCCAATTAACGCTAAACATCTTATAGACTCATTTTATTCCTCTGAAAATGTGCCAAGAGTAAATTATATGGGGAGAGAGGGAGCGAAACAAAGCAGGCGGTAGGGATAGAGAGGACAGGAGGGAGATAACTCGTGTGTAGGTGTATAAGTCTGCTCTTTCCTATGTAAGCAGAAGTGTAAATCGCCAATGCAATTTTTTTTTAAGCAACAGATAAAAGTAGAAAAAATAGCAGTTTCGAAGTTTTTAATTTTTTTTTCTGAGACTTGAAGCATTGATACATACTTTCAAATTCCTCTATAACATAGATAGCGTAATAAAAGTCGTTGCTCAATGTCGTACACGCACACACACACACGCACGCACACACGGACACACACGCACGCACACACAGACACACACGCACGCACACACACACGCGCACACACACACACTCTCTCTCTCTCACGCACACACATTCATTAAAGCTGCCTCAGCACAGGACTTAATGATTTTTCCAAAACTTGTTGGTTCTATTTATAGATTTTTAGCAGACGTGAAGACATTAAAAAAAATTGTATGGCTGCGCACCAGAAAAAGAGAAATAAACCAATCAAGTGGATGAATCTCAAAGAGATGTACATCTTTATAAATACCTAACAATATTTCATTATTTAGTTATTCAAATGCGATGCTTGTTTCTTTGCATTGGATAATTGGCACATCGTTTTCAATCACGGTTATTTTGTATGAAGTCATTTTTACTTTTAAAATTTGTTGTGTCAATTTTAAAAAAATGTCTTGAAAAGAACAGATTTATAAGACTGGACTCTGAAATGAAAGAAATAAACATATTGTTATAAACCTGGTGGTGGCACAGATGGGGGCAGTGGTGTGTGTGTAGTCAGCCGACGAGCGGTCAACCGTGACGAGTACGACGGTCAGCCGTCATGACGGTTCGGGAATGATCGGCGTCATGAACAGAGCTCTGGAGCGTCACGAAGGATGTAGTCATATGACCACCCAGAATGGTCGAGCGACGTTCTGCCCGGTTCTAGAAGGCCAGCAGGGTCCCTATATAAAGAGCGAAGGTATCAAAGACGAGTCAGTCACATTTTCCCCATCTACGGTTCGTTACGACGGCTCAGTACAAGTCCGAGTCGAGTCGGAGAGGCCAGTGCAAGAGTTGATACGGCGGTACGGCTATTAACGGAGAGATATTTGTAAAGTCTTGTGTTATGTGCTGCCAATTGTACAGTATTGGCTGTTATTTATTGACATTCAACTATTACGTTATTTGGAGCCCGGAGTTGTCAAGTTCTTTAAGTTGGTGGTGTCGTGTGGTGCAGTTTGCAGAGAGCCTGGATAGTGAGAATCGTAACAATATATAATTCCTGAAAGCGGTAGTCCTTTCAAGATCGCGTATGTCCTTTCAAAACCGATGATGGATCTAGACTTAGAGAATTCTTAAGTTAGATTTCTAGCTCTATTTAACTTTATTCCATTTGTGTTTTTCAGTTGATAAATGACAAGTTAAAATAGAGTTTACCCCGTGTGGCCAACAAGCTAATAACTATTTTCTCAGCTATGTACATCAATGTATAACATTTCTAGAAAAATCGTTGGAGCCGGTTGTTTTTTTATTAGATCAGCGTCCAGATTCCTCCACCATCCACGAAGTTCTGATTTGAATAGAGGTATTGTAAAAACAAAAATGCCCCATTCTTTACCCAGACGACTAAGGACCACGAAAGGCTTTAAGATATGAGGAACTTTGAAGTGGGTGCTGGGGGTTTAAATAAAGGAAAAGCAAACATTAGCTAAAGTTTTATTTTCTCCTTTTTTCGGAATCAGCGAAAAAATTTTTTTTAGATTTATTTATTTTATTTATTGTAATTGTACATTTGATAGAAATATTATTTGTTTAATGTTTAGTCCGCTCATGAGCCTAAGTATCTTCGAACAGACTCACTACTCAACTGCCAAACTTTTGGAGCTTAAATTTTTATTTTTTCTATAACGAGGTTGAACAAGAAATTTTCATAGCAATAGATTGATAGCTATATTACTCATATGTTTTTTTACTCGCTAATATCAGCATTCTTATGGCCATTTTACTCGCTAATATCAGCATTCTTATGGCCATTTTACTCGCTAATATCAGCATTTTAGTGGTCATTTTACTCGCTAATATCAGCATTCTAGTGGTCATTTTACTCGCTAATATCAGCATTCTGGTGGTCATTTTACTCGCTAATATCAGCATTCTAGTGGTCATTTTACTCGCTAATATCAGCATTCTAGTGGTCATTTTACTCGCTAATATCAGCATTCTAGTGGTCATTTTACTCGCTAATATCAGCATTCTAGTGGTCATTTTACTCGCTAATATCAGCATTCTTATGGCCATTTTACTCGCTAATATCAGCATTTTAGTGGTCATTTTACTCGCTAATATCAGCATTCTAGTGGTCATTTTACTCGCTAATATCAGCATTCTAGTGGTCATTTTACTCGCTAATATCAGCATTCTAGTGGTCATTTTACTCGCTAATATCAGCATTCTGGTGGTCATTTTACTCGCTAATATCAGCATTCTAGTGGTCATTTTACTCGCTGATATCAGCATTCTAGTGGTCATTTTACTCGCTAATATCAGCATTCTTGTGGTCATTTTACTCGCTAATATCAGCATTCTGGTGGTCATTTTACTCGCTAATATCAGCATTCAAGTGGTCATTTTACTCGTTAATATCAGTATTCTTGTGGTCATTTTACTCGCTAATATCAGCATTCTTGTGGTCATTTCACTCGCTAATATCAGCATTCTAGTGTTCATTTTACTCGCTAATATCAGCATTCTGGTGGTCATTTTACTCGCTAATATCAGCATTCTAGTGGTCATTTTACTCGCTAATAGCATTCTAGTGGTCATTTTACTCGCTAATAGCATTCTAGTGGTCATTTTAGCCGCTAATATCTGCATTCTAGTGGTCATTTTATTCGCTAACATCAGCATTCTTGTGGTCCTTTAACTTGTAAATATCAATATTCCAGTGGGCAGTTATCTTGCAGATATTCTTTTTTTAAGACTGTTGAAAAAAAAATGGAGTGTTCTTCAGAAACTCAAAACGTAGTTGCACCAGAACCCTTGAACTCACCTGCGAAATTTGATTTAACACCTCGGTTGCGTGTTTGAGATAATATATTGTTTTTTATATAGTCGTGTAGCGTCTGCCTCGGTCATGTGATGTTCTAGTTTTGGATCACTCGGGGAGGTGATGGTGGGGTCACTTTCTAAAAATATATCGCCCACCCCCCTTTTCCCATGTACTTACAGGTACACAAAAATGCATAGAAGCTGGCAACAGTTGGCCTGGAAAATGAAAGCAAAACAACATCGGAAATATCCGACCTTTCCACCCACATATTGTATTAAAAAAAACAACAACAGCATTTTGAATGGTTTACCCACCCAGCTATCTCCTTATCTACCTGTGGGTGTGGAAGCTACTTGTGCCAATCAATGTATGTATCTCTTTACAGACACATCGCGAAGTTCTTCCCCATTGCAATTTTATATCTGTTGTGTATCTGTCACTTGTCAGTAAGGAAGGTTTTTTGTTCTCCCCAATACTATGTTTGGAGGCGCGGTGGCTGATCGGTAAGGCCCTTGGCGTCTGAACCGGGGTCCCGGGTTCGAATCTTGGTGAAGACTATGATTTTTTTATTTTGGGATCCTTGAGTGCATCCGAGTCCACTTTACTTTAAATACTATGTTTACACTTCATTCAAATCTGACTTTGCGGAAAGTCCAGCCCAGCAATATTTAATAGTAAAAAGTTAAAAAAAAAAAAAAAAAAAAAAAAAAACACAACATTTCAGACTTTGAGATCGATAGGGAAGTAAATGTGATGGTCATTTGTTTCTATGGCCAACGTTTCACGAGGTCGTTACGTAACCAGCACAACGGCCAACCTCATTTACTTTCCCCAACTAATGTCAGGTATCCATAGTTAGCTGGGCTCAGGTGCGTCCTAAAGATCTTGAGACTTAAAATCATAGTTTTACTGAGATTCGAAATCGAGACACTTCGGTACGAAATCCAAGCGCTGTAACGCTCAGCCACCGCACGTCCTTCAATAGTAACAGTCTCACCCCAGAAACAAAGCAAAATAATAAATAAATAACACCCCCCACCATAATATTAGCGTGTAAATAAACAAATGAACAAGACATCAAAATGAGGCGACAGATGCTATGGATGTTAAAAATCCCCGACCGGTCACTCATGCTACAATGCTGCTACACCCGCTAATGTCTATCAAATCCTTGCATTAAAACATAGATCGAACATTGGTTAAAAGGTATTCCTTTAATATGACATCGTCAGTGGAGACCTGCCTGATCTGGACATCACTAGTTTATCTCAGATTTAGAACAAACGCTATGACCCATTGTAAAGAGGTGTAAAATCTGGGTCTGTAGAATTTGTACTGCTAGCGTGTTTCTGTACGCGTGGTATTACTCTTGACACACAGATCAAACAAATAAACGAAATCAACAGGTGCAAATACAATAGAAACGTTTAATCCAGTAAGGGAATAGTCTAGTCTAAGTCACTAGTAGAAACGATGCTACTTCCATTGGAATAGCAAGGTACCCATGGGCCCGGGTTCAAGAATGTCTCGGTGGGCCCCCTCCCCTTTCCCCACCATACGACTAATTGAGTGTGCGTCAAAAAATTGAGTAATCTGAATGTATTGGTACATTTATCAAAAGACATTCCAATACCAGTGCAAGGATCGTACCTTTTTTTTGTTTGTAATAATGTCAATAGGTTTGATTTAGTTATGACTCTACAAGTCTTAGAAGTCAATGTTTGTACAATCAAGCGACCTTTCTTTCAAATCTGTTTTCACAAAAGTACACGTTTAATTAACTATGGTGTCATCTCAAGTGCTCATGTGGGCCCCAGCTGGTCATGTGGGCCCCAACTGATCATGAGTCATGGGCTCAAGCACAATGAACACCTTCGTGCCTGGATTCTTACGCCACAGGCTGTGGGCCCCTAATGGTCGTGGGCTCTAATGGTCGTCCATAGGGATGTCACCTTCATCTGGATCCCCTCCCATGTTGGCATTGAGGGAAACGAAGCCGCAGACAGAGAAGCAAAGAGTGCCCTAAATCATGCGGTGTCAGGAACCCAAATGCCCTGCTCGGACCTGAGACAAAGTATTGCCTCTGCCACCTATCACAGTAAACTCAGGCAGATTGTGGCGGATGTCAGGTGGGGGCCCACATCTAAGGGTCTGACAAGGCGTGGTAGCACGACCATGTCCAGACTTAGGATTGGCCACACCTACATCAGGCACTCTTTTGTGCTGAAGAGAGAGGAACCCCCACTTTGTGAGTATTGTGACTCTCGCCTCAACGTGGAACATATCCTCATTGATTGCCCCAGATACCAGGATGTCAAGGAGAAATTTTTTAGAGCCACTAACTTCAAAACACTATTCGATAATGTCGACCCTGGGAAAGTACTGGGCTTTATCCGGGAAGTGGGGTTGTCTACGAAGATCTGATTTATGAATTTGTGAACATGTACTATTTACATTAGATTTTTACCAAATTATTAAATTTTTACTTTACTATTTTAACTGTGAATAGACCTTGATTTTAATGATTTAACTGTATAGAATTTAGCCCTTGCTATGTAGAGAGAGAGAGTAGTCCTTAAGGGAATGCAGGCACGACATGGCTTAAAATTGTGCCGATGTGCCAAAAACCAAAACCAAACCAAACCTAATGGTCGTGGGCCCTGGTTCATTGAACCCCTTCGCGCCATAGATGCTTAGCCACCGGCTACTTCTATGAAAGGATAGTCTCAACTGCCCGTTTAGCTATACTTACACTCTAGTCTCGTTTTGAATTGATGTCGTCATAATTGTGCGTTCAATAGCAGTCCCCTAAAGTGCGTCTCTACACCACATACAGTGTTACAGATGAGAGCAGAGAAGAAGTAGAACACACGACAACAAGAAGACGATTAATGCAGTGCAAATGTCCTCATTGAATCGCAAATAAAAGCGCCTCACACAAGGATTAATCCTTTAAATATTTTGTCAACATTTTTTTCAAGGGTTATTGTTGGATCAGAAAAAAAAAAGTATTGTTCTGAGCCTTTCTTTTTTTTTTTCGCCTTTTTTCAAAGCTTACGTTAACTCACTCTGTTTGGTACACGAATTTGAACACGTACTTTCTCCCACTTCTCATTCTCAGATTAAGATCTTACACATTTATAATCATACGTTTTTATAGTAGACAATTCACCCAATGCCAGGTCAGACGGTATGCGCTCTGGACTGTCGACTTAATGGTCCCGGGTTCGTACCCTTCCCGCTGCCCAGTCCTTTGCTCATTATTGTAACAAACTTACTTACTAAAAAAACGTACTGTCCAGTGCTACGTCCAATGCTCTAACACAGTGTTTTCCAGAGTTTTCTAGTATTCTGCGAGGCCTGAAGAGGTATTCCACGAACTAATGAAATAATTAACTAGTAAGGCCACCATGTGAATTAATCTCTACAAAATAAGTGTTCCAGAAAAAAAAGTTATGGAAAGAAGTAAAACAAGGAAAAGTTCCTCTGACAGACCTTGTGATCTATGAGGCAGAAGATGTGAAGGTCACTTGTTTCTGTGGCCCACGGTTAACCAGGGTGTCATGTGGCCAGCACAACGACCAAGCGCCTTCACTTTACCCCAACTAGTGTCAGGTACCCATTAAAGCTGGAAGGACTCAGAGGCGCCCTGAAGATCCCGAAAGCAAAAATCTCAGTCTTCCCCAGGACCTCTGGTTCGGAAGCGCTTTAACACTTCTGTCCTGTCCTGTCCTATGTGTATTATTCTAGCCAAACAAAAAAAAAAAAAAAAGGAAATCGAATGTAATTGTTTAGTCGTGTGCGCAATATTCTAGCAAAAACAGAATCAAAATCTTAACTGGCCAGTCTGATGTGCTATGTTTTAGCAAACCATGATCTAAACATCTTCAACTTTCGCTTCCAGGGTCCACTACTACACATCGTACAAAGAGAGGTACGAACCCCAGCACATCACGAGGTACAAGTGCTGCTCTGGCTGGAGGATGAACGAAGATGGAAGCTCTTGCAATAACCGTGAGTAGCATATTTATTTACAACTCAATTTAACATTAACTCATTGCTACCTCATGCTACATCTATTTAAAAAAATTAAACTTCATCTATGCAGCTTGGATAAAACCTGGACTCGGATCTTGAAAACGGCTCTAACGATTTTCCTATAAATTTGACAGTTGATGTATATCTCGGGGGAAAAGAACTACTAGCTATTTGGCCACACTGGGGAAAAAATTAGTTTGACCATTATAATTTTCCAAAGTATGCATAAAAAATTAATTTAAATTGGGCCAGAGGACTAGACAATCTCTATCTTGAACAGACTACTTCTTTGGGTATATCTGCATGTAGGCCCTATTTAATAAGAGTTTAATACATTAATCGACGTTCAGGTACATTTTGCGCACCAGTCTTCTAAGACTGGATCTACAGACCTTTTAGAATGGCTTTGGTTTCGTCTTGAGACGGGGGGGGGGCAGAATCTGGAGTGACTGATCAAGCCACTTCTGGAGCGGCAGAGTTAGTGAGTTCGTACATGTATATGCATCTGTCCTAGGGCTAGCTGACAGGGCAGCTTTCTTTTTCTTTCTTTTGACTGACGCAGCTTCGTTTCTTTGCACTCGGCTAAGTTCGTACCAGCCCGTACAGTCTGTCTCCATGCTGCAATGATTAATAGCTGCCTAGTCCGCTCAATGGTCCCGCGTTCAAACCCTGCCCGCTGCCATCCTCCGTTGCGAAAATTTTAGACTAGGAAGTAAATTAATCTTCAACTCTGAAGGAATATCCGAAATATGTAAAACAAACACTAAACAATTAGTACACCGGATACACACACACACACACACAAACTTGCTATTTATAGTTTTCAATATCTCTAGCAAAGTTCCAGTAGCATGAAAATGTGCAAGGGAAATAAGCACGGCAATCTTTGATTTTTTTTTCAGGAAAAGTTGCGTGGGAGGAGGAGTCAAAAGTATAACACCAACATAACAACAACAGCTGAATATAGTTTCCAGATTCTGTTGTCATCACGTGGAGCAATAAGCTTCTTTAAATCTAAATTTGCTGTCAGAAGAAAGATTTACTTCTGACTTGCAACTTGCAATACTTGTTTCAATTGCGCCAACATTCGCACTGTACTGTATGGACTGTAAATCACTGGCAACAGAATTAATTTTGTTTGTTTGTTCCAGTTGTTGACAGATCTATCACTTCAACCTGTGATACAGAAGAATATTGAAATACATGTAAGCGGAAGATCATAATTTCTGGAACTTTTTTTTTTTTTGGACAGGTGAATTTGGTCATTGCTTGAAGGTTCTCAACCTTTTGCTCTTCACACTCAGTTTATTTTAATGTTATCTCTATTCATAGGCGTAGCTAGGAATTTTTCATTATTTGGGGGCCCGGGGGGCATTTTGCATAATATTAAATAATTAATGTAAAAAAAAAAACTCATTTGGGGGCTCCCCTCAAATGGGGGCCCGAGGGGATTTTTCCATTCTCCCTTTTCCTCCCCCCCCCCCACCCTTGCTACGCCACTGTCTCTATGTCGTGCATTGAAGATTTTCATACATAACGCGAAAACTAAAAATAGCTAGCTTTTGGGTGTATTTGGTGTACAAATTAATGGAGGCTTTAAAGGTAAATGATAGGGTTTTTTTTTTAAGCACCTTAAAACCAAAATGTTCAAAGCTCTTCTGTTAGTAGCAAAATATAATGTTAATATGAAGGGGGCACTAGATTGTCCTCTGTTGCTCACAACCTTTTTAAAAACAAATGGGCGATGATCTGGTTTTTATACAGGTGATTTGATACGAAGTTGGACTACAACGCATTGGGCTGTTAACACTATTTAATTATTTTTTTTTGCGTTCTTGACATTAATAACTAATCGGAGAAATCTTCGATATTGAACAAAATTTGTTTTTGCATTTGCTAGTTGTTGGTTCGGTGACTGAGCTTTTGGCTTCCAAACCGGAGGTCCCGGGTTCGAATCCGTTTGAAGACTGAGATTTTTTATTTTGGGATCTTTGGGCGCCTCTGAGTCCGCCCACCTCTAATGGGTACCTGACATCAGTTGGATAAAAGTAAAGGCGGTTGCTCGTTGTGCTGGCCACGACCCCCTCGTAAACGGTAGGCCACAGAATCAGATGACCTTTACATCATCTGTCCTATAGACCACACGGTCTGAAAGGGGAACCTTACTTTTTACTTAGTTCTTGGTGAAGGTAACATACATAAACTATCTGAATTATAGTCTATGTTTTAGCTCCATTGGGCTTTATGACCTATGTTTTAGCTCCATTGGGCTTTATGACCTATGTTTTAGCTCCATTGGGCTTTATGACCTATGTTTTAGCTCCATTGGGCTTTATGACCTATGTTTAGCTCTTTCATAAAGTTCAGTGGTTTCTGGGAAATCTTTGGTTTGTAATTGGCGACCTTGAGACTGTTTTATTTTACGTCGTAATAATGAACAGTAATCGATTCCAGGCATTTATATTGCTTACAATTATTTAACTCTTTCTCTCCTAATTGACGATGCCAATGTTAAATTGACTCCCATGAAGCTAAATTTTTTTTTTTGGGGGGGGGGATTTTAAAACTTTAATTCAATACCAAATAAAATTTTCTGATAACAAACAAAAAAGTTATTGAAGTTTAACCCTAACAGGATAGTGAAATACAAATGAGCAAAGCGAATAATACAATACAGAACGAGAAAAATAAATATGGAGAGAAAGGGTTAATGAATAAACTTCATTTACAAAGCGGGTACCACGATGTCGATTTATTTTTTGTTTAAAGTGAGGCAGGCAGACTGCTGCATAGTGTCAGGTTTTGTACCGTCTGCTGCAACCTTGTGTTTAGTTGCTGCTTGTGTGAATCAGGTCATTGAAAGCACTTTGAAGGTCAACGTATGTCGCAAACTTTTTTGTTGTTGTTTTTTTTTTTAAATTTATTTCGTCATTCCAATCTGACGCGGGTATCAGGGCACCTTAATCCTGCACGCTGTCTGGTATGTCGTCCGCTCCAGCCACGCCTGCCGTTGACAAATGTTTACCGCTTAGATTATCATCTGCTGAATCTGTTTGAGATCTTTGCATGTCAGTTCGACCCTGACAGACCACCGAAGACAGCAACAGAACTGGTAAACAGTCTTGGGTAACACACAATAAAAAAATGCGAAAAGATTATTAGTCACAGTTCATCATAAGGCCTACGATACCAGTAACGTATCTTCAAAGTTAAGAGTACTTAAGCCTTCGAGGCCTCAAATGTGTAGTTAAGATAGGTAACTCTTCATACTGGGCCGACTGGCCCTATGCGAAATAATTGCCCGTCTCTCTCTCTCTCCCTCTCTCTCTCTTTTCTCTGGCGCATTCTTTCTCTTTCACTCTGTCTCTTTTTCTTTATCTCTCTCTCTCTCTTTATAAATAGCTATCTATCTGTTTTCTGTTTGTCTGCCCGTCCGTCCGTCCGTGGGCTCGCCCATCTATTTATTTACATATATAGATTAATACAGATTTGGCGTTTCCGACTAGGCGCCATTTTTTCCTGTGAATCTTACATGGACAAAGCCGTAGTCTGCCGCTGTAATTTATGTGCGTTTTTAATAAGTCAAAACTTTAACACATTTTGTTCGGAATGGTTGAATGCCGAATATATCTATCTATATCTATATCTATCTATCTATCTGTCTATCTATCTATCTGTCTATCTATCTATCTATCTATCTATCTATCTATCTATCTATCTATCTATCTATCTATCTATCTATCTATCTATATATCCATCTACCCATCTATCTGTCTCTCTCTCTCTCTCTTTATCTTGTTATAGGAGCTGTAATATTTTAATTGCAATCGCATATAACTAGATCTAGCATTTCATGAGTTTCTGAGCGGTCAGCTCGAACTGCACGTTGACCAGAGCCTAAGAAACATGTTGCTATGGAAAGAACTAATTGTGGCTCATTCCAACATTCCTCCCTGTTCTAAATGCTGTATTACCTGTGCTGCCTGTCGGCCAAGTTTAACCCCGCCTCATCTGTGTGCCATGCTCAACATCTCCTCTTTGCCCCATTGGCATCGTCCGTGTCTGAAAAGGTTTGAGAAATAAAACAGCACAAGTGGCAAGTGTGTTGGCAGATACTAAAACTTGTCCGACAACAGTAGCAGATGTAAGGGACCCCCCCCTCCCCCCATGTTCTCTCCTCCTCATCACATCATCTGAGCATAACGTTGTAGGGAGAAAAAAAAATTCTTGCGTGTTTATTTACCTATTGTTTCAGCGACTCACCTTTTTGTCGTCATGGGCCACGTTTGGAAGTGTCTGAGCGCTTGAGTGTACGTGTTTTTTTTTACAGGTGTAAATTTAAAATTGAGAATAGGCTAATTTAAACTTAAAATCAGGTCTAGGTGAATACGTTGAGACCATCTCGTGTTAAATATGTGTTCTTGTTTCTGTTACTTGTTGCTAATTCGATATCCTGGACACATAACAGCGTCGTCAATGGCTGCGTGGTGTGCACTTTGACCTGTCGTTACGGTGGTCCAGGGCTCGAACCAAGCTCGCCTCATCCCCCACCCGTCCTTCAGGGGGTTTTGTCTTAGGACTCAATAATTTTCAGTTCTGGAGAAACATCTGAAAACGTTTGAGTGAAGTGGACTTGTTGACCTGATCCTCTCGTAAAACTTAATAGTGAAGTTGACTTGTTGACCTGATTATATCATAAAACTTAATAATGAAGTTGACTTGTTGACCTTATCATTTCATAAAACTTTAAAGTGTAGTTCACTTGTAGAACTGATCCTCTCGTAAAACTTTAAGGTAAGTTGACCTATTGACTTGATCATCTCGTAAAACTTACAAGTGAAGTTGACTTGATGACCTGATCCTCTCGTAGCATGTTAAGAGAAGTTGACTTGGTCACCTGATCGTCTAGTAAAACCTAAAAGCGAAGTTGACTTATTGGCTTGATCGTCTCGTAAAACCTAAAAGCGAAGTTGACTTATTGGCTTGATCGTCTCGTAAAACTTTAAAGTGTAGCTTCCTCATTCAGGCCAGGTCACATCATTTGGTATGATAAGTTCCATGATGTTTGTAGTCTTCCTCAAGTAGTAACCTTCGTTTCAAACTCAATGCTTCTTGTAGTCTCCAATACTTCTTCCCCAAGTACAAGCCGAGTGTATGAACTTGACTCCCTCTCCCGTATCCTCGTATTATGTTCATAAAACCTGTACATGTAGAGACTCGTGTTGTCATGTTTATACGCATGCGTGGGTGTACAAGTGAATGGGTACATTATGCCTGCATGTTTCTTTATTGCACATTTTCCATGCGTCGACAGCCTCCCAATCTGCTCTCTTCCCCCCCCCCCCCCTCGAGGGAGGGGCGTTGCTTGTTAAGTCGTTGGTGAGCTCCCCATTCATGTACTCACTGCTCGGGTGTCATTGCTGAAGACATGGTCTTTCTGTCGTGTCACTCTGTAAATTCTCTGAAAGCCAGATAACGATTAGAGAGAATGAGGGGGGGGGGTGTAAGGGGGGGGCGCTTGGGGATTTTTATGAGTGCAAAAGGTAGGGGTGGATGAAGCGAGTGTTTTTTCCCCCCTCTAGGCCAGTGTTTCCCAAATTTTTTCCTTAACGGAACACTTCATTCATTCTGAGTCTTTAGCGGAACACTTTAGTTATTCTTTTTATATAGACTAATTCCTATGCTGGCCTACTAGTTAATTATTTCAGTAGTTCGGGGAACACCCTATTCAGGCATCGAGGAACACTAGGGTTCCGCGGAACACAGCTTGGGAAACACTGCTCTCGACAAAGTCGACGTTGTCTGACGTCTTTCACGAGCCCTAAACTCCCACGTTAGTTGATGATTGTGGCACCTGTAGGATTTTTTTTGTATGTGTGTGAGTGAGTGTGTATGTAACAGTGAGAAGGAAATATTTGCTTTTGTAAGTGATGGTACTTGTATATGCACCTGGGAATAACGTTTAAATATCACCACTAGGGAGTATCTGCACTTGTGAATATCTGCACTTTTAAATATCCGTACTTGTGAATATCGAAGCTTGAGAATATCTGCACTGGTAAATATCTACACTTGTGAGTATCGGCCAATGTGAATATAAGCACTTTTGAATAACGGCACTGTGATAACTTAACTTGTGATATAGGCACTTGTGAACATCGGCACCTGTGTGATATATACACTTGTGAATATCTACACTTGTGATATCTGCACTTGTTAATATCAGCACATGTGTATGTTGGCACTCGTAAATATCTAGACCTGTGAATATCTGCACTTGTAAATATCTGCACTTGTAAATCTGCACTTGTAAATATCTGCACTTGTAAATGTCTGTACTTGTGAATATCAGCACTTGTGAGTATCGGCTAATGTGAATATGGGCACTTGTAAATATCGCCACTATTGATTAACGACACTTGTGAATATCTGCACTCGTGATATCGGCACTTGTGAATATCTGCACTAGATGGATAACCTTGCTTTTATTATTCCAAGTCATAGCACAAGAAAACGCTTCAGGCAGCTCGCCTGAACACCTTTGATCTATACAAACGACAAAGAAACTAAAAGTATAATTTAAGAAACTTAACATCGAGTTGTTTTTTTTTAAAGGTTTTGAATATTTGTCTTGCTCTCATTGTGCAATCGATAACAACAACAATAACAATAATAACAACAACAATATTTCAGAGTATAGTAACAATGACAACACAGTACATGGAGTGTAAGTATTAACTCTTTCTCTCCTAACTGGCGATACCAGCGTCAATTCCACCAGAATGTGGTAAATAATGACGGAAGAAAAGAGTTAAATGTTTTTACCTTTACCTTCACCTATCCCTCAGTCCAGTGATGCCCAAACTACGGCCCGCGGGCCAGATCCGGGCCGCGACGTGGTTCCATCCGGCCCGCCGAAACGTCGGCACAAAGTGTAGAAATCTCCCTTCCAAACAAAACAAAAGGTTGAAAAAAATGTATCTTTACCTACGTTTGGGCCCTCACTTTTTTCTCCGATGGACTGATACCATAACCTTTCACATTTGTGTATTTATGAAATGGGACTCTACCAGGAAAACTGAACATATCTTGACTCTTGTTGAACATGGTAAAAAGCCAACATATAATAAAACAACAACATAAAATGACATAAATAAATATGGCGGCATTCTTAGTTTGAGTCGCGAATAAAAGATTGTTAAACTACGCCCAGAGATTGGAGGATTGATGGGAATGTTTACCAAAAAAAGAGACCACAAAATGAATCGTTGGGAAAGCTATTTACACTGTTGCTCACATTTTAAGTCGAGGAATTCAGCTATTTATTTGAATCGTAAAAAATATAATTGTCAACTAATCTATTAGTTAAGTATTAAATCTACAGGTTTCTACCAAAATAGTTTCAGAACAATGTCATTTAGTTTTTGCAGCTTGTCGGTCATGTGACCCGCGAGACGAGTAATGGAAATTAAAATGGCCCGCGGGTCGAATTAGGTTGGTCATCACTGCCTTTGTCTGTTGGTCAGTTGGGGCACCATGCACGATTCGTCGACCGTCTTTCTCCATTCATCTTTTTTTTTTTGCCTTAGTTAGAACCTCTTTCAATGTCAGCCCCGTCCATTCTTTTTTATGTTATCTTCCCATCGCTTTCTCTGTCTGCCTCTTCTACTTTTTCCTGGTACTGTTTCCTGAAGGAAGGTCAATGCAACCCCCGAAGATCTTGTAATATGGCCATAGATTTTTAGCTTGCGTTTGTTTTTTTTTACAATAGTTAGTAGGTCAATCATGGTGTCCGATCGCTGCAGTAACCCTGTCTCTGTGACGAACCGTTTTAGCTCACTCAAGGTATCACTCAGGTCTAAGCATTTAATTAATTATAGTTTCTCTACATAAGTCTGAAGATGTCCTTCACGGAAAGGCATCTACCTCCCAGTGTTATCATTATGACTAAACCGACGTATACATCATATTGTTGCTTCTTTTATCTATAGGAAACATCGGCCTAAAATCTTAGCAACCTTTAGCTGATAACAGATTTGTTGGCACCAGATTTGCATACATCAATCCTACTCATCTTACAAGAGTCCAAGTAACAACGCTTGCCACAGACTCATCACTGGCTTGACTGATTGGTAGACGCAGCTTAGCTCTGCAACCATACAACGTTGGACTGCAACCGGAGCCTTGATCCACTACGCCAGCCCACCAGCAGACAGCATCAGTACCAGCCACACCCGTCTCATCACTGCAGCACCGGACCAAAGCTAAGCAACCAGCCTAATGACACTCAGACCACTTGGTTCTCAAATCTAATGATGATAGACCTATACATGTAATTACGCTATACCCCTTCCTAGCAACTGTACAGCACTTTACCTTTTGATTATCTTATTTTGTAAAATAAACTGTACATATTTTACGTCTAAATATAGTATTTGTTGCCTGCATTTTAACGCTGTGCTCGTAGTTTATATGTGCAAGTGAGGACTCTCAAACTATAAAATCCCCTAGACACCCAAAACGGCCAAATCTTAATCCGACTTGTCACAGTCTCTAATCTCTTGGTTTGTGATGCGGTCTTTGAATGTGATACCTAGGATCCTTCTGTAGCTTCTTCTGTAATATTAAATGAATCTTCATTAAATAATTCGCTCTGATCCACAGACATCATTCGGCGTAATGAGTGCAAGTTTCTACTTTTGAGTTCTCAATTACCTTTTATTATAATTTAAAAAAAAAAAAGAAATTAAAAAAAAATGCTTAGATTCGAAGAATGTAAAGCCAGACTGTAATCTTCTATAATCATGAAGCCGTTTTGTAACGTACAGTTTAAGCTTGTTTGATTCAACTCAATCAAACAGGCCACGTGATCAATGTCACGTTATTCAATTTTTTTTCCCCTCAATGAAAATAATCTATGACATTCTATAAAGTCTATAATTCAGGTCCAGCTACCCACTACCTTTTTTTTTTCTTACCAAACGAACTGGGTTACCTTCCCCTGCCCGTTCTCCCGTTATCAAAGTAAAATAGTTGGATCAAACAGGCTATGGGAAGAGAGGGCGGGAAAAATGTTTACACAAAGTTGATAGGCGGGAAATGATGTGCATTATATTGTCTGCCTTTTGATTTGTCTGCTGTCTGTTTATAAGATAATGTGCAAGTACAGAGCGATCTGAGGGGCTGAAGATGTCAGATGTTATTTTTTTTCTTTCACCCAATAGTTAGGGCTAAATGTAGTCCATTGTTCTTGGGTCGTACTTATGAACTCAGATTTCGCAGAGATGGATCTAATAATTTGTTTTAATAAGCTTTAAAGTACTTTTGAGATGTCCAGGCACCCATGGTTTGTGTGTGTCCGTCTGTCTGTTTCACATACACGCATGTCTTGAATTTGTGACCTTTAATATAGTGGATAAAAAATGAGTAACGGACACGCCCTCATCCTAATTACAAGAAAGGTGACGCCTATTATAAGCTATCCCGACAAGACCAACGTCTAATCTTTCTCCTCAGGACCGGACACAACAGAATGCGACAACACATGTACCGGAAGCTCAAAATTGGAACCAGTGAAATCTGCCCATGTGGAGTGTCACCAGAGAATGCTGACCACGTCCTCCAAAACTGCTCTCTTTACCAAGAGGCCCGTACAAGACACTGGCCCCAAGACACCCCTAGAGAAAGAAAACTATATGGTGAGCCTGCCGATTTGGAAACCACTGCGCAGTTCATCTCATGTATTGGTCTAGTCATCTGAACGCTCCAACATAACATAACAAGCTATCCCGACAAGATCAACGTCTTATCTTTCGCCTCAGAACCGGACACAACAGAATGAGACAATGTACCGGAAGCTCAAAATTGAAACCAGTGAAATCTGCCCATGTGGAGTGTCACAAGAGAAAGCTGACCATGTCCTTCAAAGCGTATTCGTTACCAAGAGGCCCAAACAAGACACTTGGCCCCAAAACACCCATATAGAAAGAAAACAATATGGAGAGCTCCCAGATTTGGAAACCACTGCACAGTTCATATCATATATTGGTCTAGTATCTCGTATATTGGTCTAGTCACCGGAACGCTCCAACATAACAATGAGAACGAAGAAGACGAAGATTGTCTGTTTTATGCCTACTTTCAAGAGTCTTAAATGCGCGAGTGTCACGTTTGCAGTCTAAGTGTGTCTGTTACTAAATTTATTTATTATAAAGATACATAGGTACTAACAAAATGCCCTACAAACTACCATGATTCACAGACAAGTTCAGATAAATAAAAAGCATAGCTTCAATATTTACATGAAATTATCATTTCTTTTCAATATCGTCATTTTTATTACCATTTGTCTTAACAATTATCATGTGTGCAGGTAATGTATATGTATTTGGCCGTTTCGTCTACCCAGTGCTGAATTTAATTATAGGCTACACAACCAATAGCTATAGCCCCCCCCCCCCCCCCCCAGCCCTATCCCATCATAAACCAACTTTTTCTTGGGGGGTCTCCAAAAAGTTCCAGGAAAATTTTCTATCATCCTGAGGGGAAAAAAATAGCCTGATGCTGTTAAAAAAAAACCATAAGCGTTGTCAATGGGGTGGATGGGGGGTAGGGTGGTTGGATTTATAAGGGGCCCAATATCTCAAATAGCTTAGGACTTTAGCAACTCTAAATCTGGTCCTGGGTCTACCCTTGTAGGCTTGTTAGTGCACGGTAGCAATATGTGCTTTCTTATTCATATGAAACAACATGCATACTGTCTTGGTAAAGGAACACTTAGTGCAGGCAGGGAGGGGAGGTAGGGGCGCCTGGCTCAGGCAATGGAAATGTAATTAACGTTTTTTTTTTTTTCGTGTGTCAGTGACATGACAACACGAGCGCAGACTGGCAATACTTTAATCTGAATTTTTTTTAAGACAATGGGGGAGAGAGGGGGGTAAAAGAATAAAAGGGGGGGGGGAGGAGGAGGTCGTGATCTTTTATTTACATTCGCCGTTCATTAGTCTCCTTGTGGGCGGGGCTGAAATGAAGGCGGTGAATCATTCTGGGGTATGCTGTTCCCCAAGCAGGTTACAAGGTCAAATTATTTCCTTAGCTTTGACGTCCTTGTGTAACAGCCCCCTTCCTCCCGCCCCCCCCCCCC
Source organism: Biomphalaria sudanica (assembly GCA_036873155.1). NCBI lineage: Eukaryota > Metazoa > Mollusca > Gastropoda > Planorbidae > Biomphalaria > Biomphalaria sudanica. The sequence goes on from JAZGLO010002867.1 coordinate 563,695, forward strand.
AATCGTTTTCGTTCCCCTTTCTTTCGTGGTACGACTTTAATTCTGTGGTGGCTTGAAATTCGCTTTAGTTTTAACATTCGCATCAAATGGTAAAGCACAGATACATATTCACACATTCTGTATCACACACACACACTCACTGCTCTCTTTTCCCAGCAAAGTTATTTGCCATACAAATTTATGGGTGAGTTACATTAAATATAAGGCCCACAAATTGTACTTACAATGAAAAAGCACAATATTCGCTATTTTACATTTTAAACATTTCATTAGAAATAAATGTCACGTACAATAGCACATTTACTATCTTCACTGTTTTACATTATAAGCATAATTCTTCCCATCTTTACAAATCTCTGTCTGTCTGTCTGTCTGGGTGGATTCTTTACATGCTGTTATTCCCATTTCCCATTCTCGGATCAAGTTGAAATTTTTGAACAACTTTTATTTTATTTCATATAGACAATGGGAAATAAAACTTGCAATAAAAAGTGTAAAGTAGGAAATAGTACAGTTAGGTTGACCCCTAGAGCCTCACCCTCCAAAACAATTGTCATGCAGTAATGCGGAATGCTATTAAGTGGACTCTATTGTATAATATAACTATTTACACATATCTCCTTACAAAGCCGTCAAAAACAATCGAACATCTTTCCAGATTGTGCACGGTCTGAGCCCCGGGAGGAGAGGCGAGAATGTTAGGAGGACGAACGTCTATTGTCACCCCTGACTGTGGATTACTGTCAAAATAATTGGGATGCATGTGTTTGATACCTGAAACTCTCACCTGAATTATCCCTTCCTTTTGTTGTATGACGTAATTGGACACGGTCTTACAAAGACTTAGGCTCCTCCCTACTGGTTGGGAAAAAAGGTGGACAATTTTGTTTTTGGTGGGGTATATATTAAGACATTAAACTTAGAAATGATGGACTTTGTAAAGCAGTGTTCAGACAATGCAATGAAATACATAGATCTTTTCTATATAAACACACCAAAAAAAAACCCCGAAGTAATCAAGATCTAGGTCTTATTGAATAGGCTGCGACTGATGAGAACAAAAACCCAACAAATGAACGCCTATAACCCTAAGGGAAGTCATTTCAAATGTGTACTTATACATATATCTTTGGGCATTTTGCCTGTTAGGGTAAAAATGTATCGTGGTGAGGGGAGATAAAAGCTTTTTTTTCCCTTTGTTTTTATTCATTACTTCCGAATATCCACCTCCACTTGTTTTTGAAGCCCCTCCCCCCCCTTTTTTTTTTTAATTAAAAAATTATTGCCCCCAAAACAACTGGCAACTGTCTTCCTTGCCCACAGTGATTTACATCATTAGGGCAATGGAATACGATTCCTCTTGATGTAGATTTACACAAGAAGAAAAGAATTTCAAAACAAGTGTGCTTTTTTTTTTTCAAAAGATCGATCCCCGGCCGTGTGCTGGATGACCAGTGCTTTACCTTACAACCACGTTATACGACAAGATTTGTCGAAATACCGCCTGGCTCCGTCAAGAAGACACAAACACGCTCAAGTGCAAACACACACACACACACTTAAAGAAAACATTACTAGGAGACGAGAACACACACACACATCAAGAACACATCAAGGTCTGTTATTGTTGACCTCGCTAATCCTCGCCTAATCTCCATCTTTCCCTTTCGTTGTTTTATCTTTAGTACTATTTCTTCACTCTCGTCCTCAAACCTCCCTTACTTCTCCATTCCCCCCCCCCCCCAGATGACGGATTAGCAGTAATAAGGTATCGTCTGTTTAACTTCGCTCAGGTTCCACACGGCTCAGCGGCCATGGAGTCGAGTGGTTTAAACCCCCCACCCCTCCCGCTGAAGCTCTGTTGCTGGTCAATATTGACCCAGGTTAGCATTACACCTGGCGCTCCATCACTTGGTGAAAAATTTGAATCTTGGAATTTCCGTTTCCGGTCATGGAACGTTCCTTTTGTTTTATCTCCCTTTATTTCAACTACTATGCCATGAAAAAAAAAGTATCGAAAAAAAATGGCAATGGTTAGAGATTCTAGATCAGACATGAAGAAGGCTACTTGTTTCATCCCCAGTGCTTGTCTCCTCCCTATCAAAAAGTATCATTATTTTTCTTTTACAGAAGTCGGCAGGTCATCGTGGGGCCCAATACCTGTTATGATTCTGTTTCTTATCTGTTCGTTTGTGATGCGGTCTTTCTAGGTGGTACCTAGGGTCTTTCCGAAGCATCTCAGTTCCGTTACTAGGATCCTCATCTCTACTTTCGTTTGGCGTCTAAAAGAAAATAACTATAGATCAATTAATTAATATTTTTTTTTATTCAAATGTAGTTCTGAAGAAGATTATTAGTGTTCAAAATAATTATTCTATATAATCTTGTATTGCTTTAGCGTGTTATATACTGGACATTATTTAGATTACGCTTGAAAGTGTTAACAAAACAAAATTGTTTATAACGAGCCATGTTGAAAACAAAACAGGTAGTCTGTATATTCATGAGTTTGACTTTGTTTGTAAACGTTTGTTTATAAAATGTTTGACATGTTTCGGAAGATAATCTACTTCCTAGTCCAAACCTCCCGCAGGACGACAGGGTATGGCAGCGGGCAGGGTATGAGCCCGGGACCACTGAGACGGCCAAACGACAAAGTCCAGCGCGCATTAGCTCACGACGTTCGTCGTTTTGTCTAAGTTCAATCATTCACGCACACATACTTATGACCTTTAACCTAGTTACACAATGCAATATTTCCTAGACATAAATTCGCGTACATCTTTGGCATGTATCTCTAATAGGGACCATAAATAATGTCCTGTACGACAAGCCACAGACGCCCATCACGTGCTCTTTTCTGCAAATCATTGATTTATGTCTCAGGTCTTTCTGCATGCTAATTTGTCTGGGCCCGTCTATATCCAGAGCAGCGATTGTCTAGTGGGGCGCAAGGCAAAAATGATTAAGACACCAACATAGGGAAGAGTGTAGAAAAAAAAATTGTAACAAGCAAAATAAAAAAATATTTAAAAAAAAAAGCTTATCTAAGTGAAAAATAAAACGGTAAAGCTACTGCCACATATCTTAATACTGCAGGAATAAACTCTATTTTTCGATGTAAAACAAAATTGGTTAATTTCTGGATTGATTTATGTTTTGTCATCGACTGTGAATAATTGTGCAAAATTTCATATGCTCATTCCTAGAATGGAAAGTAATAGAGCAAAAAAAAACGTGTACTAAACGTCAAAAGGGGAATAACTCCAAGTATGCAAGCACATCTCTCCATAACACACTAAATATGCGTTCATGCCCCAGTTTGTCTTAAACATTGCATGCGAAATTTAGAACAATAAGTTACATAGTGTTCATCGATTTCATAGGAACAAAAGAGTTTTTTGCGTCTATTTGCTATTGTGATAGATATCTCGTATTTTCTTAATGATGTCAAAATGCTAAGATTCGATAATGAAATACGTTTTAATATGGTCAAGACCCTGAACGATATCGTCGTTGTAGAATCTAGATGCCAACAGTTTATAATCTACATATCCTTACACCAGTGGTTCCCAAACGTTTTCCTTAACGGAACACTTCGCACATTCTGAGTATTTAGCGGAACACTTTGCTTCTTTTTTTTGTTTTAAGAGAGATTAATTCCCCTTTTTTTTGTTTTAAGAGAGATTAAATCCCCTTTTTTTGTTTTAAGAGAGATTAATTCCCCTTTTTTTGTTTTAAGAGAGATTAATTCCCCTTTTTTTTGTTTTAAGAGAGATTAATTCCCCTTTTTTTGTTTTAAGAGAGATTAATTCCCCTTTTTTTGTTTTAAGAGAGATTAATTCCCCTTTTTTTGTTTTAAGAGAGATTAATTCCCCTTTTTTTGTTTTAAGAGAGATTAATTCCCCTTTTTTTGTTTTAAGAGAGATTAATTCCCCTTTTTTTTGTTTTAAGAGAGATTAATTCCCCTTTTTTTTGTTTTAAGAGAGATTAATTCCCCTTTTTTTGCGTGCTTGTTTATCATTCCAGTAGCTAGTTAAACACCTATTCAGGCCACGCGGAACACTAGGGTTTCGCGGAACATAGTTTTGGAAACACTGCCCTACGCAAATGATTAAAAGTCCATCGTCTCTGGTGCATCACTCCTGTCCGTGCCCTGATTTTGTTTTCGCACCTTTTCTTTCGTCAGCATCTACTTCTCTCTGGTATTGTTCCCGGTAGGAAAGTTTTTTTGCGAGCCACGTAGATCACGTGATAGTTCCGTATTCGCGCTGACGACAATGTTCAAAAGTGGATTGTGTTCCTGTTTCGGAGTTCCTCGTTTGTGATCCGGTCTTTGTTATGTGATACCTAGAACACTTCTATAGCATCGAGATTCCATGACTAGGATTACCCCCCCCCCCCTCTCTCTTATTCTGCAGCCAGAAGACATGATTTGCAAGCCCAGAAGAAGGTCGCCAAGACCAAGGAGCATATCGGTCTGATTTTTTGTGCCAAGTGATAAGCTCTCCCTCCTGTCCCTATTACTTTTTATTTTGAAAACAAAAAAATAGTTATCTCGTTTTGAGGAGAACTACACTCCTCACTTTGCGTTTCTAAATAGTGAGTTCTCCATCTGAACTTTACTTTTTAAATTGTTGAACAAAATGTTAACTGAAAAGTTCATAACGCGCTCTTCCGAAGGCGCGGCGACTGAGCGGTAAAGCGCTAGGTTTCCGAATCGGGGGTCCCGGGTTCGAATCTCAGTGAAGACTGAGACTTTTACTTTCCGGATCTATTTTTTTTTTTGGGAGGGACCTCTGAGTCTACACACCTCTAACGGATACCTGTCATTAGTTGGTGAAAAGCTAATGAGGTTGGGCGTTGTGCTTGCAACATGACACCCTCGTTAACCATGGGCCATAGAAACAGATGACCTTTTTTTTCCGAAGCGGTGGTCCCAGGTTCTAATACTGATAAAGATTGGGATCTTAAGTGCGCCTCTGAGTCCAGCCAGATCTAATAAGTACCTGATATAAGTCGGGTAAAAGTAATTGCGGCGGTTGGTCTTTGTGCTGGCCACATGACACAGAAACAGATGACCTTTACATCATCATCTGCTCTAAAGATCTCAAGGTCTGAAAGGGGAAATCTACCTCCCTTCTCTAGATACAAAATGTAACCGAGTTATTATTTTTGTATCACGATTTCATGACATCCGAGAAACACAGTCGTCAACCTTAGCTTTTTTGTCATCTTGTTGTATTTATGTTATATGTCTGTTTTTTTTCTCTGTCAGGACTCTGCAGTAACTCCATGTGCCACCATGGAGGTCAATGCAATGGCGGATACACCCCATCATGTTCCTGCCAACCTGGATATCAAGGGGCTCGCTGCCAGTACGGTAAGCGTCACTTTGTGCGCGTGTTGTGTATGTGTTAGTATTAGTCTTGTGGGTACTAATGCGAGAGAGAGAAGAAAGAGAGAGAGAGGTCTGCTTGGAGAGACATTGGTAAAATTGTGACTTTTAGGTTTTGAGTGTCCCGTCAACAGTGAAGACTGTTAAGTCCTCTTAATGACTCTTGGACCTAAAGGATAGTTTAGGATCACTGCGTCCAGGCTTCAAACTCTAGACCATCGTGACGTCATACCGAAGCGCGTTCTGCATGTTCACTCAGCCAGTTATGCATGAGTAACATACTCAGCAATTACGACAGCAGTGTATTGTTCATTGTTTAAGCATATAAGTGCATATGCAAAATTTTATTAACCATATTTATTGTCATAAAATGTTGCATATAATTTTCATTTATTTCAGTTTTCATGGCATTAGAGCATTTCTATTTTTTCTAGGCAGAATTTATTATTGTTCTGCCCATATTAAACAGCTCAAGAGATACACAAATTTAGTCTTCTGTAACCTTGATCTTGTAAAACATTCAGTCACGTCTTCAACAATAAAAGTGAATATTTTGAAATGTTAATAGTAATGAGCAGTCCTATAGCCTTGACCCCCGTGAATAAGCGCCTTGTACTTTTGGAGAACCATACAACTCTTTGTCTTATGTAATTGAAATAGTTAAATTATACTCTTTAAAAAGGTAATAAATGGCAATATCTTTGATTCCGAAGATTAAAGACGAGTGCAGTGTTTCACATGGCTACAGAAGTGCATGCTGGCAACTCTTCATACAGAGTCCCTATCTTCCTTCATGTTTTAACAGTGTACAGTGTGAGACCTTTTGTAGTAAAAATTGTTGAATTGGGCGGTGGGGTGGGGGAACATAGCGATGTTCAGAAACTGTTTCAATGATTCCACGGTTTTTTTTTTGGGGGGGGGGGGACATAGCGATGTTCAGAAACTGTTTCAATGATTCCACGTTTTTTTTTTTTTGGGGGGGGGGGAACATAGCGATGTTCAGAAACTGTTTCAATGATTCCATGTTGTTGTTTTTTTTTTTGGGGGGGGGGGGAACATAGCGATGTTTAGAAACTGTTTCAATGATTCCACGTTTTTTTTTGGGGGGGGGGAACATAGCGATGTTCAGAGTCTGTTTCAATGTTGTTTTTTTTTTTGTGGGGTGGGGGTGGGGGAACATAGCGATGTTCAGAAACTGTTTCAATGATTCCAAGTTTTTTTTTTGGGGGGGGGGGGGGGGGAACGTAGCAATGTTCAGAAACTGTTTCAATGATTCCAGGTTTGTTTTTTTTTTGGGGGGGGGGAGAACATAGCGATGTTCAGAAACTATTTCAACGATTCCACGTTTTTTTTTTTTTTGGGGGGGGGGGGGGAACATAGCGATGTTTAGAAACTGTTTCAATGATTCCACGTTTTTTTTGGGGGGGGGGGGCACATAGCGATGTTCAGAAACTGTTTCAATGATTCCACGTTTTTTTTGGGGGGGTGGGGGAACATAGCGATGTTTAGAAACTGTTTCAATGATTCCACGTTGTTGTTTTTTTTTTTGGGGGGGGGAACATATCGATGTTCAGAAACTGTTTCAATCATTCCACGGGTTTTTTGGGATTGGAACATAGCGATGTTCAGAAACTTTTTCAATGATTCCACTTTTCTTTTTGGGGGGGGGGGGGGGAACATAGCGATGTTCAGAAACTGTTTCATTGATTCCACGTTTTTTTTTTTTTGGGGGGGGGGAACATAGCGATGTTCAGAAACTGTTTCAATGATTCCACTTTTTTTTGGGCGGGGAACATAGCGATGTTCAGAAACTGTTTCAATGATTCAACGTTTTTTTTGGGAGGGGAACATAGCGATGTTCAGAAACTTTTTCAATGATTCCACTTTTTTTTTTGGGGGGGGGGGGGGAACATAGCGATGTTAAGAAACCTTTTCAATGATTCCACGGGTTTTTTTTGGGGGGGGGGGTTGGGGAACATAGCGATGTTCAGAAACTGTTTCAATGATTCCACGTTATTTTTTTCGGTGGGTGGGGGAACATAGCGATGTTTAGAAACTGTTTCAATGCTTCCACGTTTTTTTTTGGGGGGGGGGGAACATAGCGATGTTTAGAAACTGTTTCAATGATTCCACGTCTTTTTTTTTGGGGGGGGGGAACATAGCGATGTTCAGAAACTGTTTCAATGATTCCACTTTTTTTTTGGGGGGGGGGAACATATCGATGTTCAGAAACTGTTTCAATGATTCCACGGGTTTTTTTTTTTTTGGGGGGGGGGGTGGGGAACATAGCGATGTTCAGAAACTGTTTCAATGATTCCACGTTATTTTTTTTGGTGGGTGGGGGAACATAGCGATGTTTAGAAACTGTTTCAATGATTCCACGTTTTTATTTTTTTGGGGGGGAACATAGCGATGTTAGAAACTGTTTCAATGATTCCACGTCTTTTTTTTTTGGGGGGGAACATAGCGATGTTCAGAAACTGTTTCAATGATTCCACTTTTTTTTTTTGGGGGGGGAACATATCGATGTTCAGAAACTGTTTCAATGATTCCACGGTTTTTTTTTTTTTGGGGGGGGGGGGTGGGGAACATAGCGATGTTCAGAAACTGTTTCAATGATTCCACGTTTTTTTTTGGGGGGGTGGGGGAACATAGCGATGTTCAGAAACTGTTTCAATGATTCCACGTTTTTTTTTGGGGGGGTGGGGGTTGGGGAACATAGCGATGTTCAGAAACTATTTCAACGATTCCACGTTTTTTTTGGGGGGTGGGGGAACATAGCGATGTTCAGAAACTGTTTCAATGATTCCACGTTTTTTTCGTTTTTTTTTGGGGGAGGCGGGGGAACATAGCGATGTTCAGAAACTGTTTCAATGATTCCACGTTTTTTTGGAGGGTGGGGGAACATAGCGATGTTCAGAAACTGTTTCAAAGATTCCACGTTTTTTTAGGGGGGGGGGAACATAGCGATGTTCAGAAACGGTTTCAATGATTCCACGTTTTGTTTTGGGGTGGGGGGGGGAACATAGCGATGTTCAGAAACTGTCTCAATGATTCCACGTTTTTTTTTTTGGGGGGGGTAGGGGAACATAGCGATGTTCAGAAACTGTCGCAATGATTCCACGTTTTTTTTTGTGGAGGGGTAGGGGAACATAGCGATGTTCAGAAACTGTTTCAATGATTCCACGTTTTTTTTTTGGGGGGTGGGGGAACATAGCGATGTTTAGAAACTGTTTCAATGATTCCACGTTTTTTTTTTTTTTGGGGGGGGAACATAGCGATGTTCAGAAACTGTTTCAATGATTCCACGTTTTTTTTTTTGGGGGGGGGAACAAAGCGATGTTCAGAAACGGTTTCAATGATTCCACGTTTTTTTTGGGGGGGGGGGGGGAACATAGCGATGTTCAGAAACTGTTTCAATGATTCCACGTTTTTTTGGGGGGGATGGGGGAACATAGCGATGTTTAGAAACTGTTTCAATGATTCCACGTTTTTTTTTGGGGGGGTGGGGGAACATAGCGATGTTCAGAAACTGTTTCAATGATTCCACGTTGTTTTTTTGGGGGGCGGGGGAACATAGCGATGTTCAGAAACTGTTTCAATGATTCCACGTTTTTTTTGGGGGGGAACATAGCGATGTTTAGAAACTGTTTTAATGATTCCACGTTTTTTTTTGGGGGGGTGGGGGAACATAGCGATGTTCAGAAACTTTTTCAATGATTCCACGTTTTTTGGGGGGGGATGGGGGAACATAGCGATGTTTAGAAACTGTTTCAATGATTCCACGTTTTTTTGGGGGGGTGGGGGAACATAGCGATGTTCAGAAACTGTTTCAATGATTCCACGTTGTTTTTTGGGGGGGCGGGGGAACATAGCGATGTTCAGAAACTGTTTCAATGATTCCACGTTTTTGGGGGGGGGGAACATAGCGATGTTTAGAAACTGTTTCAATGATTCCACGTTTTTTTGGGGGGGGGTGGGGGAACATAGCGATGTTCAGAAACTGTTTCAATGATTCAACTTTTTTTTTTTTTTTGGGGGGGGGGGAACATAGCGATGTTCAGAAACGGTTTCAATGATTCCACGTTTTTTTTTTGGGGGGGGGGGGGAACATAGCGATGTTCAGAAACTGTTTCAATGATTCCACTTTTTTTTTAGGGGGGATGGGGGAACATAGCGATGTTTAGAAACTGTTTCAATGATTCCACGTTTTTCTGGGTGGGGGGTGGGGGAACATAGCGATGTTCAGAAACTGTTTCAATGATTCCACGTTGTTTTTTGGGGGGGGGCGGGGGAACATAGCGATGTTCAGAAACTGTTTCAATGATTCCACGTTTTTGGGGGGGGGGGGTTGGTGGGGGAACATAGCGATGTTCAGAAACTGTTTCAATGATTTCACGTTTTTTTTTGGGGGGGGGGGGGATTTAGTACTTGAAAAACTGAGCACAGCTCTCTATTGATGTTCTTGTATCAAACAAAAGAAATTTATCTGTACTCATTTGTAGCCATATGGCCTAATCACACTGTCCAAAATTGTTTTATCTTCTGTTAAGTTGGCTCATGATCTTTGAAAGTGGAGACGAAATGGTCACACTCTTCTGACCTCATCTTATAAAATACAGACGTTACTTTTAAATCGCTTAACCAGGGCAGAGTACCAAAGGACTGGAAAGAAGCTAATGTCACCCCCCTATTTAAAAAAGGAGAAAAATCTGATCCAGGAAACTACAGACCAGTATCACTTACCAGCATCACATGTAAAATACTAGAACACATAATATGTAGCAACATCATAAACCACTTAGACAAACATAATGTCCTCACCCCATACCAACATGGCTTTAGGAAATATAGATCATGTGAAACACAACTAATAGGACTAATTGATGATTTCTCAAAAGGTTTAGATAATAGTGAACAAATAGATGCTATCTTACTAGATTTTTCCAAGGCTTTTGACAAAGTTCACCACCATAGTTTGCTTAAAAAATTAAAATATTTCGGCATTAACGGTCCACTGCATCAGTGGATTAAAGATTTTCTGATAGGGAGAGAACAAACTGTAATAATAAATGGCTCTAAATTCTAAATCAACACCAATAACAGTAAACTCAGGTGTACCTCAAGGAACAGTCTTGGCTCCACTACTATTTTTAATTTACATAAATGATTTACCAAATTGCATTAGTTCAGGAACAAAAGTCAGATTATTTACAGACGATTGCATAATATATAGAACAATAAAAACAAAACAAGACACAGATATTTTACAAAGAGAATTAGATGAATTACAGAAATGGGAATCAAATTGGAGCATGTCTTTCCACCCAGAAAAATGTCAGTTGTTAAGAGTAACAAAAAAAATTAAACAAATTAATTCCACTTATCTTATTCATGGCAAACCAGTAACACAGACTAAAAACTCAAAATACCTAGGTGTTATAATAAATGAAAAACTGTCATGGAATCCACATATTGATGAAACTATAAAAAAATCCAACAAAGCATTAGGGTTTATTAAAAGAAATTTCTATAAATCAAATAAGAACATAAAACTAAAATGTTATTTAACCTTGGTTAGGCCAATAATAGAATATGCATCCACCGTGTGGGACCCCTCAACTCAAGAAAACATTAAGAAACTGGAACAAACACAAAATAGAGCAGTGAGATTCATAACAAACGAATATTCACATTTGACTAGGGTAACACCATTAGTAAAATCACTAAATTTAGAAAGCCTTCAGGACAGAAGACTCAAAAGTAAAGTAGCAATTATACATAAAACACTGAATCATAATCTTCAAATACAAAAACAAAATTTAATAAAATACTCTGAAAGACACAAAAATAAAGGCACATTCCTCGTCCCATATGCTAGGACAAATTTGTACAAATACTCCTTCTTCCCTAGTGCTATTAGAGCATGGAATGGGTTGCCTGAGCTAGCCAGAAAAACCAGTGACTTGGCAGAATTTAAGTCATTGGTTAATATGCATGACTAAATGCATGACGCGTAGGACGTAATCATCTTCTTTTTTGAAGTAACGTCTGTATTATATAAGATAAGATAAGATAAAAAAGGGAGATGATTACGTCCTACGCATGCCCATAGGTCAATCTAGTCATGCAGGTTAACCAATGACTTAAATTCTGCCAAGTTATTGGTTTTCCTCTCTGGCTCAAGCAACCCATCCCATGCTCTAATAGCACTAGGGAAGAAGGAGCATTTGTACAGCTTTCTCCTTGCATACGGAACGAGGAATGTGCCTTTATCTTTGTGTCTTTCTGAGTATTTTGTTAGGTCTTGTTTTTTTTTATTTGAAGATCATTTTTCACTGCTCATTGTTTTAGCAAATCATATGATGTCAATATTAGTGCATATGCAAAGTTTTATCAACCATATTTATTGTCATAAAATGTTGCATATAATTTTCATTAACTTAAATTTTAATGTAGATGCGACTTAGGGTTTTTTTCTAGGCAGAATTTATTATTGTTCTGTCCATATTAAACAACTCATGAGATACACAAATTAAGTCTTCTGTAAGCTTGATCTTGTAAAACATTCAGTCACGTCTTCAACGATAAAAGTGTATCATGTATAATTGCTACACTGCTTTTGAGTCTTCTCTCCTGAAGGCTTTCTAAATTTAGTGTTGTCACTCTAGTCAAATGTGAATATTCGTTTATGAATCTCACTGCTCTATTTTGTGTCTCTAAGAATAGATGTCAACAACTGAGCTAGACTTGCCAAATGCTTAAGTCGCAGGAGGACAAAAAATAGCATGACGACGCAGTGTACTATATAAAACTGTCATTTCCCCTTTTTTCAGACCTTGCGATCTGTAGGGCAGATGATGTAAAGGAATCTGTTTCAGTAGACCACGGCTAACGAGGGTGTCATATGGCCAGCACAACCACCAACCGCCTTTACTTTTCCCCAACTAATGTCAGGTACCCATTAGGCTGAGCGGACTCAGAGGCACAACAAAGATGCCGAAATTTAAAATCCCAGTCTTCACTAGGATTCGAACCCGGGTCCCTCGGGTACGGAAGGCAAGCATTTTACCGCTCATCAGTCGCGCCTCCTTTATTTGTTTTAGTCAATAATAATTGAAATAGCGTGACTTAAGTAACACAACCCCCTTTCAGTCTCAGGGCTTCGCCATCTGACCCCACCCCCTCCAGTTGTGGGTGCGGGGGAATTAAATACACCTTTATAAACAGGCATCAAACTTATGACAAATTGTTATATTATGGTGTGTGTGTGTGTGTGTGATAGGGAGAGACAGAGAGAGAGAGAGAGAGTTTATGTGTGAGAGAGTGTGAGAGAGAATGTGTGAGAGAAGGAGAGAGAGATAGAGAGACACAGAAAGAGACAAGAGAGACAGTGTGTGTTTATGTATGAGAGAGTGTGAGAGAGAATGTGTGAGAGAGGGAGAGAGTGTGTGTTTATGTGTGAGACAGTGTTAGAGAGAATGTGAGTGTGTTTATGTGTGAGACAGTGTTAGAGAGAATGTGAGAGAGAGTGAGTGTGTGAGCCTATTACAGTCATCAACCCTAATTTAGTTTACATCACATTGTATTTTTTTTTCTAAAAGTGAACTTTAAAAAAACAATAAAAATTAAAGGATTGTTTACATTTGAAGAATTGAAGGCTGTATAAACAAGAAATAAAACTCCAACCAAGAAAATAAACAGGTGCACTATATTTAAGCAGACAGGTGAATCAAGACAGCGAAGGTGTAACAGTAATTGTATTAAGGTTTGGCTCTTAAAAAAATCTCTCACATTCTCCTGACACCAACTTAAAAATACTACACACACACAAAGTAACAAGAATTCGTGTTTGCTTTTAAACCAATAATACAAGTACCTTAACCGAGTGCACGATAATCACATGATGATAATGTAGAGTGCACTGTTCTTGATACTATTTTGAGAAGACGACCACATCAGCGGTCTATCTTAAAAAGTGATCATGTTCTATTTAAAACAATGGGCCTCATTCACCAATAGTAAACAAACAACATTTAGTCACGTGATCTTATTAAGAAAACAACGAAAAAAAAACGGTCACGTGACAACCATCATGAATTAAACATGAGATCGTAAATGATATAGAAGAGATAGAGCACCACGTGGCTAAATGTTGTTTGATTGGTGAATGAGGTCCATTAAGTACAGGTTGTAGGGCTACGTGTATTTGGCGTGGTGGCCAATGCGTAAAGTTCTGGTCCTTCTAATCGAAGGGGGTCTCGGGTTCTTCCAGCCTGTCACGTGACACACTTTGCTTGTCACAGAAGCAATTTCAAACTAAAGACATTTATATCATCTGCACCAGTGACGTAGCTCTATTATTGACAACAACAGGTATCCGAACACTACCAGAAGGAGTGGCACTTCTTAGGCATATGACATGGTTACCGAGTGGCAAGTGCTTAGCTTCCGAACCGAGTTGCCGAGGGTTTGAATCCCGATGAAGACTTGGATTTTGACTCTGGGTACCTGAACTTAGCAGGAAAAAGTAAGAACTGTTGGCTGTTGTGCTGGCCACATGGACCATTGAAACAGATGACGTTTACATCCATTGCCTCATACATCGCAAGTTCTGGAATGGTATCTTATCTCTGACAGAAACAGATGACGTTTACATCCATTGCCACATACATCGCAAGTTCTGGAATGGTATCTTATCTCTGACAGAAACAAATGACGTTTACATCCATTGCCTCATACATCGCAAGTTCTGGAATGGTATCTTATCTCTGACAGAAACAGATGACGTTTACATCCATTGCCCCATGCGTCGCAAGTTCTGGAATGGTATCTTATCTCTGACAGAAACAGATGACGTTTACATCCATTGCCCCATGCATCGCAAGTTCTGGAATGGTATCTTATCTCTGACAGAAACAGATGACGTTTACATCCATTGCCGCATACATCGCAAGTTCTGGAATGGTAACATGTGGGTCTGCATACACGCAAAATAGGAGCGTGTTCCATTTCTCGTTTTTTTTTTTCTAGAGAGGAGATATTTCAACTATTAATTATTTTATGAACCTAAGGGAGGAAACTAAAATCAGACCGATGTCCTCCCTGGTCATGGCCAGAATCTTGGACGCTGACTGCAGAACTAGAGAGAAGTATCCTAGCAATGGAATCGAGATGCTACATAAAGATCCTGGTATCACATGCACAGATCGCTTGATAAACGAAGAGATTAAAAACAATATCACAACGACAAATGGAGGGCCCGGTGGCTGAGCGGTAAAGCACTTCCGAACAGAGGACCGGGGTTCGAATCCCGGTGCAGACTGGGATTATTAATTTCGGGATCTTCGGGCGCCTCTGAGTCCACCCAGCTCTATTGGGTACCTGATATAAGTTGGGGAAAAGTAAAGGCGGTTGGTCGTTGTGCCGGCCACATGACACCCTCGTTAACCGTAGGCCACAGAAACAGATGACCTGAAAGGGGAACTTTACTTTTTTTTTTTGTTAACAACGACAAATGGGCCCCACGATGACCAGCTGACCACTGTTTAAAAGAAAAACCCAAACTGCAAAAATCTTTTCAAGGAACAGTACCAGGAGAAAAAGAAGAGGCAGACAGATAAAACGATGGGGAGATAACATAAAAGCATGGACAAGAGATTCTATCAAAGGCGGAAGGCAGTGAGGAACAGATCTTGTTTGGTGCCCCAACGGTCAGCAGATTAAGGTGAATGGAGGAAAATTTACTTGTAAATTTAAGTTATAGACGATCTACAACTATTCTACAACACAATGTATTCTAACACTTGTTTTTTAAAAACGATTCAGATATGTAGCCTACTATTCAATCTTTCGTAAATTCATTTCCATATATAGGATGCTCTTCGTACAGATAGCGAGGGAATATATCTACACACATCACTATATCTAATTCAGATCAAAGCATTTTATCATCATAACTTTGTGTATAGGGAAAAAGAATACCACAGATGTCAGTATTATTTAGTATGAAAATATCTTTAGAAAATAAAGAATGAGAAACATTGAAAAAAAGGGACATAAATTAGCCTATAATGTCTTCTCTTTTTTACTCTCTCTCTCTCTCTTTCTCTCTCTCTCTCTCATTTTTCTTCCTTTGACCTCTGCCCACTTGCCGCTCGTATGTTTGAAAGTATCCACCAGAGTGATTTCCCTGTGGAATCAAAACGAGGCTTCATTAAAACGCCTAATAAGAAAAGGAAAGCAGACGATGACTTTAAAGTTATGCATTTGTGGGTCCTTCGTGAGTGGCCTGCGGGTCAGATTTAGTCCTTACAGTTCGAAGTTCAATAAAATATTGTTGGAATTTATTTTTTACTTGGGGGAAGAAGAAGAGGTCATGTCATGTTGATTTTCTCTCTCCGGCTGTCTTATTGTAGAAGATTTTTTTCGTTTATTTGTTATTGACAAAGGGAGAACAGAGAGAGAAGGGGGGGGAGAGAGAGGGGAAAACGAAGGAATGGGGAGATGAAAAGAATAAATAGTTGGAAATTAATATATATAGAGAGAGAGAAAGAGAAGAAATAAGGCACACACGCACACAGAGAGAGAGAGAGAGAGAGAACACATAATAGAGAGAAAAAAGCAGAAGAAAAAGAGGGTAGGCATAATACAGAAAATGAAGGAATATCAGAGAAAGTGAAGGAATAACAGAAAGTGAAGGAATAACAGAAAGTGAAGGAATAACAGAAAGTGAAGGAATAACAGAAAGTGAAGGAATAACAGAAAGTGAAGGAATTACAGAGAAAGTGAAGGAATAACAGAAAGTGAAGGAATAACAAAGTGAAGAAATAACAGAGAAAGTGAAGGAATAACAGAGAAAGTGAAGGTATAACAGAACGTGAAGGAATAACAGTAAGTGAAGAATAACAGAGAAAGTGAAGGGATAACAGAGAAAGTGAAGGAATTACAGAGAAAGTGAAGGAATAACAGAGAAAGTGAAGGAATAACAAAGTGAAGGAATAACAGAGAAAGTGAAGGAATAACAGAGAAAGTGAAGGAATAACAGAGAAAGTTAAGGAATAACAGAACGTGAAGGAATAACAGAGAAAGTGAAGGAATAACAGAAAGTGAAGGAATAACAAAGTAAAGGAATTACAGAGAAAGTGAAGGAATAACAGATAAAGTGAAGAGATAACAGAGAAAGTGAAGGAATAACAGAGTGAAGGAATAACAGAGAAAGTGAAGGAATAAAAGAGAAAGTGAAGGAATAACAGAACGTGAAGGAATAACAGAGAAAGTGAAGGAATAACAGAGAAAGTGAAGGGATAACAGAGAAAGTGAAGGAATAACAGAAAGTGAAGGGATAACAGAGAAAGTGAAAGAATAACAGAACGTGAAGGGATAACAGAGAAAGTGAAGGAATAACAGAACGTGAAGGAATAACAGAGAAAGTGAAGGGATAACAGAGAAAGTGAAGGAATAACAGAGAAAGTGAAGGAATAACATAACGTGAAGGAATAACAGAGAAAGTGAAGGGATAACAGAGAAAGTGAAGGAATAACATAACGTGAAGGAATAACAGAGAAAGTGAAGGGATAACAGAGAAAGTGAAGGAATAACAGAACGTGAAGGAATAACAGAGAAAGTGAAGGGATAACAGAGAAAGTGAAGGGATAACAGAACGTGAAGGAATAACAGAGAAAGTGAAGGAATAACAGAACGTGAAGGAATAAAAGAGAAAGTGAAGGGATAACAGAGAAAGTGAAGGAATAACAGAGAAAGTGAAGGAATAACAGAAAGTGAAGGAATAACAGAGAAAGTGAAGGGATAACAGAGAAAGTGAAGGGATAACAGAGAAAGTGAAGGGATAACAGAGAAAGTGAAGGGATAACAGAGAATGTGAAGGGATAACAGAGAAAGTAAAGGAATAACAGAGAAAGTGAAGGAATAACAGAGAAAGTGAAGGAATAACAGAACGTGAAGGAATAACAGAGAAAGTGAAGGAATAACAGAGAAAGTGAAGGAATAACAGAGATAGTGAAGGGATAACAGAGAAAGTGAAGGAATAACAAAGAAAGTGAAGGAATAACAGAACGTGAAGGAATAACAGAGAAAGTTAAGGGATAACAGAGAAATTGAAGGAATAACAGAGAAAGTGAAGGGATAACAGAGAAAGTGAAGGAATAACAGAGAAAGTGAAGGAATAACAGAGAAAGTGAACGAATAACAGAGAAAGTGAAGGAATAACAGAGAAAGTGAACGAATAACAGAGAAAGTGAAGGGAGAACAGAGAAAGTGAAGGAATAACAGAGAAAGTGAAGGAATAACAGAAAAAGTGAAGGAATAACAGAAAGTGAAGGGATAACAGGAAAGTGAAGGGATAACAGAGAAAGTGAAGGAATAACACAGAAAGTGAAGGGATAACAGAGAAAGTGAAGGAATAACAGAGAAAGTGAAGGAATAACAGAACGTGAAGGAATAACAGAGAAAGTGAAGGAATAACAGAGAAAGTGAAGGGATAACAGAGAAAGTGAAGGAATAACAGAGAAAGTGAAGGGATAACAGAGAAAGTTAAGGGATAACAGAGAAAGTGAAGGGATAACAGAGAAAGTGAAGGGATAACAGAGAAAGTGAAGGGATAACAGAGAATGTGAAGGGATAACAGAGAATGTGAAGGGATAACAGAGAAAGTGAAGGGATAACAGAGAAAGTGAAGGAATAACAGAAAGTGAAGGATTACAAGAGGAAGTAAAAAGAATAACAGGGAGAAAAAGGGAAATAGAGACAGACAGACAGACAGACAGAGAGAAGAGATTGCAGAGGGAGAGAGGAATGACAGAAAGAGGGAGGGTTCGAAGAGATAAATAAAGAAGACTGACGATGCTACTCTTGACTTCTCTCTCTCTCTCTTTTCTATTATTTATTAAGTTCCTAACATTTTATCTCCCTTGAACTCCAATTCACAGAATATAAAACTCACCTACAAAGTAATGCACGGATAAGCTCTCGTTCAACTCTCTATTTATAGAAGGCGGTATCTCCAAAATAGATAGGAATTAGATCTATGGGTAGTTTGAGTGTTTGTAAGAATGTGTACCTGTAAGTGTGTGTGTGTGCTTGCGCGCGCACAGTGTGTTTCTGTGTGTGTGTGTTTGTGTATAAAGAAAAAAAAGATTGTCAGGTATCTTTTTTTGATCACTGGATGTTTGACCTTGGAAATAACATTTCTCCTTTGATGCGATTTTATTAAATTATAATTTGTTGGGTTTCTTTTTTTCGCTTAGCTTGCCACATTTGTTTATACTCGTTTATCAAAAGCATTGTTTAGTCTGACGCGTGAATCTAAAAATAGCCCAAGGGACTTTACGTCGGTATGTTTGAAGGTTATATTTGCAAGTACGTGTGCGAGCCTTCAGAGACAAAGCGTAGGCCCATGCGACGCTTGTGTTGTGTGGACAAAACACTTCTCATTCTAGGTGTCGATATAGCGGCACTGTCAGTACTCGGTCGTTTGGTTTCTAGCTCCAATCAGCTAGTACAACTTAACCTTTGTAGGAGTACCAAAGTCATAATGCAGCACTTGAAATAAGTTTGAACCTGTTATTATAACACACCTGAATATCTCTCTCTCTCTCTCTCTCTCCTCTCTCTCTCTCTCCTCTCTCTCTCTCTCTCTCTCTCTCTCTCTCTCTCTCTCTCTCTCTCTCTCTATATATATATATATATATATATATATATATATATATATATATATATATATATATATATATATATATATATATATATATATATATATATATATATATATATATATATATATATATATATATATATATATATATATATATATATATATATATATATATATATATATATATATATATATATATATATATATATATATATATATATATATATATAATTCTCTACGTCGCCCATCCATTCGGGACACCACGCACGCACGCTGAATCTTTAACCTCCCTAAGCAGCGCTATGGCACCTCTGTAATAATGCAGTGGGTACCGAGTCACATAGGTGTGACTGGCAACACTATTGCAGACTCCCTGGCCCACCAGGGAGGGCAAATTACACCAACTGAACAGGCTGTAAGTTTTCATTATGCCCTGGCTATAATTCAAACAGAAATATAAAAGTGGTTTTAAGTGCTGGGAAAAGCCCCAAAAAGCCCATGGAGTCTGGGAACACATGAGGCGCCCTGACCGCACTTCCCCGTGGTGGAGGCTGTCCAGGCCTGAGCAAGCTATTATAGCACAGTGCAGGACAGGCCACTGTCCTGTTGGCTCATATTTCTCATGGCTATGGCCAAATTTCGATTCACTTTGCCCCCGCTGCGGGGAAGAAGAGGAAACCGTGCCTCATATTCTGTTTGACTGCCCCAGACTTGCTGATCTCCGCCTCGACAGGTCTGGGCAACCAAACATTTTCGACCTGTATGGTGACATGTATGCACTAAGCAAGACAGAGGGTTTCTGTCCATGGCTTTTGCAGGAGAGGATTTAAGCCTTTCAAGCACTCACTCGAATGGAGTTTGATGATGAGGATGATGACTCTCTAACCCTCAATGAAAAAGTCAAGGAAAGATAAGTCTTTTATTTCTGACTTGAGTTACCCCACGTAACTTTGGCGGTGACAGAGAGCGCGGCTCAGAAAAAAAAAATAGTGGATGTGGGGGGGGGGAGAGAACAAGTAATCTTCTCTGTATAAATAATTCTCTACGTCGCCCAACCACGCACCCCATTTGAACAACTGTGTCTTTCAGGAAGTGTTCATCCATGACTAAATAGCGGCGTATGGTACGCCGCGGGTCGGCTCGCATATGGTAGCAAAGATACACAGGTTTCAACTTTAAAATAGAAACATCTGTGTAATAATAACAATTTAAACAAGATAGAACTCACTCCAAAAATACACGTCTAACCAGGGGCGTAGCTAGGAAATTTCCATCGTTTGGGGGCCCTGGGGGGGGGGCTTGACCTCTTCGGAGGGCCCCTGCATTTTGCGTAATATTTAATTTTAAATGTAAAAAAAACACTCATTTGGGGAACCCCTAAAGTGGGGGATCGGGGGGATTTTCAAATGTTACCCCCTTTTCCCTCACCCTAGCTACGCCACTGCGTCTGTCACCCATCTTCTTATCTTATCTTATATGATACAGACGTTACTTCAAAAAAGAAGATGATTTAGTCCTCTCGCTTGTTGTCTACTTTTATTTATTTTTCACGCCAGTATTTATTAAAATACGACAGGCCACCTCGTGGTTACATCAGAATCTCATAGGAAAGACTACTTGTAATAATGAAACATTATGACAAACATATAAAATGAGAACTTATAGACAACCATTAACAATAAAGGATGAATTGATGTTTTTAAAATATTGTTTTCCGCTACATCGCTCTAGTTCTAAAAAAAAGTAAAAGTTCCCCATTAAGACTTTGCGATCTACAGGGCAGATGATGTAAAGGTCATCTGTTTCTGTAGCCCACGGTCAACGAGAGTGTCATGTGGCCAGCACAACGACCAATCGCCTTTACTTTTTCCCCATCTAGTGTCTGGTATCCATAAGAGCTGGGTGGACTCAGAGGCACAACAAAGATCCCGAAATTTAAAATCCCAGTCTTCACTAGGATTCGAACCCGGGACCGCCGATTGGGAAACCAATAGCTCTAAAAGTATTTTGTTCTTTTACTATCAAATAAAATAAAAAAAACTTTGTTATTTAACATCGGCAAATGTCACATGCTGTGATCGGAAATGCATGACAAAGAAGCAAGCAAACAAACCAACAGTGTAATGACAGCTTCGGACCAGGCGATGGGTGGGCAGCAGAGAAAATTGCAGTTCTCAGCCATTACTAATGCCTAAACCCACAACAGGCAAGAGAACGTAACCCACGCAAATTTCGGTGATTATGTCCCCCTTCGCTTCGAAAATTGCTTTTGAATCTTTTGTAACCAAATTCTCTTCATCTTTTCCAGTATGTCTCAACCCATTAGGTTATATATTTGATTCTATATGGGGGGAAACATTTCTCTTGTTTTGTTTCAGTGTCTCTTCTTATGTTAGTACACGATGGTACTGCTGAATAGACTAAATTGGTTTTGATGTGTTGGTTGTCTGCTCGGGCTATCACTTTTCTCTGCCTCTGAACAGCTCGCGTTTAAAACCTCTTCCTTCAAAACCAGAGTCGATGATACATACAGTAAGGTGTGTGCATTGCACGCAGGCGATCAAACTTATTCAATATTTACCCAGTTTATTTTTAGTTTTAGTCTAAGAGAATATAAATTCCTTAAATATTGAAGCATTTCATAGTGATTCTTATTATTTCATGATCCTTGGGGAAATTTTAAAAAATGATATTTTGGAAACGACTAAACAAGAAAATTAGAGACGCGCATTCGCGGGATTCTCGAGGGTTTTCCATACTTCCGGGCTTGAATTTTCATATCCTATGGACTCGAAGACTGTAAAGTCCAATCCTCGCCTTAAAAAGCCGGCCGCATACGTGGCATGGATGGGCTAGGTCAGTTGCAGATAGGCCTGCTTCTTTTCTCAGCTTTTTGTTGGTTCGGCGCTCTTTCACCCTGATTATAATATTTATGTTTTGTATGACGCCTACAGAAACAGATCGGTCTTTATTTTTTTCTTCAAATTTCCCAATTACTAAATATAAATAGTTTAGTCAAAAGCTGCGATCAGTAATTATAGTAATGAACTAGTTTTATTTTAAAATTATTTTTACGTTTATTTTGATCGGCTGTTGGTTTTAAACGTAGAATATTTGTATGTTTTTAGATAGAAAATAATTAATGTTATTTACTATTTAATTTAATTAGACTATAAAAGTGTTTCCCAAACTGTGTTCCGCGAGGCCTGAATAGGTGTTCCACAAAACGTCTTCAATAATTAACTAGTAGGCCTAGGCCACCACACGAATTAATCTCTCTAGAAAAAACGCAAAGTGTTCCGATAAATACTCAGAATATGCGGAGCGTTCCGTTGTGGAAACACTGCCCTGGCCTTTAACCCTGTCTATGCTTCAAAGGAATAGTTTAGGTTTATGAATTTTCAAAGACATTTTTTTTTTAACCTCATCAGATCAAGGAACTAATTTGTTAGACACTCTTCAGCTGTCGGAGCACTATAAGCTAGCATTGGCTTTTCTTGGATTATGGATAAGGCTGGGTTAGGCTGTGATCCATTTTCCATAATCCGAACAGCTAGCATACACGTGTTGATAGTTGTTAGCACTTTGGGGGGGATTGTAACCTGGGGACACCAGAACTAAGCTGTACATACTATTAGCATACTAGATCTTTGTAGAGTGTCCATAATGGTCCATCTTGCACCCTTGAACTCGGGAAGGACTTTACCCAGTAGCCAGGAATAACATTTTGTAAGCATCTGTGAGGATGTTTCACTTTAACTGGATGATCATTTAATCACTTTCGATTATTATTGGGAGATACGAATTCTTCAGCCACACCGATGTTCCCATTTTCAGGCGAAGTCGGAAGCCGAACTCTCGAGGGATTCTTCCGTATTACTACAATGTACGGTGTACCACCTCTACCAAGTATACTAGATCTAGACAGTTTGTTTGTTTGATTTACATGTTTCGGATGTTCCTTCAGATTCTGAAGATAATTACACCCTTGTCCAAACCTCCCGCAGGACGACAGGAGATGGCAGCGGGCAGGGTTCGAACGCGGGACCTTTGTGACCACCGAACATCCTTCCAGATCGCATACCACTTAACCATGCAGCTATCCCGGGCATATTAGATCTATGTTGAATTGTCACATACTGCATCATATTTTATTTTGTAGCATTACAATATTTTCCAGTTCAGAAACCTTTCAGCTTTCCAGGGTCTAGAGTAGCATAGACAGCCTCCACTAAATTCTAAAATACATAGGTCAGGGTGCTGTTATCGCCTCTACGTATTGATAAACACATTAAAGGCCCTCATTATGCCTCTGATGCGTGACGTAATGTAGTTAATAGAGCGTGGCAATGACACACCTAATTGATAAATTAAGAAATTCAGTAAATGCAGGGGCCTGAGCTTTATAATTGTTTTCGCAGATTGCGGTGGGGGGGGGGCGCAGATCCTCATTTTGATTAACTATTTTAGCCCATTTGACACAATCAGCTTTGAGTTACATTTGACATTTCCTATAAAGTCACCCCCCCCCCTTTGATCTTACTATGTTTTTATTCTATCATCTGATGTAACCCTATTGGGAAGTTTCACAAATCGTTCTGCACCGAAAGAACCCGTGCGCACCTCGTGATTCCGTAACATCACCCCCCCCCTCTCCTCGCCGCGTAACAGTTTTGTATTGTCTTTTCAAGTCGCCATCGTGACGGCCACCACCGCGATATCTCGTCAATGAAAAGTGGCTTGTAGCACGGTAAATGGGGGAAAAAACGGGGGGGGGGGGAGGGAACTCGATTTTTCTTTGATGTTGACGGAAGGACTAGGCTAAACTGTTAGGCGTGTCGCAGCAACAGGGGGCACAACGCGAGACAGCACGCGTTACATAATTGGATTTACAAGTTACCTGTCCTTGGGGTTCTTTATTCTCTTCTCGTGTTACCTTTAAGTCAACATGTTTGGCCAAGAATTTTTTTTTTCTTCTTTACATTCCGAAGAAAGACTTGGCTATGGATACAGTGATAAGAAATCGTGTCAAGTGACATATTCTGTCACTAATAACGTGACATATTCTGTCACTAATAACGTGACATATTCTGCCACGAATAATGTGACACAATCTGTCACTAATAACGTGACATATTGTGTCACTAATAACGTGACATATTCTGCCACTAATAACGTGACATATTCTGCCACTATTAACGTGACATATTCTGCCACTATTAACGTGACATATTCTGCCACTAATAACGTGACATATTCTGTCACTAATAACGTGACATATTCTGTCACTAATAACGTGACATATTCTGTCACTAAAAACGTGACACATTCTGTCAATTATAACGTGGCATATTCTGTCAATTATAACGTGACATATTCTGACACTAATAACGTGACATATTCTGACACTAATAACGTGACATATTCTGACACTAATAACGTGACATATTCTGACACTAATAACGTGACATATTCTGTCACTAATAACGTGCAAAATGGTATGCTACTATCGATGGGAGTCTGTTGTAATAGTAAAATTCGTTACATTGTTTAACTTTAAATTTTAAAAAATGTGCTGGCTCTAACGAGTTAGTTCTGAATCTCTGACCTACTTTTATAAAAAGTCACGTGACTGTGGTCTTATACATGGCAATAATAGCAATATCTTCCTATGATAAGATATAGATCTAGATTTAGTGCTAACCTAGATCTAGTAGACCTATAAATAATCATAAAAATTAGTGGATTATTGTTACATACTTTTTTATTACTTAAAGTTGTATAGATCTAGACTATTTTCATGTTTAAATTACAATGAAATCAATGAGGTCATTAATGTAAACAACACACCCAGGTGACTGAGAAGAGATCCGGAACTGCCCCATTAAAAAGAGCTTTTTTCTCCTATCCTGTTACTAAGTTTCTGCATACTCGCTACAGTAATATTGCATGTGAATCTCTTGACATGGTTTATAACCACTGAGATGATCTAAGTTGAGTTGGCAGCCAACATTCTCCAGCAAGTTCGTACAAGTGCTCCTTTTCACCTATCGACGTTTTGGCATGGAATGGGTTGCCTGAAGCAGCCAGGAAAATCAACGACTTAGCAGAGTTTAAGTCACTGATTAACATACATGACAAGATTGATGGATTAAAAAGCGTGACATAATAATCTTCTCTTTTGAACCAACGTCTGCAATGTATAAGATAATAAGATTATATTTTACTAAAATTCAAATAGAAAGTGTTTTTGTATTTCAGTAATCTTTTGATGTGCTTGTTATAGGGAATATTATATATTCTTTACAAAACTTGTATCAACTCTTATCTCTCTGTCCGTCTGTCTGGTATACTGTTTGCACATTCTATTTTTCCCACACAAAATCTCGTATCCAGTTGAAATATTGCACAATTATTGATTGTACCTGACACAATACAATAGTTCATTCACTATTGGTAATTAACTATTTTGTTTCGTATCGAACAATGGAAAGAAATTTTACTTTGCAGATGTTGCGGTATAAGCTGCATTAGTTCCCTTTATACTTTATGTAGACAATAAGGTTGTCGCTTTTAAGTTTCAAAATAACAATAGATAGGCATGGAACATTCTATTTTCTAAAGCATTTCGATGGTACATAGGTTAGTGTATTGGCTTAAGGAGGCTTGAGCCTCTAGTTTTAATCTAAGTTGAACATCCTTTTTAAAAATAAATTCATTTAAAAAGCGATCACCCTAACCTTCACTCGGATAACCTCTTCCTTCTTCCCCCCCCCCTACTCCAGAGATGTGACAGGATAATAGCGCATCGAGAAAGCTAAAAGCATGATATTGCACTTAAAAAAACAAACAAAAAAAAAGAATAGAAATATTTCTAATGGCACAGATATTATTGTTAGTCTAGATCTATTACAAATTTAACCACATGACTGACCCCAAATAATTGATACAATTGCATTTTTTTTTTAAAGAATATTTATTTTGTAATTTTTTATTTCAAATCATTGATAGACTTATCGGTTACTTAGTTCTTCATGTTGGGAGTTCACAACACTCACGCACTTACACACATACACACACAGAGATATTTATATGTTGGTGAGTTCGTGCTGGCATTTTTCTTCGTACACAGTGTATAAAGGAGTCCCCCTTTCAGACCATGCGGTCTATTTGGCAGATAAAAGGTCATCTGTTTCTGTGGCCCAACGGTCAACGAGGGTGTCATGTGGCCAGCATAACCACCAATCGCATTTACTTTTCCCCAACTAGTGTCAGGTTGGCTGGAGTCAGAGGCTCCCTAAAGATCCCAAAACTAAAAATTCCAGTCTACTCCAGGATTCGAACTTGGGACCCCAGGTTCAGAAGCCAAGCGCTTTACCACTCAGCCACCAGTCCTTGAAACCAAGAGGCCAGAAAAGGGTCGAGTGTACCTATAAGCAACACGACCTATCCCCCTCGGCCACCGCGCCTGCTCCGTGCTTAGAAGGTCTCAGTTTTAGTTTGTTTACAAAATTGTTTCTGACTTTTCCTAATGCTCTAACTTTGCATCACCTGAGTTTCGACTCTCGCATTATCTTATCTTTCATTTCCCTCGTACACATCACCTTAAGTGTACTGAACTGTACTCACTTGTTTGCCGCCCATTCACAATTACAGCAGTTTATTGAGTGCAAATAAATTTGGCATTAAAAAAAAAAAGATAATGACCCTATTTTATAGATCAGCGGCTGGAGGCAGTTGGTACAACTCTGTGACATATATTGCTATTGATGCAGCGATTTGGCGAGTTCCGCTATCACGTAATGATGAATTATCTCCCTTCTTTTTTAAACACGCTTAAACTCCACACACACACAAGCTCCACACACACACACACACACACAAACTCAACACACTTTGTTTTCAAAGGCGATGCTGTGAAGGTGGTGGTGACTTGTAAACACATGACGTTTGCCATAGAAATTGCATCATACATGTTGAGCTAGTCCGCAGCCACTTTTTTTTTTTTTTTTTTTTACATTCGAACTCTTTTGCATTTGCTACTTTTTTGTTCCATGAAAAGAGATAAGTGGCCAGAGTAACTCGTTAAAGATAGAGAGAAAAGAGATAGGAACATCTAGAAAAGTCGAGAGAACAAGTGTTCAAGTCTACAAAGCTCAAGGCCTGAGGGTTCATTCATATTTACAAACTCATACCTAGCGTCATGGTGGCCGAGTGACAAAAGCACTTGGCCTACGAACAGAGGGCTGGGATTGTCAATTCCAAGATGTTGAGAAGGCGCCCCAGTGTCCACCCAGCTCGAATGGATGCCTGACATTAGTTAAGGAAAGTAAAAAGGTTGGTCGTTGTGCTGGCTACATGACACTGTCGAGCATAGAAACAGATGACCTTTACACCATATTTCCCATAGATCGTAAGGTCTGAAAATGGAAATGTTATTGTGTATACCAAGCTTGGATTCTATTTTGAGGATGCGTTTCAAAAGTAACTGCTTTAAAAAAAAAAGTGAAAAAAAAAACAACAAACAATTAAAAATCTGCAATGGTCTCCTTGTTAAAAAAAAATACTGCTATACCAATTAAACTGAGAAAATTTAAATTTACGTTTGTGTTTGTCTTAGAAAATGTAATAAAACATTTGCACAATTTGCACAAATTGATTTGTTTAAGTGCACAAGTTCTTTGATCTCTTCTGATCTAATTCCAATTACTTCTTGCTGTCCAGATTTTTTCCTATTCTTTTTCTCAGAAGCCAAGTGGAAATTTCCTATTTCACATGCCCAGAGACAGTTTCATTTTGTAATTCAAAGGTTATTAATAGGCGTCATTATCCTTTTATGTGAATTAATTACAGATTTTTTTTTCGCTTAAGCCTGACATGCCAATATTGTATTTTTTCTTCAAACAAACTTTTTTAAAAATATTTTTGGCGGGAAAAAAGAAGGCAAGGGAGTTAATACTATTTTTTTATGTTTGTTCAGAAGCTGCTCTTTTTTTTTAACATTTTCATTTGAAGTTTAAATAATAATAATGGATTTTGTTTCTTTTTTATATTAATTCCACAATTTTTGTAGTTCCAGAGAATAAAAATATTATAAATAAATATATAATATTGAAATAATAAATCCATTATTATTACTCATTCTGTCTGGTAAAATGTTTGAACATGTCATTTTCCCCACAAACACAATATGTCGGATAACGCTGAAAGTTTGTACCAATATTATTGTAACTTGGACATCGCAAGAATCAATAGATAAAAACTAAACAATAAGTTCATTAACTATTGGTAATAAAATATTTTGTTTGGTATCTCGAACAAGGGAAATAAATTATAATTGAAAGGGTGGTAAAAGCTGTAGTAGTCGTCGCCTGAGTCTTTGTGAACACAAACCCGAAAAATAGGACGAGACTATAGAAACAATAGATAACTTTACAATCTTCTATATTCAATAGCTCCCCACTAGCAGTGTGGTTACCGTGTTGGCTTGAGAAACATGAGAAGGAATGGGCCATGAGTTTGAATTCAGCTCGTTCCTCTTCTTTTTTATTTGTATAAATGATTTTTTCTTGTTGGTCTAGATCTATAGCAAATTTAATTACACGAGTGATCCAAACTAATTGATAAAAGTACGTTCAATATAGTTTGTTTTAAAGTAAATTTTTTAAATATTTTTCTTGTTTAATATTATATTTATTTATAGCTATAAATCTTATATTGCTCTCTTAAGTCGCGTAAAGTCATCCATAAAGAATTTTTTATTTCTATTTTACCTAATTACGTGAATCTCCTGACTACCTCAATAGCAATGGAGGCTGGTTAGGTTGGCCTGACCTTTGATTCAGGCTCTAAAAGACTTTGGCCCTTTAGCGAGAAATGCGATCAAGATGTGTGCCCTTGACTAAAAAGAACTCAGGAATCTACATTCTTTGTTGCTCTACAGTGCTATACGTTCTGTTTTGATGGAAGTTGCAGGCTGGAATGGATGACGTTTAGCGGGATTCGAACCATTCTGAATATACAAACAACAACAACAACAAAAGTAATGAAAATGTATATGGCAACGTTATAGTATAGAGTACTGTAGAGGCTACTGTTGTGTTTGCTTTGACTCGAATGATAGTTTTCTCTATTGGAATAGGCCTTGATCTTGTAAGTTTTCTGTATTGGAATAGGCCTTGATCTTGTAAGTTTTCTGTATTGGAATAGGCCTTGATCTTGTAAGTTTTCTGTATTGGAATAGGCCTTGATCTTGTAAGTTTTCTCTATGGGAATAGGCCTTGATCTTGTAAGTTTTCTCTATTGGAATAGGCCTTGATCTTGTAAGTTTTCTCTATTGGAATAGGCCTTGATCTTGTAAGTTTTCTCTATGGGAATAGGCCTTGATCTTGTAAGTTTTCTCTATTGGAATAGGCCTTGATCTTGTAAGTTTTCTCTATGGGAATAGGCCTTGATCTTGTAAGTTTTCTCTATGGAAATAGGCCTTGATCTTGTAAGTTTTCTGTATTGGAATAGGCCTTGATCTTGTAAGTTTTCTCTATGGGAATAGGCCTTGATCTTGTAAGTTTTCTGTATTGGAATAGGCCTTGATCTTGTAAGTTTTCTCTATGGGAATAGGCCTTGATCTTGTAAGTTTTCTCTATTGGAATAGGCCTTGATCTTGTAAGTTTTCTCTATTGGAATAGGCCTTGATCTTGTAAGTTTTCTCTATGGAAATAGGCCTTGATCTTGTAAGTTTTCTCTATTGGAATAGGCCTTGATCTTGTAAGTTTTTTTTCTATTGGAATAGGCCTTGATCTTGTAAGTTTTCTCTATTGGAATAGGCCTTGATCTTGTAAGTTTTCTGTATTGGAATAGGCCTTGATCTTGTAAGTTTTCTCTATTGGAAATGAAATGAGCTGCTCTGGTGTAGCTGATGATGATAACTCTATACATATTTATTGTATCGTCTACGCATTCGTTCACCCCTGCAGCAGTAAATCTTTGTTTTTATTAACTGTTTGAGAAAATCATATTTGGTCTGCCAACCGTCACCGTGGAAGTCAAAGAATTAACATTTGTAAATAGTAACTAAAAAAAAAAAAAAAACTTAATAGTCTCACAGCAAACAAGATTTAACAGTAAGTCCAGTGGTTTCCAACTTTTGTTGGTCTGAGCAGGGCCAGCCTTTGATACTTGGAGGCCCTAGGGGAAGTGCCTTTGGGGGTCCCAAATGAAATTTAAAAAAAATATAATAAAAAGAAACGGCGGAAAAAATAAAATTACGCGATTTATTAAAAACCTGCCCGTCTATATCAAAATCAACAAATTCATATTTCGCAGAGTTAGACTAGCAAACATAGAATCATGGTGTAAGTTTCGCAATATTTTCTCTAAAATTTCTTTCTAGTCATATGTGAAGACCCTTTCAGTTGGAGGCCACATACGTCTGCATAATTGGCCTATGCCTAAGGCCGGCACTGGTCAGGGGGGGGGGGTCAATAAAATTGCTACACTGGCGTGACACTGGCTATAGCCGAAAAAAAAAACAACTCGTCCAGTGCAAAAGGACCGAGTCTCTGCTGCTATTTAATAATAAGGACAGATGATTGAATGGGGCCGGATATGGCCCGCGGGCTTTAGTTCGGGGGTCACTTTTCAAGTCTTTCATATTGCATAACAGTCGATCCGTTCTCGCGTTTCTTGTATAATCTTTTCTACGTGAGTGTAACACCTTCGGTGCTAGTCTCAGACTCCTTGTTGCCTTTGAACCTCGAATTCGTTTCTGGGTTGGTCTTTCATCTTTACGTCTTATTTAGCTAGCCGCCCCCCCCCTTCACACAACACCGCCTTCCCTCCCATCTGGCGGGTCCCTGACAATACGCTTGCGACTAGGTCGTTACATTAGACTTATCGCCGTGACCATTTTTTTTTCACACTCATTTTGTCAAAATTCCAACAAAAAAAAAACAACACTAGTGTCAGGTCTGTACTAAAGAAGGAACAGAAGGTGGGGTGGTCTTGAGCGGTAACGGTTGACCTAGTGACCTATATATGAAATGTTTTTGTGTTGGTATGAATGACTGATGACTCTGGATGATTCAAACATTCTCTAAAATTCTTCGGATTTTGTTATTCTTTTGTGATTTAGGCCTGTGTCCATGTCCATGTCCTAGACTGAATTTTTGGGACCCTAGTTCAATCATCACTTTATCAAAGAGTTCCATTTAAGTATCGCTCGCATGTAGAGGCGGCGATGAAGGACGACTTTTTCAAGGTCCCGGGCTTAACTTCTTCTCTCCTAATTGACGATACCAGCGTTGATTCCACCAGAATGTGGTAAATAATTACGGAGAGAAAGAGTTAAGGCTTCTTGTCCCCCCCCCCTTACCGCCAACTCGGAGCATAGTACGATTCCTGGGGCCCTAAAATATTTATTCTACTCTAGGACCCATACCATATAGCCCCTCATTATAATGTTTAATTAGTTTTAAAATAGAAAACATTAATGATTAGCCTGCCAGGTGGTGTGGTTTGTAGTTTGACTGTCGTTATGGTGGTCCCAGGTTCAATTCTAGTTCGCCGTCCATCTTCTGACGCCGTGCAAGAGTGGACCATAGTAAATTGTTCACGGAAAAATGGTTCAACGACAAGTGGTTCGCGCAAAAAGAAATGGTTCATTGGACAATCGGTACTAACCACAATCAGCTAAGCAGAGAAATGGTCAAACAATCAGCTAGCCAAACAAATGGTTGACCAATCAACTAGCAAGACAAATGGCATATCAGCTAGCCAGAAAAATGGTGAATTAATCAGCTAGCCAGAGAAATGGTTAACCGACATAGGATTCACGAAGCAATGCATCAGGGACAAATAGTTCACCAGACTCACGAAAAATTGTTCACTCATCAACAATTTGTTCACCTACAAACGGTTCACACGATAGAAACATTTTGCTAATAGTCAAAATAAATTAAGTTTTATAGAAAAGATTCTATGAACAGATTCTGCTTACGAACACTTTATTTTAACTATTCCCTCCCCCGCCCCCAATCTCCTTTCCCCAATACTAAAAGTAATATCATTTACCCCCACCTCTTCCTGAAGAGTATGTTTATGCTAAAAGCTTTAGAAACACTGTTATGTATATAGTAACACTGGGTCGGAAGGGTGCGGACCGCACCGGTAACACCTTACCTAGCGACGCCGCTGTATGTGCTCAGTACAGATTATAGGTGTATGTTTGAAGGTGTACTTAAAGTGTTGCCAACGTTTCATTGTTATTTATAGCGGCGGCGATAAATGGGTGCCAAAGCGATAGAATGTCACGCCCCCCCTTCTTTTTTCGACGGTCACATTTCTGCAAGATCTTTTTTTTTTAGCAATAATGAAAGAGGGAGGTAAGTCTGGCTGCAAAAAACATTTCCATTTTTTTTCCTCCCATCATCCAGTACGTCTTTTGGCTAATTATATCGATAGATGAGATAACCCGATTACCAATTTGTGAAGCCGCGTGTTCCTAAATCCTGCCATGTTTGTAAGCAAATCAACATCCGGGTAACCAGAAAATAAAAAAAAGCTCATTATTAATTAACTTGTTGTGGGGGGGGGGGGGGGAGATATCTGTCACATAAAAAAAATAAAAAAAATAAAAATCTTTTCAATCTCGGAGAAAAAAAAAGTAGAAAAAAAAAAATCGTTTGGCTCTCAGACCTTTTAAAGCGGTTTATGATTATGCTGCAGTAGCAGTATTTGTTTAAAAGGGAAGTGTATATATGTAATCGGAATTTATTTTACATGTATTTTGGTTATAGAATTAACAAGGTGTTCTCATGGGCTATCTGTTGAGTTTTCGGGAGACATTTGGAGCAATTTGGTTATGGTGTATTGGAACAAGTTATGTTATTTTTTTTTAAAGATAAGATACGATAAAGATGATTTTATTGATCCAAACAAATGGAAATTCAGTTTGACTACAATTGACAATATCAGCGTAACAACTGTACAGTAACAGTATAGATGAAAAATTCGAACAACATTCAGTCACGAAACACATACACATTCACAACCAGCGCTTTATGAATTGGACTTCTATGTACTTCTCGATGACGACAGCTTATCTTTTAACACTCAGACCGAAAGTGGGACAAAGGAGTTTTTAAATTTTTTTTGTTAGGATACCTCAGCTTTTTAGCTTTGACTTCAGTTGTCGAGCTGTTTACATCCTGGGAATCCTTGGGCCTTTGCCTCTTTTCTTTGCCTCTTTTTTTGGGCATTGCCTCTTTTTTGGGCTATTGGCCTCTTTATTGGTTTTTTTTTTAAACAAAAAGGATGCATATTTTATTAGTAAGCGTACAATTTAATTAGTTACATTTTAAAGTACAATAATTGCAAACATGGCAATGCAAATAGTTACATTTAGGTTGTCATAATATTTTAACGTTTTAAATTGCTTTGTATATGACGTAATTTTTTTCCAATAGCATATAATGAATATTTGTGAAATTTAAGGTTCTTAAAATACATATAATGAGAATGTCAACAATAGGTAATTACATCTTTCTGTTTTAGTCCTAATGGAAAGGTGACGACTGTTTACTGTGTGGCCATTGTAACAGCGGTTCAATGGGTGCAGGTTGTCCTTAAAGTTACTAACATAAAACAAGTTGCAAACAAAAAGCATCGAACTGAATACAAATATATGTATATATTATATGATATCTATGTCGTACACATTTTTTTTTTACAGCATTTTCACTATGTCTTTTGTTTGTTTTTTTTTTCCTTTTTTTTTTCCTCACCAACATTACCTCCCCGTGAGAGTGAACCCTGAACATGTCCAACGATAAATACAAATAAAGTGAACGTCATTTGCCTCCCATTGGTTGCACTGCAGGGGCAGATAAACTTTAGAGGCCAACACGTTGTTTGCGTAATTTCGTTCATAGAGTCAAATTTGATGAAAAGGTCACTCTGGCAAGTCTGTTGTTACGTAGGCCAAGGAGATGGTAAATTCAGGGCCTATATAGATTTGGAGGGGATATGGTGGAACCGGAGGGGGGGTAGGGAGATTTCGATGAAATTCTCGAGTACTGGGAAATGTCTCCATATCATCGCAGTGTCAGGTTTACCGACATGCCTACAGGATCAACAAATAAACTAGCCGCCACACAATACAACGAACCCCGGCCCCCATTTCCATTAACGCCCCCCCCCACCTTTTTTTTTGCATTGTATTTTCAATTGAATGCCTGCACAAGCGCTTTATGCTTCTTACAATACTAATGGGTTCCAAAACTGTTAAGTAACTGCGTGTTTCAGGAACCAAAAACGTTAAGTAGCTAAATATTCAACTTAAGTAACCATATATTTTACATGAGTAACCATATATTTTACATAAGTAATGATATATTTTACATAAGTAATGATATATTTAATTAAGTAACAATATATTTTACATAAGTAACCATATATTTTACATAAGTAACCATATATTTTACATAAGTAACCATATATTTTACATAAGTAACCATATATATTACATGGAATCAATGACCCAGAAAAATGGGAGTTCTCAATTTATCATTTCGATTACCTGTAGATAAATTTATACAAATTTATACAAATGCTTCTTCTTCCCTAGTGCTGTTAGAGCATGGAATGGGTTGCCTGAGCCAGCCAGGAAAACCAGTGACTTGGCAGAATTTAAGTCATTGGTTACAGTACATGTAGAACGTAATCATCTTTTTTTTTTTTTTGAAGTAACGTCTGTATTATATAAAATAATGAAAAAAAAAAAACTCTACAAGTGGATTACAATCTTAGAAATTTGATTCTGTTTTGCTAAAAAGTGCTTAAAAATGATTACATAACACTTACTTTGCAAATACTTCCATAAATACATCCATGAATATATCGGATACATCAAAAAGCTTTCTATTTATACATTCGTCTCCGTTATAAAAAAAAAAATCGCCATTATTTTATATTAAAAACTGATGTATAAATCTCCTAGTAAATATGCATCACTGGTTTTCATTGCCATGCCTGAGGGCAACAGTTAAGCACCGATCTGAACTGGCTATACACTAAGCTTCGTTTATTGCGATGTTTTAACAGAGATGTGTGACTTTGCATTGACATCGTCAACTAATAGGCTTTCTTTTGGAATCGAAGGCCCAATGGGTTTTCTGGGTAAACTAATGTCCCAAGACGAACGATCTGAGGATCTCACAGATTTGTAGGCCTATGTTATAAATACGAAAACCAAACATTCTATGACGCGGGGATCATTGACCGTGTAACGCACGCAAAGGGAAATTTCCTACTTGAGGTCCCTAACGAAAGCCTCTTATGTGTATTATAGTACTACATATTGCTGTAACTCTGCCTACAGCGAGCCCAAAGAACCTCAACGAAAGTGATAGATAAAAACAGCAATTTAATAATAGACTAATAGTCGGATAACAATTACACATTCGAATAATAACAACACTTGTTTAGATCAGCCATCTTTTGACTTCCAGACTTATTTCCAGTCTCTCTCCCGTGTCTCCTGGTGCGCAGTCTCACACCTAATAACAACGTGCAATGTAGAGTCATAACAATATGAATGTAAGCGTGACTTGAAGCCCATTTATGATGAACATCAATAGTTAGGAGAAAATCACTGGATAGATACACAGGAAAGACAAGCATAAAAGAAGAGTACTGGATTGCAGATGGCGTACACATCAGAAGTAGTAATAATCATGAGAGCATTGCTGCGTCTGGTGATTACAGATGTCCAGCCTGTGACCACACCTGAGTGTCAAGGATTATCCTCTTTAGTCACACGAGAAGTTGCCAAGGGAAACTTATTTCCCTGGCAATCAAATCATTAAATAAGAACAATCTGGTATAAACCATGTCACATGTAAATTATGAGTGAGTCTTGTGTGAATGTACACTTTGGTTTCTTATAGTTATAATGTTTTTTGTTTGGTGTAATGCACAAATTGTAAGACTAATTTCCATACGGACAATAAAGATTATTATTATTATTATTATTGAAACGACATCCGTGGAGGCGTTAAATGCAACAATCATGACACTGTCACGATGTATGAGTGGCGCGGTAGCTGAGTGTTTAAGCGCGTGGCTACCGATAGTGGCGTGATGGGTTCGAATCTCAGTTTGAGACTGAGGCATATTATATGTTTTGGGTAGGAATCATTCGTTGAGCTATTTTTGTTAAGAGATGGAAGCTGTGTTTGAGTGATGTAAGATTCTTTTTTTTTACTAGTGCTATTTGTGGTATTGAAGTATTACCATACCAGCAGATGATGGCGAAGGTAAATAGGCAAGTGAAGGTAGCTGTTCAAATATATATATATATATATATATATATATATATATCAGTATTAAATTTTCTGACTTCTCAATGTAGAAAAAAAGTCTATGGTGTATCTGTGTACATATTTTGGCAGTGCTTATTCCAGTAAACGTGATATAGAAATTAGTTCAAATCGTAACATTCGTAGCATAAACAGATATAATAGTAGCTCCGGACATAATAAACCAATATTGTCAAATTTGCTTGAAATATCAAGACTTGAATCCATGAGCGTAGCCAAGGATTTTTTTTTCCGCATGGGGGGGGGGGGGGAAATCCACCGCAAAAAAATATGTGTGTGTGTATGTGTGTTTGTGTGTGAGTTTGTACATAATTTATCTTTATTACATTCTGACCCTTCATTCTTTCGGAAGATGTTTATTGTACTCTAGAATAGGTTTTTCCTGGAGTTAGTGAAAAAAATTGTAGACTCCCCGCCATTGCCAGTAAAGGGGTCTGGGGGAGCGCTGGAAGCTCCCCAGTGAGGGGGCGAATCTCCGCCGCCAAGTGCTATTGAAAGCCAACAAAATGCATATTCTGAGGTATCTACAGTGCATTATCCAGCTATTAAAAAGTTGAATTTCTAAAACCTAACCTGCTATTCTTACTGACTTAAATCCTCCTGCATTGTTCGGCGCATTGGGCGGCAAGCTGCTTCCCCAAAGTCTGTCATCGGCAATGTCTGAAGCCCCCTCTAACCAGCTCTGTGGACCTCCATGAAAATGTGGCGCCCAGTTGTACTAGGATGCCCCTGTTTGCGCTTTCCTAGTAATGGCCTCCATGTCATCGCAACTCTTGTTATGCGTAATTCATTTTGTCCTACGAACCTCATACGTCGCTCTGTCACAACCTAACTAAGGGGTCGACTCCCTGTTCGGCATAGGATTTTCTTAACTGAGACCCGATCTCTATGACTGACTCCTGAAATCCTTTTTAGCCATCTTTTGTTGAGCCACATTTTGTGTTTTTCAATTTCGGCAGATGACTATTCACTGCACTTTATTAATGGAGACCAGCCACTGGTAGAAATTTGTAACCTCTCTTTCCTACGCTCTTGAAATTAGGTGATTAGTTTGCTTTAGATTTTGTATCGAAAAGGGATGTTTTATCGTTAAAATCATCTGTTGGGGGTTTTAAACTAAAAAAAAAATCTTCAAAACCATCTTAGCTACGCTCAAAGAATTTGGTGACTGAAGTTTGCTTTAGAGTAAAATTGTAGAGAGAGGTTTTCAACCTCAAAACTCTCTGTAGTGGGTTTGAAACTCCAAGCCATCAGGAGGGGTTTTAAACTATGAAAATATGTCCTCTGGAGGAGGGGGTTTAAACTAAAAATCCCCTATGGCTATGATCATAGCATTTTGAGTGTGTAATTTTTTTTTTTTTATTTAAGAGGTATCTTTTTAGCTTCAAACCCCGCTAGAGGGGGGT
Source organism: Biomphalaria sudanica (assembly GCA_036873155.1). NCBI lineage: Eukaryota > Metazoa > Mollusca > Gastropoda > Planorbidae > Biomphalaria > Biomphalaria sudanica. Next base: position 601,546 of record JAZGLO010002867.1, read on the forward strand.
TTAAACTCAAAATCCCCTTTGGCTAGGCTTAAAGAACTTTGAGTGTGTAATTTGCTTTTTTATATTGAAGAGGTATTTTTTAACAAAAACCCCCTCTTGGCTACGCTTATAGATTCTGGTGATAGTCTTATATTGAAGAGGGGGTTTTATCGTCAATTTCGGGTGGGGGATTAAAATAAAAATCTTCCTTAGCTATATTCTTTGAATTTTGGGATCGTCGTTTGGATTTTTTTTTTTTTTTGTTTTTGTTTTTTTAGAAGAGGGGTGATTTGACAGCTAAACCCCCTGGTAGGTGTCTTAAACTCATAAACCTCTTGGCTACGCTGGGGCAAGTGATGTTTTAGTATTCAAATCTCACCTAAAATAAACAGAATCAAAGCAAAAAATCAGTCAATAAATCCCGATCCTCCCCCGCAAGGGGGGGGGATTTCATTTCGGTTCACCCCTCCCCCGCTGGCTACGCCAATGCTTGAATCTTTACATTACATTCTTTCATCAATTGACTTCCTCAATTTTTTCTTCTCTCCTCTATAATATATGTATTTTATTTTCCGGAAGTTGATAGAAACGGAAACAAAAAGGGAAAACAATAGTACTTATTTATAGATTCTATTTTGTGTTCGAGACATTCCAGAGCTATTTTTAACCCTTCTAGTAAGTGCCATTAAGTTCCCTCGGAAGATGACGCAACAATATCGTACGTTTCCGCTATAAACAAAATGTCATAGACCACGCCTCCTGTACTTGCCACATTGGCTTGTGACAGAAACAAATAGCCTGCGCGGTCTTCAGCGGGCCAGAGAAAAGAGGTGCCTTTGTTTTGTTTTGAAGTATTTTTTTTTTCTTTCTGCCTACTTTTGATCGACTTCTGTTATTTTCGACTTGCCCAAAAACTCTTGTAGAATCTTGTCCTGTAGATCTATGTATACCCCGGCATTGTATGTGGTGTCTTAGAAAAACGACGTGACTAATCCAGAAACTGATGATAAGGTTATAGGCGTGTCGACAAGAACACAAAATTGAAGGTCTTCCCCCCCCCCTCCCCTTAGGCGGAAAGATCAAAGGTCACGTCATCCTCAGCAACCAGTCATCTCTTTTCAATCCGCCTCTCACTTAAATCCGTGTTTCTGGTGGGAGAAAGTGTTGAAAAGGTCTGTAAACATTAGCAAAGAAATATCTAAACTTTTGGTAAATATTTGGCCCCCCCCCTTTTTTTTTATAAAGAAAATGGACCAAATCAAGCCAGTGGCAATTCATTAGGTAACGTGAATCGCCCCCCCCCCGGTCTTTTTGCCCCTTCAATGAATGTCAATCCTTTTCATTTAAAAAGGGGCGTATCTGTGTGTGTGTAGTGTAGTGTGTGTGTGTGTGTTCACACCTATAAATTCTTAGACGTAACTATTTTCTTGAAGGGTCAATGCTTCCCTGACATTATCCATTTCTCTGAGGGGGGGGGGGGAAAGCATAAAGAGCGAGTCATTTACTTTTCAAAAGGGGGCGGGTGGGATGTGATATATTTACTTTTACACATAAGCTTATGTTTCCTTTGTTGGCGATTTTCATACATGGCGGAGAATCTAGTAGAAATAGCTATCTTTTTGGCGTATCCGGTGTACAAAATAGAGGTGAAGAGAAGCTATGTTTTTTTTTTTTTAAAAAAAGGTGTATAATGATTTGTATCCTCTTTTCAGCGCTGCAGAACCAAATGTTTCTAAATGTTTTCCTATTACAACAGAAAATAATTTCAACACGAAAGAAGCATTACACTTTTCTCATTATGATTGTAAAAAAACTTGTTTAAAAACAAATGCAATACTAACTAGCGGTAATAAAAAATATTTTATGATTAATATCGAGTGTTAAAATATGGCTCAATCTTCTTTTTTTTTAGTTGGCAGCAGTGACGTTCAATTGAACGTCCTTGACATTGTCTAGTTTATCATGAACGTCTGCAAGACATTTTATTTCGTTCTTTAAAAAATATATATCTTACAACGTTCGTTTTTTTACTTTGTCATCAAATGCAAAACAATCAGATGACGTCATGTTTCACACGTATGTACAGACTAAGAATTATTTGCTCCGAATTTAGACTATTGGAGATTTTCAAGATAAACTAAATGAGGTCAAGGACGCTAAATTGAACTTCAAATTTTCAAATACAATTTACAGAAAAGGTAGAAAAAAAAAACAACAAGAGTCTACTGTGCTAAAATATGCATAAAAATCGGCATTAATTTTTTAAAAATAACCTAGCTTAATCAATGCTGTTACGAATCTCACTATCCAGGCTCTCTGCAAACTGCACCATACACCACCAAACTTAAAGAACTTGACAACTCAGGGCTCTTATCTTATCTTATATAATACAGACGTTACTTCAAAAAAGAAGATGATTATGTCCTACGCGTCATGCATTTAGTCATGCATATTAACCAATGACTTAAATACTGCCAAGTCACTGGTTTTCCTGGCTAGCTCAGGCAACTCATTCCATGCTCTAATAGCACTAGGGAAGAAGGAGTATTTGTAAAAATTTGTCCTAGCATATGGGACGAGGAATGTGCCTTTATCTTTGTGTCTTTCAGAGTATGTTATTAAAATTTGTTTTTGTATTTGAAGTTTATGGTTCAGTGTTTTATGTATAATTGCTAATTTACTTTTGAGTCTTCTGTCCTGAAGGCTTTTTAAATTTAGTGATTTTACTATAGGTGTTACTCTAGTCAAATGTGAATATTCATTCATATTCCAAAGTAACGTAACACTTTAATAGTTGAATAAGTAACAGCCAATACTGTACAATTGGCAACACGTACACTGTACAAATATCTCTCCGATAACACCGTTCCGTCGTATCAACTCTTGCACTGGCCTCTCCGTCTCGTTCCGGGCTTGCACTGGGTTCAGCAGTTCAGGACTGACTTCACACACTAGGCTCAATGTGTCGGACTCGATCACAGACCAAGATCAAGACGCCAGTCGTCTCAACTGTACTTGACAGTACTCCGCACTGAACCGTCCTAATGCTCCGTACAGAACCACACCGTTGAACTGTGCTGTAGTGAACCTTCTGTCGTGAAACCCTTTTCTGAACCTTGCTGTATTGAGGCCCTTTTTTCGACCGTGTTCTGAACTCTTGTTGTGGACCTCCTTTCTGAATCGTCTTGACTGCGACACCTCCGCTCTTATATAGGGTTCCTACTGGCCTTCTCGAACCGGACAGAACGCCGCTCGACGTTTCTAGGTGGTCAGATGACTACAACTCTCGTGACGCTCCTGAGCTCTGTTCACGACGGCGATCCTTCCCGAACCGTTCTGTTGACACTCGACTCGGCTGACCGTCGTAGCTCGACACGGCTGACCGCTCGTCTAGCGCTGGCCTGGGGCTATTTGCGTCGGCTGACTACACACACACCACTAACCCAATCTGTGCCACCACCAGGTTTATAACAATA